>JBBYHL010000021.1:15525222-15624707 GCA_038381835.1 Adansonia madagascariensis
TGAGATTATTTTATAATTCGAGATTTAATATAATATTTTAATATCTATAATTAATATGTAATATATAATTATATATATTATATATAATTTGCGGGGAGTCAATTCTCAACATATATAATATTATAATAAATAATATATATCATGTAATATATTATATATAGCATATATAATATATTCATAAATATGATATACATTAATTTGAGATTTAATATAAAATCTATTTTTATCTTTTATTATTTGTAAATGGTAATTCGAGATTTAATATAACTTTTTTTGTTATTTGTAAATGATATTTTAAAATTTAATACAAAATATATTTTTATTTTTTATTATATTTAAATAGTAACTCAAAATTTAATAAAAAATATTTTTACATATATTATTATTTCTAAATACTATTTTCTAATATATATAATTTATATATATAGTTTATATATATGAAAGAGTTAACTCTAATACGAAGAGAAAACAAAGTTAAATTATAATTACAACTCCTTATTAATAATTTTAATAATTATTTTTTTTCAAATAAATTTTTTTATTTTATATTTTTATAAAAATTATCACTCTATATCACTTTTACGAAATTCTCTCTAAACTTACCTAAATAAACTATATATATAATTTTTAAATTAATAATTAAAATTAGAAATTTATATCCTGAAACTCGTAATATTTGAAACTAATAAAAAATTAATTTTAAGAACCTCATTCTAAAATTTTCTATGTAAAGATAATTTACCCTCGAAAAATATCCTCTGGATAAAAAGATGTCATGTCACGATCGACGACTGTGAGATAGTACAATCTAAGGCAGGGCATTTCCCAATTGCAACGGTGGATAAATAAAGGACCACAAGAGCACCAGATTCAGGATGGCAACGGGCCCATTAACCCTTTCAGCGAATAAATGAGTTTTGTCATTTTCTCCCTCGCCGCTTTCCATCTTTCCCCAAACCACGACACTAAGTTGTCAAACACGTGGATCATATTGATGTGATATGTCGTATTGAATTATTGATAGAATAATCAACCAGACCTTTTTCTTAACTTATGAAAATTATTTAAGGAAAAGAAAATTACTAAAAAGTAGTTTAACATTAGAGTAGAAAAAATATATATAAATGTATGAAATTTACACTCCTACAAATTTTGATATTTTTTTTCTTCACTAATGGATGCTTTTTTCTTTTTTTTGAACTAAATGTTCATATTTTATTTGAATCATTTTGTTATTGTTTTTTATCTTTACATTTTTATAATATTAATAAATTATAAGTTTTATAAAAATATTAAAAATTAAAATAAAACATAAAAATTTGACTTAATTTCCAGACAATCCAAAAAAAAAATCAAATTTAAAAATATTCAAACCAATTAAAATAAACACTGCATGTAATTAAAAATAAAAATAAAAATCAACCCCACATGTTGAAAATATGGAAGATGGTCTTAGAATAAAATGACGTCTATAAAATGCTATAAACTCCTTATGCATTCACAACTGCATTTCATCTTCTTCATATCATTTCACTTTTCCTCCTGCAATAATTATCACTTCCGAACACTTTGCCTTAATTTCAGTCTGAATACCAGCAGCATCAAGCAATGGCAGAAGCAATTGCTTTTGACGTCGCTGGAGGACTCATTACTGCACTGAGCTCTCCTCTTCTCCGCCAAATTGGATTGTGGTGGAATTTCAAAGATGAACTCGAGGGCCTCAAAAGCAGCATCTCCGCAATTAAAGCTGTGCTTCTTGACGCTGAAGAGCGATCCGTGACGAGCAATCTTGTCAAAGATTGGCTTGAAAAGCTGAAAGATGCACTTTATGATGCGGATGACTTGTTGGATGATATATCTATCGAAGCTTTGCGGAAAGATTTGTTGAGTGGGAACAAGCTGACAAAAGAGGTACGCACTTTCTTTTCAAGCTCAAACCAGTTTGCTTATGGGCTCAAAATGGGTCGTAAAATTAAGGCCATTAGGGCCAGATTAACTTCAATTGAAAGTGAGACCAAGATGTTAAACTTGGTAGAGCGTGAACGCGCTGTGGAAACAAGTTTCATGGCTAAAAGGAGGCAGCAGGTACACTCTTTTGTGCTTGAAGGTGAAATAATAGGGAGGGATGATGACAAAGCAACTCTTCTGAAACTCTTGTTAGAGTTTCAAAGTGAAGAGAATGTTTTTGTCATTCCAATTGTGGGGATTGGAGGCTTAGGGAAGACTGCGTTAGCACAGTTTATCTATAATGATGAAATGGTCAGAGATCATTTTGAGTTGAGGATGTGGGTGTGTGTCTCTGATGCTTTTGATGTGAAAATAATAGTAGAAAATATTATCAAATCAGCTACTGACAAAGCACCTGATCAAAATCTCGAAATGGATCAATTGCAAAAGCAACTTCGAGATAAAATTGACCGGAGAAAATATTTGCTTGTTTTGGATGACATTTGGAACGAGGAGAGGGAAAAGTGGTTTAGTTTAAAGAAGTTATTGATGGGTGGAGCTAGAGGAAGTAGGATAATAGTAACAAGTCGCTCTCTGAAGGTAGCAAAAATAACTAGTAAATGTCCGCCTCATGTTTTGAAAGGCTTGTCTGATGATGATGCTTGGTCTTTGTTCAAAGAAATAGCACTTGAGCAAAGATCTGCTGACTCAACAAATTCAGCCTTTGTGGAAATTGGAAAGCAGATTTTGGGAAAGTGTCGTGGGGTTCCCTTGGTCATAAGGACGATAGCTGGTACATTATCTTCTAAAGAAACCGAAAATGAGTGGCTTTCTTTCAAAGATAATGAACTTACTAGAGTATCTCAAGAAGGTGACATTTTAGCTACACTTAAGTTGAGCTACGATCATCTCCCATCCCATTTGAAGCATTGTTTTGCTTATTGCAGACTGTATCCAAAAGATCATGAAATTGATGTAGATACACTCGTTCAATTTTGGATTGCACAAGGTTTTGTTAAGCTATCAAATTCGAGTCAATCTCTTGAAGAGATTGGGCTTGGATATTTTAAAGATTTAGTTGAGGGAAGTTTCTTTCAAGAAGTAAAAGAATACAAAAGCTTCTGGGGGGTCGGAATAACATGTAAAATGCATGATAAAATGCATGATCTTGCTGAATCAGTAGCAGGGGCTGAGAGCAGTATTTTAGATTCAGGTGCGAGGGAGATTAATGATAAATGTCGTCATGTATCAATTGATTTCTCATTAAATCCCTCCTTTAGGGAAAGGAAGTTGCGGACATTATTACGTCTTCCAAATGATAGATTTCAAAATCTGAACGACGCAACTTTTGATTTAATAATTTCAAAATTTAGATGCTTGCGTGTATTAAAATTGTATGGTTTAAATCTTGAGACGGTTCCACACTCTATTCATAAGTTAAAATATTTGAGGTACCTTGATCTTTCTTCCAATGGTAATCTTAAGAACCTACCAAGGAGTATCTGCAAGATACAAAAATTACAAGTGCTGAAACTTGACTTCTGTTACGTGCTTAAAGAATTGCCGAAGAATATTGAAAAATTGGTGGATCTTACCCATCTTGGGTGTCGTGGATGTATAGGCTTAACTCATATGCCACGTGGAATAGGGAAGTTGACTTCCCTTCAGACGTTAAGCATGTTTGTAGTGGATGAACATGGTTCCCATGGTGCAGCAGATCTAAGTGAATTGAGTGGGCTCAACAACTTAAGGGGAGATTTACGCATAAGTTGTTCGGGACACGTGCAAAACGCTAAAAAGGAGTTTAGGGCTGCTAATTTGAAAGAGAAGCAACATTTGCGATCATTGGTTTTAATATGGAGGGGTCATAACGATGCTGATGACAAGTCACTTGAAGACCTCCAGCCCCATCCAAATCTGAAGGAGCTTTCTATTGAAGGATGGAGGGGTGATGCCAAGTTTCCAAGTTGGCTTTCTTTTCTCACAAATATCACCGATATTACCATAAGTGATTCCAGTAAATTCAAACATCTCCCATCCTTAGCTCAGTTGCCTCATCTTCAACAGCTATCAATTTATAGCTTAACTGAGCTCGAGTGCATGGACGATAATGGCCCCCATCGAAGACAAGGAGAACCAGAATCATTCTTCCCATCGCTGACTGGTCTCTGTCTCAACAACTGTCCAAAGATGAAGAGTTGGTGGAGGAAAAAGCAGATTGACGATGAAAACTATGATGACGACAGTACAGGAAAAGGAGCAACAACCATGGCGTTTCCTCGTCTTTCCAAATTATATATTGAAGATTGCCCTTTGACTTCAATGCCGCTGTATCCATCACTCCAGGAAGATCTAATCTTGAGTAATGCCAGTTCAGGGACATTAAAGAAGACCATTCAGATGAATATCAGTAATATAAAACCATCAACCTCTTCCCTTCCCCTCTCCAAATTGAAATCTCTCACAGCGGAGAATATTGAGGAACTGGACGCTGACCTGCTAGATAAGTGTGTGCAAAATCTTACTTCCCTTGAGCATTTGGGCCTTCGTTTTTGCCATGGGCTAAAGTCTTTATCTGGGTGTTGGCAACATCTCACCGGCCTCAAAAGTTTAGAAATCCAAGATTGCAGGGAGCTTGATTTAGAGGGCACACAATGGGAGCCCCCTAAGAATCTCACTTCTTTGGACATTGTCAATATTCCACGGCTGGTGTCTCTTCCCTTTTGGCTTCAACATCTTTTTCAACTGAAAAGTTTAAGGATTGTGAATTGTAGTGGATTGAGTTCACTCTTTCCTGTGTTTCAACATCTCACTGTCCTTGAAGATTTGGCAATAATCAATTGCCAGGAGCTCGAATTATCTGCACCTGGCACCCAAATATTCCAAGACAATATGAGCCTACGCAGTCTAAATCTGCAAAATATTCCAAAGTGTCAGCATCTTCCGGAGTGGCTTCAACATCTAACAAATCTGAAAATTCTTGTTCTCCGTAATTTGCCCAATTGGACATCGCTTCCGGACGAGGCGTGTTGCCTCACCACTCTGGAATTTTTACATATCGAAGGTATTCCCCATTTGAAGGAAAGATGTTGTAAGGACATTGGTGCTGATTGGCCTAAGATTGCTCACATCCCAACCATTTGGATTAATGCGGTTGGTGCTTCCTGTCCTTTCAATCATTCATTTGCCCACTTTTACAACAATTTCCCGTATTTTCTTCTTCAAGCTGGTAATTTCACTTGTTTTTGTTCCTCTTCAGACAAAAGTACAATAATTTACCGAAACAGAGGCAGGCTAACATTATCGTTTATTTGATCTCATGGGACTTACAACTCTTAAAGACAGCAATAAAGAAAAGCGGTATCACCTCGTTAATTCCTTTATTTAATTGCATTATATTTTCATTCTTTGGTTACTTGAGTCTTGCCATTGTAAGTATTTATTCTATTTGAGTCTATTCCAATTACATTGAATCTAGTTATGCAAATAATTTTCTGTATCTTGTTATGCATGGAAAATCCTTCACTGCTAGTACAGATTGTTTACTTATCATACTCTCTCTCCATTGTTCTTCTTGATGCCTACCGTTGCTTCTTGTAATATTTAGTTCATTTGTGCAGTAACCCAACGGAGACTGTTAAAGTGAAAGGTATGGATTCTTTACTTATCATAATCTCTCCATCGTTCATCTTGATGCCCGCCGTTGCTTCTTGTAATAGTTTCTTCATTTGTGCAGTAACCCAACGGAGAATGTTACAGTGAAAGGCATTTGACAATTTTAAGTATTTATCTGCAGAAAAAAGAGTTGGTAATTATCTATTTCCTTCGCTCTTTTAAATCATAATAATCCCACAATTGCACTGATTTAATAGAATTACATAATTAATTAATGTAGAAATAGGTTTTGCATCTTTTTGTCATTTCCAATTTTTATGTTTTTGACGCGTAGAACTTTCTCTTTCCCCACCTGAAGCATACTTTTTTTCATCTTCTATTTTCAAAAGAATCAAGCATATTTTTTTTTATACAATGGAAAGCTTCTCCTTTACGTAGTTAAAGTTCCACATCAAATAAATTAAAAGTTTATAAATCTTCATTTTGCTGCTTTTCTCATGGTAAATATGATGCATACTGATTAAGGTTAGTTCTGATTCCAAAAATGGTATTATAATATTTATATTCCCAATGTATAGAACAAGAACGAAAAATTAAAAAAAAAAAGGAAAAGGGAAAAAAAAGAGAGTTCCATTCATATGGTGTTTATGGTAACCATCTGAAACTGATGTTAATATATTTGTTGCAGGCAATTTTCTTGTCTATGGAAATTTTGGCCACTTTTTCTCCTTGCTTTTGAGAAAGGTGAATGAGGAAAAGAGCTAGCTTTGCTTTTCAATTTTTGAGTTTATTCTCTTGATTCTCTATGGATTATTAGTCTTATAAAATTTGTAAATTCAGTTTGCTCTAATTTGATTCATTTATATTATGAGAGAAATACTCCATACATTTGCCAACTTGATCATACTCTGAAACTTTCTAGTCATTTTTAAACATGTCATGTGTCAATCATTCTCATGAATTCTCTTTCTCATTTTTAGTTGTCCATTTATCAAGCCCAAAGGACACTGGTGTGGACAGGCGTAAGAAGCTTGCATGCTAATCTTATGCATTGCATCACATGCAATTCCTCCTTTTTAAAATGGTTGTACTTCATGCTCTCGTTTGGTCATTTCGCAAATTTAAGCAGTTACCTTATCTATCTTATGCATATACAAATTTATGTTTTGTCTTAAAAAAATTTTCATATTTTCCCTGAATTTCTATTAGTTTTTGGTTCCCATCTTCAGCCGAGCATAGCTTCCATTACAAGGAGCAGAGACCACACTTTCTACAACGACTTGTTTATACGCCAAAATTGATCAACAAAATAAAATTGGTAATATATGTCATAAATTTCCTTCTATTTTCCATTTGATTTAATAAAAATGATATAAATGGTGTATCTGTTTCAGTAGTTCATAGTATATAATGCACATTAATCCAATCGACAACACATAGAGTAAGATTTGCACTTTTTGTCGAACAGTCATTTGTAGTTTCTGCTTAGCTGAATCCACTCAAAGATACTAGTTTTTTGCTTCTTACTGAAACAGATGCCCTCATTTGCGTGTATTTTCTTCGATTTCAGATAATATTTATTTCTTAATATGGAATCTCACACATTTGTGCACTTAATTTATTATAAACCCTCCACCCCCCCCAAGGAAAAAAAAAGTATATCATCTTGAGTTCTTGAAACTCACAATATTCATGTATTTGATACAGGGCACCTTTTAAACTTGTTTGGATTTCATTTAACTTTCTTATTGAAGATCGAAACAAGAAACAAACTTGCCTCAGAATATTTGGAGGTTAGGCTATTAAAATGTTTAATTCTTTACAGATAAAATGTTATTTTTTTTAACAGACATGTAAGCAAATATAAGGATGATTATGATAAGCATTATAGTTAAAAAATTTAGGTTACTTTTATTCGAAAGTTTTGAATTCTACACGCTAAGTAGATTGTGAATTTGTTAATGTTACAGATGAAGCCCAATGTCTGGCCCTTTGTTAATCTCGCATTAGAAAAGCATGGACAATGGCTTTTGTGTCTGGCCACCATTCGTGCATAGAATTTGAAGCTTAAAAGTAAGTGTTTCTACATTTTGTTGCTGCCCAGTTTAAATGAGCTAAATTTTATCATATGCGACACTAACTTTTATAATTTGCAGGATCTTTGTTGCCGTATATATAGGAAATTGAGAAGCTAGGGCAAAGAGGAGACCTTGCTTTCCTTGGCTTACTAAAATCGTCCTTGCCATTGCCCAAGTTCTACTTCAAGGATTACATTAAGATTCTGGATAGGGGTAGATAACATGAGCAAGGCCTTGTTAATCTCAGTCTCTGATTCACCCTGTCAATATTGTGCAATTTTCAAGATTTTTATTTCTGCGAGTTTGAGATCTTACAAGAGCAGAAAGTTAGCCTGCCATCAGACAACGAATTTATTTTCCTAAATTTTGAGTTTTCACAACTAGGTTCCATAGCCTTGCCTAATGGTCGGTTAAATGCTCAGTTCCCTTAAAGTACTAAATGTTCAAGTGGAGAATTTGGATGCCTTAGAGCAGTAGCATGCTTAGATGCCTTTCCTTTTAGCCTGTTAGAAAACAATTGTACCTATCTGGAATATCTTCTTTTTATTTCATTAACTTTTGGGATTTAATTTCATTGTCCATTCATTTCTTTATTCAAGATGAAAATTTTGCAGCAAATTAGTATCATATGATTGAGTCAGCTCAGCTTAGCACCTCAAGTTTACTCGGAAAAGAGATGCCTATATATTTTTAATTGTGGGTAGTGGGGTATTTTCACTTGAATTATCTCAGCTTAGCAATGGATTGGAAATTTCAAGATGTTGGTTTAGATAAAAATAAGCCTGTTATTTTGGCCATGTATAATCAGGACAGTTTGATACTTCTTCAATTAAATCATTTTGAAATGAAAGAGATGTCTAAATAGCCAATCATGCTAATTTATATCAATGTAAAATTTACATTACACTTGCTATGGTCTTATATGGTCAAGCCAAATTGATTAGCTCTTACATACACTAGACTCAGCACACTCAATTACGTGGGTAGGTGATGTTAGATGTGTGGTTGGGTTTTTTATTTAAAATACATAGTGCATAATTTATTGTAATGTTATTATTTTATTTAGGCTTTTAAGCAAGCTAGCATTGAATTGGTGGCGGTTAACTTTGATAGACAATGCTTTTTATTGCACAAAAACATTTTTTTGAGAAGTGAAATTGTTTTTAATGTTATTACTTTATTTAAGTTCATCATTGAATTGCTGACCAATTAACTTTGCGAGAAGTCTTTTATTGCAATAAAAACATTTGGAGTTGAGGCAGATAAAATTTTGCATTCTTTACAGATGAAAAATGAAGGATGGTGGTGTTGGTGGTAATGATGTTGAACATTTTCGTTAAAAAGTCAACTATTTGTGGAAAGTTTTGCGGTCTAAGGCACTAATGAGAACGTAAATTAAAGTTCTCCTTTTCGAGGATTGCAACATCTCATTGCATTGAGATTTTTGGAGAATTGAGTAGGTAACAGGAGGAGCCTTGTCTTTCGGTTAAATGATGAGGATGGATGGGGTTACATCTGGAAGGCCTTATTGTTCTCCTTTTTCTGACTTTACTACTTATTTTTTACTTCTCTCACAATATTATTTACCCTTACCATATTCACAACAAAAACCAACCTCATTTAGTTAATTAATTCTTAACTGAACTATTAATTTTTAGCTAATCTTATATAATAACAAATAATTTAGTCATAAAATTTCTGTCTCTTGCCTAGTTTTTGCGTAAATTTTATTTCTTTGTTAGTTTCTAGAGACCGCAAGCGATCCTTAGGGCCTGAGAAAATTTCTTTTATGTGCAAGCACTAATATAGCATTGTATTCGTCCTACTTGTATTCTCTGCTAATAGTTGATAATTGATAGGCATAAGTATACTCGATAAGCCACCCTGAATTCCTAGATCATAACTTGCTTGTTTCTATAATGAACTTGTAATAAATAATCCAGGATGAACTAAAGTGATCCTTGATTATTGTATCAATGTTCTACTTTTCAAATTTTAGCAAAAACCTATTTGTAATGTAATCCTTTTCCAAGTGTAATAAAATTGTTTAAGAACAGCACGCATATAAAAAGGATGTAATTTATATCACTCAAAAATTGCTTCTAATTTCCTTGTTAGTTTATGATAAAGAAAGACCGAATGATAGAAAGTCTTATGTGTGTTAATGGTTCATAATTATATATCATATCCCCATGCATGTAAAACAATGAACATGCTAAATTTTGGAGTATAAAATTAATTTACACCTGCTTGTTTGTAAATACCAATTAAGCTTTATACATACATTATAAGATGATTGGAGTGTTCTCATTTGCATGCTTTTCTTTCATCCTACATTAGCCTTCTTGTTGAATTGAACAACTTTATGCATAACCAATATTTTTTGCATTATAATGCAGTGTCATAATTATAATCATAAACATAATAAATTGTTAATCATGATTTAATTAATTTCTAATTATTTAAGATTTTAAAGTACAATAACATTAAATATATAAAAGTATTATTTTCATAAAAATCATTAAAATTAAATAAAATTATGTCAATATTTTTATAGATAAGACAAATATACAATAACTAATTAAAATTTAATTATTCCATTTAATTTATGCTTTTGTACTATTTATCTTTGGTTTTCTATTATTTTTATAAAAAAAGTATTAAACCAAATGAAACCTAATTTTTATATATTTTAGCAACCAATATAATAGCTCAATTACTTAATATTTAGAAAATGATATAAGAAAAAATTGTTCATTAAGATACATAATCAATTAATCATTGAAAAGTTATAAAGTTTGAAAGCAGTTTTTCTAGTCGCTAAATTAGAAAAATTAATTTATAAGCACATATCATATCAATTTAATGATCCCACATATTCTAAAAACTGATCATCACATATAAAAATATATATAATACATATCAATTTAATGGTACTTCATCTTAAATAAATGGAGGTTTTTATATAGTTTTTAAAGATTGAATATTTTTTCTCAATAAAACTTAATTCATTATTGTTAATTGTAATAATCTAAAAATATATATTTATATATTTATAAAAAGAAAACTTTCATCTAACTTATATTTATTGTTATAAATTATAAATGTATAAGTCATGCAATTCATTATAACCAAATATTGTCCGTATAAAATAGAGGCTAAAATCTTGTTCATTATTTTCTTTTAATTAGTTTCAGATATACTTGAAAAAAATTTTATAAAAGAACTATGTTGGAATTTTAAATGTGAAAGAAATTACCACCTATTTTCAATTGTTTTTACGTAAATCCAATCTTTATAAAAATTTTCAAAAAGTTTCTTTTTTGTTTTATGTTTTTAGGACAGAAATTATGAAAGAAAATATGATAAATTTTTATTTTACATGTTCAAATTAAGTTTCATCTTCTTCAAAAAAAATATTAAAATGTTCAGATTTACTAATTTTTAATTCAATAAATTTTTTTCTTTTACATTCTATTTTCTTGTCCATCTTCAATTAAAATTTAGATTCTTAGATTCTCTAATTTACATTTTAAGTTACTCCAAAAAAAAAAAACTTAAACTTAATTAAGGCTCGATCTCGATAGAAGATACAAATGAAAACATTATAAACTCAGTTTTGATGAAAAGTACAAATCCTAAACTAGGACTTGGTCTCAACAGAAGGTAGCCTGATGACACGAATTGGGTGGAATTGACACAATAACCCTAGATGAGTAATTCTAAGCTTAAAAATGAACTAAGTGACCCTAATGTGGTGAAAATTGCTAAAAAGTGCTCAGACTTTCAAAAATTGCAAAATGGACGTACATTACTTAAAAATGCATAAAATATACCTAAGTGACCAAATTACCCCAAGGGGTGCCCTTATGCTTATAAAATAACTTAATAGCCCTAGTATGATAAGGTTTGTTAAAAGGGCCCTAGACTTTCAAAAATTACAAATTGACCCCCACACGACTTGAATATGGATGGAATGTCGCTAAACAAGTTCAAAAATTATGGGATAATTGCTAAAGGACCCTTGTGGATTTGGCCAAGCAAGGAGTGGCCTAAAATGCATGGAATAAATTTTGAAAATTTTACAAATTGGTCCCTAGACTTTCTGGCAACCACTAAAACACCCTTAAATGGGTTTGAAAATTTTGGAAAAGTTCTAATTTGATCCCTAAAGGTTTAGTTAATACCAAAAACAAATCTTAATGGCTTTAAAAATGAAACAGAAAATCACCAAAAAAAAAAAAGATCCCTTATTGTATTCGGTGGAGAACATGTTTTCATGTTTAAGTCAACATTATCCATGGCCATGTGCACAAGCTTTATACTGTGAAATGCATTTGCATGACCTTAGGGTTGTATTCAATATAAGATCCACAACCAAACTTAATGACAACAAAATCATATGAAATTCACATGAATTTAAGCTAAACCAATAAAGAAAAGTATGGAAATTGGATCATTGCTTTAAAGTATGATTTCCATAATTGGTATTTTTACCAAAAGCTCAAACTATTGTGAAGCTTAGGATTAATTTGAAAACCTTTTTCCTTCTCTAGAATTTTTTTTCAAGCTGATGAAGATCTTTTATGTTGGAAGGAATCGGGAAAAAAAAGGCAAAGCAAAAACCATGAAATTTTTTTGATGCCATTCGACCAAACTTTTCTTTCTTTCCTTTTTTTTTTAATATTAATTTTAGTCTAAACTAGACTAATTAGGTGTCTTAAGTCTATTAAGAAGGAAGCATATGCGAGGTCAACTAAGGGTTTAGGTGGCCAAAACTGATTAAAATAATTAAATTAAATTAAGTAATATAATTTAATTTAATTAAATGAAAAGAAAATGTGTAATTATAAAATGGTATAACAACAACATACAAATAATTTCCTTTAGTATAGTGTATATATATATATATATATATATATATAGAACATGTTTAACGTCAACACAAAATCAAGTATGTATTAGTAACTATGCATATAAATATAAATATATATATATATAATAAAATAAAATGCATAAATTAACTTGAAACAAAAGTAAAGTGCATAAATTTAAATTAAAAGAAAATAAATTGCATAAATGTAAATTGCAAGAAAATAAATTGTATAAATGTAAATTACAATAAAATAAATAAACTAAATGACAACATTTTCTTTTTTTTTCCTCTACTTTTGGTTGACCACAAAAAAAAGGTTAGAAAATCTTTAGCTCAAGTTATCAACTAAGATTAAACTTATAATCTTCGAGCCTTAGTGTTGCCTTTAAATTAAATAAACTAAAAAGAATTTAAAAGAATGGAACTTTAGCTCTTGTTTGGTCACCAAAATAGTTAGAAAACTATTAAGCTCAAGCTACCACCTAAGTTAATGACATAAAATTATCGAAGTTTTTTAATTAAAAAGTCAATTTTGATTTTAATTTGATTAAAAAAGGCACTTGTAAATCCTACATATAAACTCTTTCTTGGAAATTCTACATTTAATTCTACAAGCTTAAAAAAAATATATAATCTCATGTAAAATTTCAATTTAAAAATTCATATGTGAAGAATTTAGTTGGAAATTCCATATATGAAAATTTAATTATAAATTCTCTAGTTGAAAAGTTTAATTAAAAATTCGACATATGAAATTTAAATTTAAATTTTACATGCAAAAGTTTAATTTAAAAGGTTTGAGCTAAATTTATATTCATAAATATATTTAAAAATTTTATATGTGATAAACTTAATTAAAATTCCATGTGCAAGCATTTAATTTACATGTAAAAGTTTAATTGAAAATTTTATGCATAAAAATTTGATAAAAAAAATTAAAAGTTGACTTTATCTCACATTTTGTTGAGTTTTTTTATTTTGACTAATTTTGATTTCATCCTATTTTTTACTTTTTCAATCAATTTGGACTTAATTAACCTCATTTGACTTTTTTACCCGAGTTTGATCTAGTTTAACCAGGATTTCGTCCAATTTTATTCTCCTTCCATTACTATGACTTTTATGGGAATCTCAGAAGGTTTTGATTCTTTTAAACCTCCATAGGTCGGTTTAGCGGTTATAGGAAATGCCTAAAGGGGGCTAGGATAAAATTAATGTCCATAATAATTCATAGACTTTCTTGTTAAATCTATGCTAGCATATTCTCAATATTATACTTTGATTTCACATGATCAATAAAGATAATCCTATTTATGAGCAATTGTCTTACAGTATTGTGTCTTCAACAAATGTGTCAAGATTTACCATTATACAAAGTACTTTATGCCCTACCAATTACATATTAGCTATCGCAATGTATATATATTGTAGGCACATGTTTTGATTAACATAAAATATCTTCTAAAATATTCTGAAGCCATTTTACTTCTTCTCCTGCTTTATTTAAAATTATAAACTTAGATTCTATTGTGGATCTAGCAACACACGTTTATTTAGAAGATTTCCAAGATACTATAGCTCGTCTAATAGTAAAGTTAAATCTGCTAGTGGATTTTGAATCTTTAGTATCAGATATCTAATTTACATCGTTATCTCTTTTAAGTACAACAGGATATCTCGTATAGTTCAATCTATAATTCGAGGTGTATCTTAGATATCCGAGAACCCTTATAATAACCTTCCAGTGATCATTTCCAGGATTACTTGTAAATTTACTCATTGCTTACAACGTAAGCTAGGTTGAGTCTTGTGCAGTTCATAAGATACACTAAGCTACCAATTATATGTGAATATTCTATTTGAGATATTGTGAATATTCTACCTCAGATGTCAATTTACATTTACAAGTGTTTTGGCTATGTTGGTATCATTCTTGTTGAACCTTTCAAAGATCTTATTCATGTAATGATCCTGAGTCAATACCAAGCCATCTTGTGATTAAGAAATTTGAATTCCTAAAATCACATCCATTGCACTTATATCTTTTATATCAAACTAATGGTCAACCATGCTTTGGTAGCTCTAATGTCTCATCATTACTGCCTAAGATCAACATATCATCTATGTACAGACAAACAATGACATATCCCTTATTCATATTTTTTATGTATACATGTTTATCTCATTCATTAATGCGAAACCCATTTGACAACATTGTATTGTCAAACTTTTGATGCCATTGTTTTGCTGCTTATTCTAAACCATATAATGATTTAATAACCCTACATACCTTCTTTTCCTAACCCAAAATTACAAACTCTTTAGGTTCCATATAGATTTCTTCCTCTAAATCTCCATTTAAGAAAGTTAACTTAACATCAATTCAGTGTATCTCGAGATTGTGAAGAGTTATTATAGCTATCAACACTCAAATGGATGTTATTCTCATAATTGGTGAATACATATCAAAATAATCGAACCTTTCATTTTGCTTGTATCCTTTTATAATAAGTCGGGCTTTATATTTATCTATAGATCCATCTGCCTTTATTTTTCTTTTAAATATTGATTTGAATCGCAAAGGCTTATTCTCATGAGGAAGATACACTTGTTCCCACGTATGATTTTGCATGATGGATTTTATTTCATTGTTAACAGTCTTTTTCCAGAATGGTGCTTCTAGAGATGACATAGCCTCTTTGAAAGTTTGAGGTTCATTTTCTAATAGATAAGTCAGAAAATCCTGACCAAAAATAATTGGTACTTTAGCTTGTTTACTCGTTTGGGTTTTAACATTTTCCTCTTAATCCATTTGTGGATCACTACTCAAGGATCATGAGCTCTCTAAGTAGTTTTATTTTCTTGTGTTTCCTTGTATGGAAATATATCTTCAAAGAATAAAGCATTTGTCAACTCAAGAATGTCTGACTTACACACAAGAAAATGATAAGCTGCACTATTGTTTACATATACAATCAACACGCAATCCACATTCTTAAGTTCAATTTTGACATTTTTAAGAGGAGGAAAAACCACATTTGCAAGACACCACCACACTGTCATGTATTTATAGGACAGTTTTTGACCTTTCCATAATTTATGTAGTACCTTGTTCGATTTCTTATGGAATATGTTATTTAAAATATAATTAGCTATTAAAATAGCTCCCTTCACAAGGTCTGAGGTAATCCTGAACTTATCAACAAAGCATTCATCATATCTTTCAATGTTTGGTTCTTGCATTTTGTTGTACAAATTTGTTGAGCCAAATAATGAGTTGTGGTTTGATAGATTATTCCATGTTCTATTAAACAATAAATCATATTCACTACCTCTATTAGTTCTTTTGTCCTTAATATTTTATTTAGTTAATTTTCAAGTTCACTTTTAAAAAGTTTTGCTTCGTAGAAAATAAAAGTAACAGTATCTTATGCAACCATTAATAAAAGTAATAAAATACTTTTACTACATCTGGTTTGCATAAACATTAAATCACAAGTATTAGTATGAATTAAATCTAGAGGTTTACTTTGTCATTACATCGAATATAAAAGAGCTTTAGCAAATTTGAATTCTACACAAGTTTTAGACTTTTAATTTTTATCAATCTAAATTTTTGGAAGCAAATCCAAATTGCTAATCCTTTGCAACATCTTATAGTTTATGTAAAATAATCTACCATGCCATAGATTAGAAGACTTAAGCAAATAAGCAACAGAACTCATTTTTTTATGTCATAGTTCTTCATTTCAATAGCCAGACATTAAGCTTGAAAGCCCATCATGCAAATAGCCTCTGCCTACAAACATGCCACTTTTGGTGAATATAATTTTTTCAGACTCAAAGACCAACCTAAATCTGTTCTTGCCCAATAGAGAGTCATATACGAAATTCTCACGATTTTTTAGAGCATGAATCACATTGTTTAAAGTTTATTCTTTCCTCGATGTCATTTTGAGCATCACCTATCGATGGCCTTGTATCTTATATACTAAAGATTCTTGCATAAATAGTTGCTCATCAAAAGTAGCCTCTTTATACTTAAGAGAGATTCTTGCTATCATGAATAGATGTTACAAGTAGCACTATTATCAACCCACCATGTCTTCGGGTTTTCCATAGTGTTCACTTCAGTCATAAAAGTAGCTAGCTTAATTTTATTGTCATTAAATAAGATAGCTTGAGCTTTTTTATTATTTTTCTTGTTCTAACAACAGTCTCTAGCATGGTTTCTGGGCTTGTTGCACACAAAACAAGTACCGATGAACATCATGACATCAGCTTTCTTATTGCCTTGGGAAGAACTGGAAACAACTATATTTGTACTTATGTAAGTATTCTATAACATTTGCTTTGTCATCCATAGTTTGAACATCACCCTTCATTTCTAAACCATGGTTATCCTCGTTGATTCTTAATCGAATAAAAAAGTCCTCTAAATTCATCTTTTTTCTCTTATGCTTGAGACAATTCCTAAAATCCTTCCATGAAGGTGGTAATTTTTCTATCAAAGAAACCATTTGAAATGACATGCTAAGAACCATATCTTCAGAAGCAATTTCATGGAAAGTCTTGGACTTGACTAGTCATGGTTTTTGAATCCACAAACTTGAAGTCCAAAAATGACCAACCATGAATTTTTTTCGTGCCAACATTGTTGGTTCTATACTTCTTATCTAAGGACTCTCATAGCTCTTTTGCTGTCTTTATCGTACTATGCATTGTATAACGTGTTACCCAATCCGTTGAGGATATAATTTTTGCATAGGAAACCTAAGTGTTTTCATGAATCCACTGAGGCAACTATGGTAGTATCTATTTATCCTTTTTGAGAAAAAGGCCTCATTTTGTAAAAACAGAGCCAAATTCAAAGTGGTTAAATAAAACATCATATTTTGCTGCCACCATTTAAAGCCAACCCTATTAAACTTCTCTGGTCTCTCACCATATATAACATGTAAAGGTAATTGCGCTACAAGCCCATTCAGATCACCAGTAGAAAGTCTTGTCAATTGTTATTCAAAATAGCAGGATCAACTACATTTCAATTCAAAACTTGTTAAAAAACAAGTGGAAACATACTAATCTGTACATATATTAAAAAATATATCTTTTATACCAGCCATAAAAAATTAACCAAATAAAAATCGGATACTACAATTTCGAATCAACTTTGATTATCAATATAAAATATTAAAATTCTAACACTGATTTAAATCTTTAATCACTAACTAATAGCGAAACAACATTCAAGAATGAACAAAACAATATATATTTTTATGAACAGAAAATTAAAATCAAAATTGATATAATTCAAATGGATAAGTAATAACAAGAATATAATAAATATATTAAACTATTTCAAATAGATAATGATTATTAAATCAACCGGTATGTACTAATTTAAGTAATGAATAAAGCGGAAAACCAATAAAGCAGCAATTTGATTATCAAACAGTAAGCGAGAAAATCTACTAAGCAAATACATACAAATAGTATATAAAAGAAACCAATAATCTCTATATTTAAAATGTAAAGGGAATATTAGAAAAATAAATGATTTTACTATTATCAAAATTGTAAAACTATGTAGCAAATGAGATGTTGAATATTGGGCATTCAAGAAATATATAGACTTTAAGCATCAAAATAATTATGTAAATGAAACAGTGACTGTAAAACAATCAGTGGCTTTAAAATTATATATATGAAACATGCATAATAGAAACAATGATTATAAAAGAGCAAATCCACAAATCCGTTGTACGACGAATAACAAAATAAAATATTGATAAAGTGAAAAATAGTATCAATTAAACGCAACAATAACGACAAAATATATAAATTGTATATTAAAATATATAACTAATTGTCTTAAGATTGTTGCACCCTATGCAGACGGCATTGTAACAGGTAAAGCAATAATTGGAACCAAAAAATATCAATATCAATACGATACTGCATTATATGAAAAATATAACAAAATAAAATACGAGTATGAAACAAAATTCCTAATTACGAATATCGAAATTAAACAATCAAATGAGTTGAAGTTGAAACCTTTGACCTTAAGACAACTATTGCCTACCTTACTAGTGCTTGATAGTTTTTGCACAATTCATCTCCCAAGCCTTTTCAATCACGTCACGGATTGAAAGCGCTATCAATTCTGACATAGTGAACTAACACAAAAAAATAAAGGTGGTAGGAAAACAAAAGGAAGAATTTCAAATAAAATGGAAATTATCGAACTGACTCCTAAAACAGTAAAAAAAAAAAAAAAAACTTCTATTTGCAAACTATTTCAGACAAATGTTCAAAATGAATAGTCACGACTGTTCGGATAAGACAAACAATTTTAGTTTTAAATTGCATAAGAGAAAATTTAGATAAAAAATTAAAGATATAAGATATGTTTTAATCAGATAAAATGATTGGTCTCGAGCTGGGCTTAAAATAAATTAAAACAGTTTAAGCTCCAAAAGATAAGGTCTACTCGATTTTTTAATCCAAACTCAAGCCCAAGCCCAAGCCCAAGCCCACCCAACCAGACCTGACCTGGCTCAACTTGGCGTGTGTGTATGTGGTTTTCCAAGCTCATGTATGCTTTAGGCCCCACACAAAAGCTTGAATGCCTGATAGGGCTGTACCCCATATTGAAACCATGCTTATATAAAGCACATAATACATCACTATACTATTAATGCAAATTACAGACTACTTATAAACACCAACCAATTTTCTTACTCTTCAAGTGAACACAATGTGATCAATTTCTTGTTCAACATAGATATCAATTGTGTGTTGTAATCATATGCCATTTACCTATGTACAACAACCTTTTTGTACCATAAAACAATCTTCTTATATGTACATGTATTTCGTATCTATACACCTTTCCTTTTCAAGTGGACACAATAAGATCAATTTCTCATTTAACATAGATATCAATCGTGTATTGTAATTATATACTGTGTATCTATATACAACAACCTAGTATACCGTATAATGATCTTTATATATGTATACATATTTCATATTTATACACCCTTAAACATTATTGATATTTAACATGATATTGTTAATTTTTGTCTTGATGTCTTGAATGGGCAGGTTGATATTTCCATTGTTAACTATACTTCTATAGGGCTTATTCCTAAAATAAAAGAAAATCCAAACTCAATCACCTAATTTCGCTCAATTAGCCTCTATAATGTCATCTATAAAATCATTACAAAAGTGTTAGCGAAAAAGCTTAGAGTGTCCTACCTTATTGCATTAGTGATTCTCAAAGTGCTTTTGTCCTGCGTAGTTTAATTATTAATAAAATCCTTGTGGCCTGTGAACTTTTGCATTCCATGAATAAGAAAAAAAAGTTTCTTTGCACTTAAATTAGACATGAATAAAGCATATGATAGGGTAGAATCTGATTTCCTTAGGGCGGTAATGGCAAAATTAGGCTTTCATGACCATTGGGCCTCTATCATTATGAAATATGCTTTTACTATCTCCTATTAGATTATTGTAAATGGTTCTGTGACTAACAAGTTTCATCAAGAGAAAGGGCTTCACCAAGGCAATGCACTTTTGCCTGACTCCTAATGTTACTAGCTAAAGCATAGACGAATGGCTAGTTGATAGGAGTTAGAGGTAGCAGATCTGGACCAAAATCACACACTTACTCTTCATGAATGATAGCTTACTATTTACCAAGACGAATTGGAGTGAGATTGAAATGATGCAAGATGTGCTGCAAAAATACGAGAAGGTTCTGGCCAAAAAATTAACTTTCAAAATTGACTTTGTTTTTCAGTAACAACACTGATGAGTTCAATAAAGATGATATCAGCAGCTTGTTTGGAAGTCAGGCAACTACAAATCTAGATAAATATGTTGGCTATACCTTCTATGATTGAAAGAGAAAAGAATCGAGAATTTCTAAATTTAAAGGAGAGGATAAAAGCAAACATGAAAGGGTGGAGTACCAGATTTTTATCTTTAGGTGGGAATGAGATATTCATAAAATCTGTGTTGTAAAGTACACTATTTTTTTAACATATCAGTGAAAAGGTTAACTTCACATAATATATAAAGAAAAGAACACCAAGGAATACAAATGTGAATGAGGATTACAGATACCTGATTTTGTTCGAGCCTAGAATAAACCATATATGACCCTTGACTCATGATAGGCGTACCTTTCCCTTATCCCCTGCAAACTAGTTGTAATGCAGATGGAAATTGAACAATTTAGAAGTGCTTGAGGTAAAAAAAAAAAAAAAAAAAAAAAAAAAAAACCACACCCCCCACTTTGGTCTTAAAGTTTTGCTTCCCCTACATCCCCACCTTCCAGTTCCCCAACGCAAGGACGATTAAAGCCGTTGCAGTACTTTCTGGCGCCAAGGTTGCTAGTTGCTTGGCGCTGCACCGCCAGATTCCTACCTCGTGGTTGCTTGGTGCTGCAACGCTTACTTTTGGTACTAGGATGCCAGGTTGTTGCCTTCTTTTCGTTTCTTTGCCGTTTCATTGCACGTCAAACTCTTTGGCATTTTCGGACCTAAAATATTATAAAACAGACAATTAGCAATTAATATGTTTAAAATGAAAATAAATAAAAAGCATCTTAATTCCATGAACTTAACCCAAAAAACTAGGTGGTATTTAGGACCACATTGGCAACAAAAACAGAAGAAAAGCCCAGGCATGGCCTTCTTGGTCCCAAAAAAATAAGGAAGGTAGCTAACAAGAGCTACTTCAATAGGATGATGCCTTTTGGCCATGTAAGAGGGATGTATGGAAGAGCCAAGAAAGTACCCCTTTCCCCCTCTACATAATCACAGATTCCCTCATTTTCCAACACTCTTCTTTTTTCTTTTTTTTACAGTACATTTTCTTTCACTCTCATGCTCTTTTCATTTCTCACTTACAGTCACAAGTACTTGGATAGATAGCCTACCATTTTCCCTCACTTCCACCTACATTCTTCATTTTTTTTTTTTTTTCACTTTTGTTCTCCGCGCTTTTAGATAGATTTTTTATTTCCTTTCTTTTCTTCCAAAAAACACCGGAGTTAAAGGTTTTTTAGTTTAAGATGTCTTTCACCTTAGTTTCTTTTAATACTTTTTGGTTATCTTCATTTTAATTTCAAGTTTTCATCTTTTCATCAGATTACCATCTTCATCTTCATTTCTTTATATTTATGTACATTTATTATCATTTTTGTTTTTATTCTTTATAGTTATGTACATTTATTATCATTTTTGTTTTTATTTGTTGAGCTATCTACTTTGTTTTTATAAGCTTGGTTTAGTATAAAGCTTGATGATCTTGGAGTCTTTGGCTCCAAGTGAATAGATGAGCTGAACCTAGAGTTCAAGAAGCCGTCTTAAGCTAGCCTACAAGTTCTTTTTTAAGTCTATTCATAAGTATTTGGATTACTTGTTTGTTATAGTTGTTCGCTTTGCTTTTTTGAGTTAATCATGGCATTAAGCTAGACGATCACGGGGTTTTCGTCCAAGCGATATGATGAGCTGCACTTTGAGTTCAAGAAGCCATCTTTAAGCTTGTCCAATAGCTCTTTTATGAGTATATTTATGAACATATTGTTGGATTTTATGTGGTCTACATAATAATTAAGTGAACCGAGATTACTATTTAATTAATATTAAGGTGATATTATATAGTAAATCCTATTAAGATTAACTACTTTAGTGGTAAAAGCTAAACTCTACTTTAGTAATTAATTAGAATATAGACTCTTTGATGGTAGGATACAACTCTAATTAGTCTTTTAATATAGGTCCTTAGTCTATATAAATTGCACGTGCACTATCATAAGGTAATTATCAAGAAAAAGAAATAGACCATAAAGCTTATACAGGGTGTTCGTCTTCGTGTACTTGGAGCTAAGTCGTGTTCTTGATCAACAATGGCTATAGGTACGTTTTTATTTAAATTATTACATATGACATCAAAGCTAGGCTTTCTAACCTTGTTCTTCAAATCATCCATTGAGATTCGTTAAAAACGAATTTTTTTATGCATATATTGTTCATGCATAAATAATTAAATTATTCATATTAAGGATAAACGAGTTATAATAAATATACTAAAAGTATGAAACTAAATTTTTAACATGCTATGATTTGTTTCGTAATTTATATTTGTATATTGAAACATATTTTATGTATGTACCATAAATTTGCTTATATATTGTGTATTAAAAATTCATAAAATTCTTGATTAATTCATGAAAAACCAAGATTGATAAAGTGTTTTAATAGATTAATAATCTATCTATGTTATTGTGTACTATGATTAAAGAAAAGAAAATTAAAACGAGAAAGTTTGTAATATATTGAAATCAGGTCTTGTAAAAATCAAAAAATTTTGATTATTTGATAATGATTTTCATGATTTTATAAAAAATTGATGCATGGCCTATGTTGATTTCATGCTAAATTACGTTTTTGTGGTGTTACTTGCATCAAATAAGGTTCAAAACCATGAGAAAAACTATCCAAAAACAAGTAACAAAACCGAATAGGTCAGAAAAATCCTTTAAAGGAAGGAGAAAGGCTAGCCCACACGCACAGGTGGCGCGTGTGGTGCACGCACCACCGTCCTGGGGCCTTTTTGGTTTCGGTATTTTCAAACTCAAATATTTTATGATTTTTTATTTTTTAGTGATTCTTTTTGGTTTTTTAGGTCATGTAAAATATTTATTATCTAATAATTGTTTTAATTAAATAATAAAATATATTTATGCATGAATAGTCTATAATTTTATTTCATGACAAAATATTTTAGCAAGTTGGGAATATTTCGACAGTATGTACTCTCCCTTAGTAATGTCCAAAAATTCATATTCTCAACCTAAAAGTTAAGTGCATATATGTATGAGAAAGTTTGTTGTTAGAATTATAATATAAATGTGCACATCTATATGTCATGAAATAAATACATTCTAATTTGTGCATATTTTTATGTGACTTAAGAAGCAAGTCATATATTACGTCATGATTTTTTAATCAATTATAGCATGATAATTAGAAATTTCATTGTAGTATATATAAATTTTTATTACATAAAGAATTAATGTCATTATTAAGGATCTAAATCACTGGCTTGGTATTAGCCAAAGCATTTTAAGTTACATGATTTAGATAAATTGGTAGTTATTTAAAATAAAAAATTTTTTTGTAAATAACTATATACAGTAAACATCAATAAAGTTTTATGCATTGAATTTATTTGGTATATAATTGAGTTATTAAATCATATATGCAATTATTTATGGTATACATATATTATATCATTATAAATAATCCAATTCAATTGCTTGAAATAGCCATACCATCTTAAGTTTATTGATTTAGTTAAATTAGTAGTTATTAAAATAAAGTTTTCTTTAAATAACTAATATAGATGATGACATTAATATTTAATTATTTATGCTATAATTACAATAAGTTAACATGATTTAATATTATAATTTCACTGCAATTATTAATATGCAATAAAGAGTTCTGCATAATTAAGGATGTCATTATTAAAGTTCTAAATCACTAGCTTAAGAGTAGCCATAGCATTTTAAGTTAGTTGATTTAGATGACAATTAGTAGTTATTTAAAATAAAGTTTCTTTTAAATAATTACACAAGAAAATGGCATTGATAAAGTATTATTTGTTATATGAAATAAGTTTTATTCATATATGTATGATGTTATTATTAAGTTCTAAATCATTAACTTAAAAGTAGCCATAACATCTTTAGTTAATTAATTTAGATAAAATAGTAGTTATTTAAAATTACATAAAGAAAAATGACATCCATAAAGTGTTAGACTATGAAATTAGTTATTTGGCCCCACAGGAAATAATTAATTTTGTATAATGGTTAAAAGATAAAACAATATAACATTAAAGTTAAATTTTCCTAGGCCTATAGGTATGGATTATTTAATTTTGTTATTTTAAAGTTATTGTTTTTCATTAAAATTATGTAAATTCGTATGCATGATGCACCTCTACCCACAGAAAGGTTTGGATTTACATTTGAATATAAAATATTTTATTCAATTAAAGTATAGTTCCTTGCATTTTACGGTAATTTTTACTATTATGATTAATAAATTGCTAGAATAAAATGCTATTCAGTGATGAAAAATTACTCTAATAAAGGAGTAAATTAAGCTATTTTTTTGGTATAAAGACCTTTACTTAGTGTTTCGATGGACAACTTGTCCTCAACAAATAAAGTACCCAAGAGAAAAATAGATTTTGATGTATAGTGGGAGCAATCTAACAGTTTAAGGATGATGTGCATCAAATCTATAAATCAATTTCGAATTCATCCTAACTGTTATAAGGTCAAGGATTATTGTAAAGTTACTAAAGATCAGATTGTTAATCTGATAAGGTTTTGGCTTTCACCTGATAAGGAAGCTTTATGGAATAAATTGCAACAATTCTAAAATTATGCATTAGTACATTATGGGATTTGAGAGATATTGTAGCTCAACTTAAATCTTCAAAATTGAGTTTTTTCAAGTAAATTTCTTAGTACTTTCATATTGAACTTTTTTCCTATGAGTATGATCATATGAAACACAATAAAGAGAATGGTCTATCAATGAACTCTAAGTTATATGTGTTCAAGAGGAAAAAAGATCAAAGAACGAGAAATTAGATTTAGTTAGCCTAATGACTCAAGGTAAAAGTGATAAATAGGCAAATGTATTATAAAGGTGAAAAAGAAAAAAAATGCCAATAAAGAAAATGGCATCAAGTTCTTTATTTTGTTTTAAATAGGACACATAAAGAAAGATTGTCTAAAGTATAAAAGAAACTCGAAAATAAAGGTAAACTCATTTTGTATGAATCTCTTTTAGCGATGTTCTTAATAATAGATAGTGGTTGGACTTATGGTCAATGAATGATATATCTATAACCATTTTAAGGCTTAATAAAGTCAAGACAACCAAAAGAAAAATGGGAGGAACATCTGTTACAAAAATCACTAATGACTATTAGGATCATTTTTGAAATCAAGACTTGTTTTTAACCTTAAAAAAGGTTTTATCTTTTGTTTTGGATATTTTCTTAAGTAAAAAAAAATTAAATTTAAATTTTTTTAAATTCTATTGTTGAAATTTCAAAGAATTTTTTTTATTTTTTATCATTAACTTGGATCCTAATTGTAAGAATAAGTTTGTTAACTATTTACATGATTTCTGGTAATAAGAATGTATTACAAATAAAACTACTTCAAAGTTGTGATATAAAGATTGTGTCACATCTCTATATAGAAATTCAGGAGAATTGACAATGATAGAGTTATTGAAACTCTTGAGTTTGACACTTAAATAGTTGCATTGAGAAAAAAATAAACTAACAAGTCCACTAAAAGGAGCTAAAGAAAGCACTATAATTTTTAGAGATCATACACCTTCCCCTAAATTTATGGATTAATGCATCAAGAGATCATACACCTTCCCCTAAATTTATGGATTGATGCATCAAGAGATCATACACCTTCCCCTAAATTTATGGATTGATGCATCCAGACTGCTATTGATGTCTTCATCAAAGTTTCAACTAAATTGGTTTCTAAGACTATCTTAGAATTACGAAATAGTTGGAATCCAGCTTAAGACATTATAGACTTGGGTTGTCCAGTTAAAGTGAAGGTTTATAACCCAAAAATAAGGAAACTAGATCCAAAAATAGTTAGCAGTTATAAGTTATGCAATTAACTTAAAGGGGAAAGGTTTTAAATGTCTCTGATATTCAACTAGAATTGTTAAAGCTAGATATGCTAAGTTTCTCATGGATCATGGGTCCAGTAGGAGTAACTTTCCTCGTAAGGTTGATATTGAGGAATAAATTTATTTAGATTAATCTTTTGCAAAGGACTTGATTGTTTCTCAATATATATATATATATATACAGAATTAACTAGAGAATAATCAAATCAAGTACTACCTTTATAATAAATCATTAATCTCACTGACTAAAGGTGTACAAAATATACAAATAATTATTGAATTGAGAGACCCAATAGGTAAGAAACTAGCTATTTCTATGACTCAATTATGTACCTATAAAAGTCTAATCTTGATATTGGACATAAAGAGGATCTCGTTTTCATTAGCCATGAATAGTAAAAATTTCACACTTTGCATGAAGCTATGATAAAAAAAGATGGAACCAATGGCTAGTAACCCAATCTAATAACTTGTTAAATTATCATTTGGTAATGTTAAACGATATGAGATTAGAGTTGTGGACAATGGTTTCACTCAAAGGAAGCATTGATTACTAAGGAACTTTCTCTCTAGTTTTTTATGAAAGTTTCGTTAAAAATTATCATAGCTTTTATAGTTCATTTTTTTATTGAGAGTTACATTAAATGGTAGTGAAAACAACTTGCTTGAATAGGGATCTTGAGAAGAGATATACATGATTCTACCCAAAAGTTTCTTTAAAAGATTAATATATAGATTAAAACAAGCATCCTACCAATAGTATGTAAAGTTTAACATCAAATAAATGTTGGTTATTTTTTATACCTTAAAGTTAGTAAGAGTAAAGTTATAATTTTAGTCTTTTATGTTGGTGATTTTCTCTTTGCAATAAGTAATTCAGCTTTGTTGCATAAGATAGTTTTTCTTTTTCAAAACTTGATATGAAGAATTTAGGTGAAACTTCATATGTTATAGGCATAAAGATTCATAGAGATAAGTCTGAAAAGACATTAAGTCTATCTCATGAAACCTATATCAAGACAGTTTTAGGAAAAATTATGATACAATGCTATTCACCTACAAAGACATAAATGTAAAAAGGATATTTCAATTTGAGCCAATATCTCTAAATAATTTAGAAAAAAAACATATGAAAGGTATTAAATATGCATATAATATTGTGAACCTTATATATGATCAGGTTTATACGAAACCTGACATAAAGTTTATAGTAAAAGTGCTTGGCAAATATTAAAGTAATTCTGGCCTTGGACTATGAAAGCTGCTAAAGGAATTATGTTTGAAAGTAATATCACAGGCAATAAGATTGAGATATTTTATCTCTAGTTTGAGAGTTGTCAACAAGGCCATTAAAGATCTATTGTGATCATTCTTATGAAGTATATTTTTCATAGAATGATAAAAGTGTGAGTCGTAACAAGCAAATAGAAATGAAGTAGCTTGTTGTTGGAGACTCTAAAAAGAAACAAGAATGGATATCCAACACATAAGTACAAATTTAATGATAGTCGACCCCATGACCAAAGCATTATCGATAAAACAATTTAAAATTCATGTGGATCATATGAGGCTAATTAAATTTTCTCAAGATGTATTTTGGCTTCTTTGATTATGTTAATTTCACATTTTTAGAGTTTATGGACATGTTTCAATTTGTGCACATAAAGATTACATGGCAAGTGGACCTTGAATGATTATAGAAAATTCATTCATAAAGTATTATCTCATAAAGTGCTCTTTTAGAGATGGTCATGCATTCTAATACATGGAAAGGAATATTTAGATTAGAATGCTACTGCCATGAGTCGTGCTATGTGAATCTTTAATTGAGTGAAAATTTGGCTAGAGTAACTTATGGCTATATTAAAATTTTGTATTTGAATATCACCTATTTAAGTTCTTGGTTTATCATATGGGCCAAGTGACAGAATGTTGGACTTTATGTGGCCTATATAATAATTAAGTGGACCAAGATTAAATTTAATTAATATTAAGGTGATATTATCTAATAAATCATATTAAGATTAACTACTCTAGCAGTAAGAGTTAAACTCTACTTCAGTAGCTAATTAGGATACAGACTCTCTGATGGTAGGATACAACTCTAATTAATCTTTTAGTATAGGTCCTTAGTCTAATCTATATAAATTGCCTGTGCACCATCATAAGGTAATTATCAAGAAAAAAAAGGCTAAAAGGCTTACACGAGGTGTTCATCTTTATGTACTTGGAGCGAAGTCGCGTTCTTGATCAATAATGGCTAGAGATATGTTTTTA
Organism: Adansonia madagascariensis; assembly: GCA_038381835.1. NCBI lineage: Eukaryota > Viridiplantae > Streptophyta > Magnoliopsida > Malvales > Malvaceae > Adansonia > Adansonia madagascariensis. Next base: position 15,553,785 of record JBBYHL010000021.1, read on the forward strand.
TTTAAATTATTACACATATTGCTTACTTGTCTTGTTGTGGCTATTTGCTTGTTTTAGTTAACTAGTATTCATTTCTATCTTTGTATTTTCATTCTCTACATTTATGTCATTCATTATCTTTTTTAAAAGAAACAAACAAAAAAGAAAATTCCCCATACATTTTATAAGCATCCTAGCTACAAAGTTGTTCAGGGTTATTTGTGGTAAGTTTTGGTTTGTTGAAGAGCCAAAGCCCTTTGAAATCATTTTTTAACTAGTCTGTAAAGTCTTGGTTTTGGCCTAACCAATAGGTCTAAATCTAGACCATTTTCCATCATATTGATAATCTAAGAATATTAAGTTTATAAGGTTGGAGCAGTGAGGACTTGGCTAAAAAAATGTGATTTTTCTGAAGCCCAAGTTTTAGCCAAATTAAACCTCATTTTGAACCTCCAAATTTACTTGTTATTGACTCTTAAAGTTGCCCATTTTACAAGAAAACAACCTTAAAATGGGCGTGTTGGACCCTAAAACAGTCTATTTTCTTTAGCCCTTTTGTTGCTCCATTTTGGTCTCAGACGCAATTTCGCATTAATCCCAAAACAATCTCATTTTTTCAACCCTTTAGCTGCTTATTTCTGACCCTATAACAGTGCCATTTTTTATGCCTCAAAACAACCCCGTTTTGAGTCTAAAGCTGTATTATTTTTCAAGCCAACATAACCATGTTTTAAAATCATGAAAAAAATGAGATTATTGCCTTAATTTTTGTTGCTCGAATCACCACCAAGTTTATCTAGTCTCTTGGAATGTCCAAATGTTGTATTAAATGTTTGGATAATCATTAAAATATGAGAGATACATTCATTCCTTTCAGGATTAATGTTTTTGTTTGCATTAGTAAAAAAAAAAAGCATTTTTCAGAATATCAAGTTTATATGGAATGATCTCAAGTATGCTTCATCGAGTTCCTAAGTTGTAGTCTCGGATTAATTCGATAGAATCCCATCATTCTCACTAAAGAGAAAGTTATGTGTCTATTCTATGAAAGTTAAATTCGTTAATTTCTTCAGGCTGTTGTAGAGATTAGGGAATTGTCTGACATAAAATGTACCTGTAATTCCCTATCTAATTTAAAAAAAATTAATATAAATATTCTAATTATGTTTACTTTGTTATTTATTGATGCAACAATAGTGGTATCTAGGGGGAATCCTACAAACAAAAAAAGTAAGAGAGGCTCGAAGTTTTGCTCTAGGGAAATACTTCGATGCTTAAGTCAGTAAAGATACTATGAACGAGGAATGAAAAAAGAATGAGAGATTTCTAATAACTCATACCTCGACAGTGTTGATGCTACCTCTTTATATAGGCCTTGATAAGAGTTGTGCTTGTCTCAAAACTATGGGTGAGTGGAAGTTACATAGTAATCAAACTTATCTTATAGTAGAGGTTAAAGTGATTTAACCATCCTTCAATGTTTATCTTCCTCAAGGAAATCTTACCTAGCGATGGAGTTAATGAAGAGATATAACAATTGCCTCCCAGGGTTGTGGGCATTATAAAGTAACCGTTCACAAACCAAGAATATTCATGGCGAGCTGAGAACGAATTTCGTTCAAGGAATGAGGTCGCCTTAATAATGGCAAGCAGAAAAAGGCCGAATTGTTGCCCCATTTTTTTATTTTCTTTTTTTTTAATTTGAGTTTCAAATTCATACCACGTATTAAATGCAAAAAAGGAGAACAAGACACATGGTAGTATCTGTAAGCCATACGTAACTTTTCATGAAACGACGGGACCTTTCTTATAAATAACCTTGAAAAAGAGATGACTTTTACACCAGTGGGAAAAATCGAAACGAAATTCTTTGTGTTCCTACACCATCCTATGTTTTTGAAGAGGCCACCATTGTTTTTGGTGAAGATCAAGTTTCGAGTGTGCATCTATCATTACTTTTTCTGGGTAAGAATCTCATTTTATTATCTTTGAGTTTAGTTCATTTTGGGTTTTAGTTGTAAGGGTATGCGAAAAACTCAATTCTTGTTAAAATCGGTGGGAAAAAAGGGAAATATAGAGGTAAATAGTAGAGAAACATTGAAGCGATTGTTTGTAATGGAAAACATATGTGTTGATGAGAGCAGCAATCATCCCTATATTATTGTTGAAGAAAGAGAAGTGCAGGGTGAGGGTCAAGGAGTGAATGAAGAACAAGACCTGGGTCCAGCCAAAAAAGGCCCAGAAGAAGGTTAGGGAGCACATACAGGGTCAATGTAGATAGACATCAATATGGCAGATTCCTACGTGAGGGTGATCAATATGGTGACCGTGCAGGATATATTAAGACGGCATGGTTTTAATTTTGGGCGATTCGAAGTGTCAAATCTTTTATTTGGGTGACCTGTGACAAAGGTTGAAAGGAGCAGTGTTCTTTTCTATCTGCATATATTCAGAGGTGGATTGCACCTCCTATTGCAACCATTTTTCTGCAAGATGTTGAATCGATATGGGATATCTCTAAATCAACTAAAGCCAAATACATGGGCGATACTAGTAACCTATTTCCTTGTGTGTAAAGAAAATGGCAGAGACCCGTCAATCAAAGTTACTAGACATTTATTTTACTTAAAGAGATAGGACAAGTGTTGGTACTATTTGTAGTCCACCACAAGAGAATGATCATAGATATACCATACAATGCCCATGTGGCCAATGAACAATTCTTCTTCATACACAAATGATTAAATGAAGAATGAGGTTTCCTTATAGAGTGGAATTCCTGTTTATCAATGAGCAACTTAAAGGTCGACCTAAATGCAGTGGAACTAAAATAGAAAGAATATTTTTATGATCGTCAATTTAAGTGCAGAGAATATTTAACTTCAAGAAAAATTTAAGAGCATTGCTTAGGAGTTAACCCTTCCAATCTGCCAGAGAAAGGTGATCTACCCATCAAAAGAAGAAGCAAAATACGCTTAGTGATACAAGGTGAGGTATTTTATTTACTGTATATGCGAAAGACTTCTTATATTTTAACATGATTTCTATCTTGCAAAGTTTCAGCCTTCCTCTAGATCACCATAGCAGGTGGCTACCACTCATGATCACCCTAACATAGAGCTATTGTCACTAGATCACCTGAGACAAGAGGAGAATATATAAGTGAGGTTAATGTAGAGGAACCATCAATGCCGAGGAAAAACTTAAAAGGATCATCGAAGGTGGCGGTTGCCTTAATTGGAGAAGGTACATGTTGGCAATATTCTTTGCAAGAAACTTAGTATTTATTTCCTAACTTAATTCATTACTAGCTTTTATAGGTATGGATCCTACTACGCGTGCTACATTAGTTGCTCATGAAGCTAGCAGAGTTGCAGCGGCCCAAGAAAAAAAGAAAGGGAAGAGAAAAGTGGGAGATAATCAAGAAGAGCAGCTGGCATAGAAGAAGTTGACTGTAGAGCCTGCTTCTGCAAGTATGATAGAGGCTGGGGTCATTTTGATAGGCATATCTGCAACCATTAAAGCAACCACTATTACATCTAGTCAAGTAGAAACTACCTCGGTTAATGTGGTATCTGTTTGTCCCCCAACTCCAGGTACCTTGCCACCCAGGTCCACAAGTTCATCAGCAGGGGAAACAAGTATTCTCCAAGGGCTCTGGACCTACATCTTTAGAGGAATAACCCTGAACTAAGTGTTGAATATTGAGCAATAGAGTGGTCACCTACAGGTAGGGAAATAAGGTCATTTTTTCAGTTGAGATGAAATATCTGGCGACGAGAAACCCAATTGTGAATCCACTTTAGCTTGTATAATGGAGGTTAGTGTGTGATTTCTATTGACTACAATTTTTCTGCTCATATTTATTATCTAACCTCCATATGTTACAGGCTTTACATACTCAAGTGGCCATCACTCGTCAAAAGCGAGACACCTCCATAGCACATGATAATGCTCAAAAAGAGGCGACAACGAGCAAAGCTAGGTCGAGTATGCTCGAAGTGAAAGTGAATAAGTTGACCAAAGAAAAAGGAATGGTTGAGGATTATGCTAAAAAAGCTAAAAATGAATTAGCAAAGTTAAAAATAGACTCTGAGGAGATGAGGACAAAGCTCGAATCAGTAAATACTAAAATGGGAAATCTCTTCAAGGACTTAGAGGAGTCACTGTAGGCTTATACAATGCGAGATTCTGAACTAATGTCTGCCATGGCCAGGATTTCCAAACTAAAGATGCAGTTGGCGGATGTAGAAGCTCGACTTCAAAAGGAACTTACATCTCAAAAAGATGCCTTGCTCAACCAAATGATAGCTTGTGGTGGTGAGCATTGTTAGAGTGCTTATTCAGGGCTCGTTGGATTTAAGGGATATTAAGTTTTCGCAGCTTATTGCCTCGCCCCCAAACTCTAATGTGTTAATGCTATCACAACAATAAGTGGAGGAGAAGCGTGGCATAGATTTCGTTTTTATTGCTCTTACTGCGAAAGACGAAACTGAGAAATCTAGTGAAGACGTCGACGAGCAAGGGAATCCAACTTTTTCCTATTAGAACTTTGAAAATTCTCTGTAAAACAACAAATTATCTATCTTTATGTAATTTTTTAACTATTTTCAACAGTAATGAAATATATAAAGCAATTTTTTTTAAAAGAAAGAAATATCACACTCAAATTTATATAATATTCTATTATTTGGATCGTGTGAGTTCTTTTATTAAGATCGTAGAAGATCAAACTTGCTGGGACTGACCGTAAGAGGTCTACTGAGACCGTGAAAGGTCTATGGAGATCGTGAATGGTCGCTGGAGACTATGGGAGGTCTTATGTCTGTGAAAACCGTGAAAGGTCTATGAAGACCGTGGGAGGTCTGTGGAGAGCGTGAGAGGTCTTTTTGGAATAGCTTTTGAACTAATGGTAATTTTGGAAAATTTTATTACGCAAAAAGCATTTATATAATTTTTTTTAAGGTAGACAGCATTATATATGTTAGGTAAATATTTTCCCATCATGTTTATCAATTGGTAGGCTCTGAACCCTATTCCTTTTGCAATTTGATACGATCTTTCCCAGTTTGAGGATAACTTTTTTATTGCCTGCAGGTCAACTTGCCTCATAATTTCTCAGGACTAGATCACCCACTTGAAACTGTTTGTGTCTTACTCTTCTATTGTAATACCTTGATACTTGCTGTACCCTAGTTGCCATGCGTATAGTGGAATCCTCTTTACTTTCTTCAAGTAGATCCAAATTTGCCCTTAGAGAGCATTCATTCAATGTTGGGTCTACAAAGGTTGTTCAAATACTGCGAACCCTAATTTCTACTAGAATAACTACTTCGTGAACATAGACAAGACTAAATGATGTGGCTCCGGTTGCTTGATATTCTGTTGTTCTTATGGCCCATAATATTCCGGGTGTTTTTTCTGCCCATGTGCCTTTTACATCATTTAATTTCTTTTCAAGTGGTTGAAGTATGTTTTTACTCACAGCCTCAACTTGACCATTGGATAATGGATGTACCATCGAACTATGTACGAGGTTGATATAGAATCTTGTGCAAAAATTTTTTAGTTTATCAATCAAAAATTACTTTCCATTATCTACTACAATAACATTGGGTATTCCAAATTGACACATAATGAATTTCCAGATAAAGTTTTCCATAGTTCTAGCCATTATTGTGGCTGTAGGTTTAGCTTCAACCCATTTTGTAAAATAATCACATGCGATAACCAAAAACTTACATTTTCCAGTAGCAAGGGGGAATGTCCCAAAATGTCAATGCCCTATGCACAAAAAGGCCAGGGGTTGAAAACCTGTTTAAGTGCCTCTGTAGGTTATCGTGAGATTTTGGAAAATTGTTAGCACTTATCACATTTTCGGACTAAGTTGGTGGCGTCTTTCCTAATTGTTGGCCAGAAAAAACCTTGCCTTAGGGCTTTCTATGCGAATGCTCTTCCACCCAAGTGATTTCCATAAACGTCTTCGTGGATTTCCCTTAACACATAATCTGCTTCGCTGGGGCTAAGGCACTTAAGTAAAGGGTAAGTGAATGATTTTTTATACAGAATTCTTAATGTGTACTAGATGCCCTTTTTTCAAGTTGTTTTTTATGTAGAAGGGTGTGTGGCATGATATTTTCTTGTAAAAAGGCTTTTATTTCTTTTATCCAATCATTCCCATCGCTTGTATTAATTTCAAAAATATGTCGATCATAAGCTGATGATCCCACAGATTCAAAGAGAATCAGTCCCTTATGGCCAATTTCCAAACTGTTTCCATTTTAGATATTGCATCAGCCCTACTATTTTGCTCACGAGGTATTCTTTGGAAAGTGATATAGTCAAAAGCCTTAACGAGCTTTGAAACCATATGATGGTATTTGGATAAGGTTTAGTCTTTAACTTTGTATTCTCTATTAATTTGATTTGCTACTAATTAGGAGTCGGTATAAACCTTCAGATAGGTAGCGTTTAGATTTTTAGCCAATTCGATTCCAGCTATTAACGCTTCATATTCTGTCACGTTATTTGAGGCTACGAACTGGAATGATAAGGCGTAGTGTCATTCATGGCCATTGGGGTCGATAAGAAAAACGTCTGCTTCTGATTTTTTCCCCTATTATCCATCGGCATAAAGCTCCCATACACTTTTCGGTTGGTTATTAATTTTTTTTATCTTTACTTGCCAATAAGGGTGTTTCTTTGATGGTGTTTGAAGGTTCAATGGAATCTGAGAATGAGCATTTGGCGATGAAATTAGCCAACACCTATACTATGATTATTCTTCTAAGACTGTAGGTTAACCCAAACTCACTTAATTTTATGCTCCATCTGATCATCCTTCCAGCAGAGTTAACTTTTTACAGCATATCTTTTATAGGGTAATCTGTTAATACTATGATAAGATGTGCTTGAAAGTATTGCCGTAGTTTTCTGACGGCTATGACAAGTGCATAGACGAGTTTTTTAGTCTTAGTGCAATTGACCTTGCCAGCTTGAAATGTCCTACTGACATAATAGACTGGTCACTGGATTCCTTCTTCTTCTGTTACAAGATAGCTGCCATTGTTTCATTTAACGTCGTCAAGTATACGAATAAGCATACGCCAAGTTTTGGGCTGGCTAATAATAGCAGTGTGCAAAGGTAACATTTTAATTTATCGAATGCCGTCTTGCATTCTTATGTCCATTTATAGTGAGCAGTCACTCTCAGCAATTTAAAGAAATGGATGCATTTATTAGCTAGTTTTGAAAAAAATGGTTAAGCAGGGTGACCCTCCCTGTCCGTCATTGCACTTCTTTTATCGACTTAGGAGACGTCATGTCTAATATAGCTTTTATTTTTTCTGGGTTAGCTTCAATCCCCCTAGATGATACCACGAAGCCTAAAACTTGCCTGCGGCTACCCCAAATGTCCACTTTGTCGGGTTTAATTTCCTATTATATATTCATAAGACTTCAAAAGTTTCTTCTAGGTTGACTATATGTTGTTCAATCGATGGGTTTCTTATGTGTATATCATCAACATAAACTTCCATGGATCGTCCAATCTGATTTTTAAAAATTTTATTCACCAAGCACTGGTATGTTGCTCCTGCATTTTGAAGCCTACAGGTATAACTTTATCGCAAAAAATACCATTTTCTGTAATGAATGATGTTTTGGCTTTATCTTGTGGATTCATTCTTATTTGATTATATCTAGAGAATGCATCCATGAAAGAAAGAAATCGATGACCTGTCAAAGAGTCGACAAGGTGATCTATTATTGGCAAAGGGAAGCAATCCTTGGGACACGCTTTATGGAGGTCAGTAAATTCTACGCACATCCTCCATTTTCCATTTGACTTTTTAACCATTACTACATTGGCCAGCCATTCAAGGTTCATCACCTTCCATATATATCTGGCGGTTAAAAGTTTGTATGTTTCTTCCTTGCTCACCTAAATTCTCTCAAGAGCAAATCTTTTCATTTTCTGTCTAACTGGTTTGGCTTCGGGATCGACATTCAATGCATGATCACCTTTGTATTAATGCCCAGTTTATCTGTAGCTGACCAGGCAAAAACATCTGCATGGAGTTATAAAAAATTAATTAGGTTATTTTTGGCCCTTGGCTCCAGCAAGCTTTCAATCGTCATGAATAAATCAGGATCTAGCAGGTACAGTGATATTACTGATACTTCCTCTATGGGCTGGGGTTTTAGATGATGGAATTCATCTCGAATGTCCAAGCTCTCAAGGGTCAAGTTATTAGGGTTGGCTAGTGTTATCATGTTTATTTACAATGTGTTTCCCGTTAGAGCTTCCGCGTGCTCATTAGTTTTACTTTAAATTTTCCTAGCCATCTCTATAGACATTAGGTGGCAGTGCCGGGCGATCACCTGTTTAACTTTCATGTATCCCACTATTGTTGCTATAGGAAACTTGATAGTGAGACAATATACAATTGTAATCAATTTTGCTTTCTTCATTGCAGGTCGCCCAAGAATAACATTATATGCTGATGGCTGGTCAACCACCAGGAACTCAACCATCACTATGGTTATGTGTTCTCTATCGCTAAAAGTGACCAGCAAAGTGATGGTGCCTTTTACCGGTATAGGTTGGTTGGTAAACCTATATATTGGTAATAAGGGATGAAGGTTGTTATCTCCGTACCCTAAAAGACGTCCCATTGAAGGATCTCTATTGTGCTACCATTGTCTATCAAGATTCGATCAACATAGTAATTCCCCATAATGGCTGATACTATGATTAGGCTCTCGCTGTTATCAATAACCAATTCATCATCATCATCACTAAATGTTACCCTCAAATTGTCTTGGTTTATTTTCTTTGAGTGTGTATCTATCACCATCAAAGATCGTAAGTGCGATTTTTTTTTAGATTTACTGATCGCCCAATTTTTATTACCTCCGATAATTACATTAATTATTCCCATGATTGGGCATTTTCCTACTACCTTGTACTAACGTCGATCAGTTTGTTGAGATGGTTTTTCGTTATTTTTCTTTACAAACTGTTTGATCTCTCCTTTTTGAATCAATGCTTCAATGGCATTTTTTAAGCTAATACATTCTTATATTGTGTGACCGACATCATTATGAAATTCACAATGTTTTCTCGGGTTTCTATGGCTTTTATTTACCCTTATAGGTGGGGGTCATTCTACCAACCCATTTCTCATTATGGCATGTAAAACCTGCGTCCTACTGGTATTAAGGGGTATGTAGGATTCGTATTTATTATATGGCGGTGCCCAATCTCTCTTCCTATATATTTGAGTTTGATTTATTGTTGACCCAAGCTTACTATCCTGACGGCTACCTATTCTACTTTGAGAGAACTATTCTTTTTTCGTTGGGTTTTACCCCAAAATGATCCCCATGGCAATCTCGGTCGGGATGTTTAAATTTATGATTTGCAATCTCAATGTCTTCGACGTCAGCGTACTTTTGCGTCTTTTTGTAAAGTTGGTATAGTTTTATTGGTTGAGCATTGTTAGAGCATACGTTAGGTGCTTATGGCGAACCCCAAAGATAAAGGCCTGGATAGCCCACTCATCATTGAGATCTTTGACCTCCAGTATGGCCGTGTTAAAGTGCTTGACATATTCACGAAGTGTTTCATCTGGGTTTTGCTTAATAGATATCAAGCTGGCTGTTATTCCGGCCATCGTGCTACAACTGCTAAAGTGAGATAGGAATTGACGAGCCAGCTGGTTAAAGTTTGTGATAGATCCTGACTTCAAGGAGTACCACCAAGTGCGAGCGGGCCCTCGTAGAGTAGTTAGGAATATCCTGCATTGGACTGCGTCAGGTATGTCCCGTAGGTTGTGGAACACCCAAATGTGATTCAAGCGATCTGCTGGGTCTACCTTGCCATCATATGTTTCTGACGGGAGCTTGATCTTTTTAGGAATCATATATTTCTAACCATTCCAATCATCCTTCCTCGGTTGTTTTAAATTTTTAATCTCTTGGCAGAGGACTGCCACTTATTCAGCTAATAGGGAATCTTGTCCATGGCGATCTGTGTCTTCTTACTTTTCATATTGGTCATAATCGAGAGTAGAATACAAACTCTCCTGGACTTCATGATATTCTTGACTTGTCTGCTGATCTCTTATGCTTAGGCTACGGTTCCTGGTATTAGATCTACCAGGTAACTGATTTGGCGATCAGATCGTAGGCGTTGATTAATTTGCTGCTCCTACTATTGGATGATAGTCTATTGGGTCACCAATTCTTTTTGATATTGCTATTGAATAAGGGCTTGTTGTGCCGCCATCTGACTACCCAATGCATGAAATTGGACGAGATAATGGTTTTGCAAATCGACTTGGGATGTTAGTGGTGGAAACGATATGTTTATGTAGTTGGGTTTCCCAAATCAATTGCCGGTGAGTTTGTGGTAGATATATTCAGAATGCTCGTTCCAGCGACAACAATGCTAGGAGATGACAGGCTTCCTTGAACATAAGTGTTTAGGCAAATGCGGTAAACTTTGGTTATGTTAGTGGTGATTGGGAGGTTAAGAGGTTCTGGAAGTAGTTTAGCAGTTGAGGTTAAGCATTTGGTGTGAAAGGTGTTTGAAAATAGGGGAGGACATATGGGAAGTTAGGCAGGATGGGTACCGTGATCATAATCATAGAAGGAGCCCTTTAGTTATCGTAGGATTGGGTGTTGTGGGATCAGGCTCAGGTTCCATGAGCACTTGATTCGTTGTTGTCATGGTCTGTGTAATGGGAGTGGAGTCAGCTACCCAAGTAGCCATGAGTTTTTCTTTGTATTGACAAAGAAGATTGCGACCGTTGCTAAGCTGTGAGAATGAAAGCTCCCACAGATGGCGCTAATTGTTGATACAACAATAGTGGTATCTAGGAAGAATCTTGCAAAATAGCAAAAGTGAGAGGCCCAGAGTTTTGCTCCGGAGAAATACTCTAATGCTTAAATCAGTAAAGATATTATGAACGAGAAATGAAAAGAGAATGAGAGATTTCTAATAACTCATACCTCATAAGTGTTAATGCTACCTCTTTATATAGGCCTTAATAAAAGTTGTGCTTGTATCAAAATTTTGGGTAAGTAGAAGTTATATGGTAATCAAACTTATCTTATAGTAGAGATTTAAGTTATCTAACTATCCTTCAATGTTTATCTTCTTTAAGAAAATCTTACCCAGTGATAGAGTTAATGAAAAGATAAACCATTATTTTATGCTCATAATTGTCCTAATTCTCACTTATGTCTTTCATTTTCACTACACTGCATATTTAATCATTCTCTGTCATAGCTTTCCATAAATTTAGTTTTGGTTTTCTGAGAATTTTGAACTGAAGCAACGTTCTCGGTTTAAGATCATTCATGAATTTTTGAACAAGTTATTAGAAAAAAAATTCTATCAATTATTGTTAAATCAAAAACATCCTTTTAAGAAAAATGGTAATGATGAATTGGATGCTTTAATAAAAAAACAGCTTTGTATTCTGCTGAGAAAATATAAAAGGTTTTGAAAAAGAAAAAAAATAGAGTATAATTATTAGAATTTATATCAAATACGATGTTCTAGTCATTATGAGCAAATCATCATGAATTTTGATATGATCAGCTCGCCCAAAACAATAAAAAAAAAATGAAATAGGAAGAGAAAGAGAAGAACACTTTTTTTTTTTTTTTTTGAAAATGGGAAAAGCACTTTTTTGATTGGTTTGTGAAAGAACTATTTCAAATGTTGTTGTTGTGCGGAATTACCCAGGAGTAGAAAACAAAATAGAAACAAATAAGAGAACAAAGAAGTTTAAGTTGTTTATTAAGTTTACCTACATCCACGGAAAGAGACAATGAGAAATTCCACCATCACAAACAATGAGAAAATTACAAGCATTTTGACTTTCAAAACACAACCCAAAACTCAGGCTCTACTTTTCAAAATACCTGAGAGTTACTGCATGAATTTTGTTCTCACTACTCGCTACTTGCTATTATCGTCACTTACTTGTTTCACCATTTGCCAAAGCCTAAATGCCTATTTATACTATGCTCACACAAGCCTTGCATTTGTGGCAAATTTTAAATGTCAAAAGTCATTAAATGATGGCTAGACTTCATGCACTCAAAGCTTGCCAACTTGGCAGCTTTCAGTGCCAACATTTGACACTATAAGAGTGAAAGCTCTCAACTAATTTGACAGAGGGTGGGTTGATAGACCTGAAAGAGGAACCCAGGTTCGGTTCGTGGTTCTCTACTAAGAGATTTTAATGGCAATGTTTGTGGGATTTTCCATGCACCGTTTTGGGTCTATGGATTCAAACTTTTCTGCACTTACATTCAATGAGATCGACAGCCTCAGAGATAAGATTGGGTCAATTTATTTTTTGCATGGTCTTGGGAAGGCGAATGGCCTTGTGGACTTGTTTGCTACATTAGATTTCAATATGCCCCAGTGATTTTATGCTTGGATAAGGGTTTACTGTTTTATGAGTCTCTTTGTTAATGAGTTTATGGTTGATGACACCCATTTGAGAGTTAAAAGAGTGGTGGGTGAAATGCTGTAATGTTGTAATCCTGTGGTTGTAACCTCAGAATTTCTAATAATGATGTTTTTTGACTGAGCGAGAATAGACAAATTTATAAGGATAAAAATATTTTAAGATTATTATAAGCATACTGTGATAATTAAAAATAATTTATTTTAAATTTTATTATATGATTATCATAATTAATATAATTATTTTATTAACTTATTTGAGATATTATTATATATTTAAAAAATTACCTTGCAAAACATTTACAAAAATATAACAAACATACTATTTTGATAATCCAATGGTTTGATTTAAAATAAAGATATTAAAATTAATTTACAATCGATTGATTAAAATTTTAGTTCTTAACATAAAATAACATCAAACCTTTTTTTTTTTTCCATTTTCTAATTTTACCCACAATCTCTGTCAAATAGTGCATACTTTGTCATATTCCAAATTGTAAATACAAGTTATAAAATTAAAATAAATTAATAATTTATGTTATAGTTATTATTTTTATTAAATTAATATTGTTAAAAGAAAGTTATACTTAATTTAAATTCGAATATTTTGGTTTAATAGTTTTGATCAATTAGGATTTGACTTATTTTAATTAGATTTAGGTCAATTTAAATTTATGATATTTTTTGTTTGGATCATTTTTAAATTTAGATTTAATTAGGTTTATTTTTGGATTGTTGACTTTTGTGATCTAATTAGGTTACATCCCGTGTGGATTCCGATGGATTGACTAAGTTTTTTAGGTTTGAAATCTTAGATCATAATTGGTAGGTCTACATTTGAGAAGTTGAATAATTTCAAGCTAAATTGAATTGTAAATAAATAGACGATTTCCATTAGGTTAAAAAAACCAAATGGTATTGATAGTAATAAAAGTCAATCTTTCAATTGGAATAATGATTTATTTGAATACAAATTCAAATTTTATTTAATTACAATAAAAATATAAAAACTTTTCAAACAATTTAAGAAGTTGAAGACTTATTTAGTCTTTTTTTTTTTTGCCTGTAATCTATTTTTCAAGTCATTTTTATTTTTGACCATCATAAAATTTGGGTTATACATGCCTCAGTATACATAAGTACTATTTGAGTAGTGGTGGCAATTGGAAGGGTTCGGGCGAGTTCAGTATAGGTCATTTTAGATTTGATTTTTTTAGGGTTCGTATTGATCTGAGTTCAGGTCTATTCGGATTTGAGCTAATTTGAGTTCGGATCTATTCAGGCCAATTTGTGTTCGGGTTTAAGTATATTTTACATTATTTTTTATTTTATATTAAATGTAATCACTTTTACGTAAATTTGAATTCTAAGCCTAGGCTTGAATTTGATCTGGTCTGGCCCTAAAAAATCTTAGTTCAGTTCTATAGGCCTAGCTGTGGCCCGAAAAATTTTGAATTCTAAGCTTAGGGCCAAATTTGGTTTAGCTGACCCATTTAAGTACAAATCATTTTTCATAATATTAAACAGTTATTTTTATATTAATAGTTACATATTTTATATTTAAATTTAAATGAATATATTATTTTATTTAAAAAAATATTGTTTCAGGTTGAGCGTGCTTGAAACTTAAAATCTAAGACCTATGTCTGATCATGCCGGGCCTATTGTGTTAGGCAGACTGTCTGGCCCACAAGCAGGTTTAGTTGTTAGAGTAATATGTGTTTTTTTTTTTCATTTTTGATATGGTATTATCTATTATGGCTTTCATATTTTTTTAATTTATCTTATTACTTTGTTATATTATTATCAGACTCTAATTACCATTACTTGAAAAAATAATAATAATAATATTCAAAAAAGTATTTAAAATTTTACTACTAACATGTATAAACTCTTAATATTTAATGAGTTTAGCTAATTAAATTAAAAAAAAAAGTGATAAATGGATGATAAACTATATTGACAATGCTTTCAAAGCTCATGATATGATTTACTTTTCGATAAGTTATTATTTTATCATATATAGATCTGCTCAAGGATTGGGCTACTCACTCGGCCCAAATGAGCCGAGGCTCGGGTTCTCATATTTTTGTTTCAGACTAGCTCGACCTAACTCGAAGCAGTGATTTTAAATTAAAATAATATATATTTTATTTGAATTTAATTATATAATATATAAATATTAATAAAAAATATTCTTTAATGTGATGAACAATAATTTTAGCTTGAACAGGCAGTCTAGGCACATTAAATAAGGGCTTCGGCTTGGCATTTAAAAAAATTCAGATCACAGCTCGACCCAACCCATGAGTAGGTTTAATCACATATAAAATATAAATTAAGTTTTTAATATTTAATTAAATTATATATGGTATTAATAGTTAATATTTAATATTTGATTCATTTTTTATATAGTATTATCTATTATGGTTTTCATATTTTTTTTAATTTATCTTATTATTTTGTTATATTATTATCAGACTCTAGTTATCCTTACTTGAAATAATAATAATAATAATAATAATAATAAGAAAAAATTTAAAGAAGTATTTAAAATTTTATAACTAACGTATATAAACTCTCAATAGTTAATGAGTTTAACTAATTAAATTAAAAATATGATAAAACAATAATATACTTTATTGACAACATTTTCAAAGCCCATGATATGATTTATTTTTTGATAAATTATTATTTTATCATATATATAGACTTGATCAATGGTTAGACTACACACCTAACCAATTGGGCCTGGGCTTGGGTTCTCATGTTTTTGTCATAGATTAGCTCGACTCAGTCGAAACAATGATTTTAAATTAAAATAATATATATTTTCTTTAAATTTAACTATAAAATATATAAATATTAATAAAATTATTTTTTAATGTGGTGAACAGTAATTTTGACTTAAATAAGCAGGTCTGGGCACATTAAATAAGAGTATAGACTTGGGATTTTAAAAAAATTTAGGCTCCAGCTCGGCCCGACCAATAAGCAAGTTTAGTCATACATAAAATATAAATTAAATTTTTACTATTTAATTAAATTATATATGGTATTAACATTTAATTCATTTTTTATATAGAATCATTTGTTATGGCTTTTATATTTTTAATTTATCTTATTACTTTATTATACTATTATCATATTCTAATTGCCATTACAAATAATAATAATTATTATTATTATTGTTATAAAATAAGAATAATATTTGAAGAAGTATCTAAAATTTTACTACTAATATACACAAACTCTCGATATTTAATGAGTTTAACTAATAAAATCAAAGAAAATATGATAAATGGATAATATACATTATCGATAGTATTTTTAAAGCTCATGATATGATTTGCTTTTTGATGAGTTAATATTTTATCATATGTAGACCTATTCAAGAGTTGTACTATCTACCTGGCCTAATTAGGGCTGGGCCCAGACTAGCCTGACTCGACTCAAAACAGTGATTTTAAATTAATATATTTTATTTAAATTTAATTATAAAAATATATAATATTAATAAAAAATATTCTTTAATGTGATAACTGTAATTCTAGCTTCAATAGATAGGTTTAAGCACGTTAAATAAGGGTCTGGGCTTGAAATTTTAAAACAATTTAGGATACGACCTGGCCCAACCCATGAGCAAGTTTAATCATATTTAAAATATAAACTAATTTTTAATATTTAATTAAATTATTAAAAGAATATTAAAATAAAATTCACAATTAAAGTTTTTGATTTATTAAAAATTATTTAATTATAATTTTTTCATATTTATTTTTAGTATTACCTTCGGGTTCGGGTTCGGGTTCGAGTTGGGCTCGAGTTCGGATTCTTTTAGGTTTGGGTCATTTCAGATTCGAGCTATTTCGGGTTCGGGTTTTCTCAGGTTCGGGCCATTGACTTTTTGGTTAAATCAGGTTCGGTTTAAGTTCGGACTCAAATTTTTTCGAGTAGATTTTTGGATTCGAGTTTATTTTGTCACCTCTATATTTGAGCATGTTGTTTTCATTGCATTATGATGTTAGGTTTATATATTTATTTTGCGTTTGTTTTATATTTTCACGTTAAATCATATTTTATATTGTATATTAATTATTTTTTATGTTATATTCATTTTATATAATTATGTGTCCAAAATTATAAGACTTTACTAATTGCATGACATGTTCTTCCCTCGAAGCTATTAAAAGCACTTATTAGCCTCAAGTAGACGTTGGAAATTGGTTGGTGGGCATGGAATCAACAAATTAACGTTGTGAGCGATGGAAGAAAAATTGGGTTGGTCGAGAATCATAACAATCATCGTATCATATTTATATTATATATTATTTATTATTTTTATATTATATCCATATTTAATCGTCAATACGACAAGGTCTAACTAATTGCACGGCATTTTCTTTGGGTGTCGCTCTCAGAGCTATTAAAAGAACTTATTCGCTCCACAAGGACGTTAGAAATTGGCTGGTGGGCATGAAGTCAGTCAACAACCTAATGTTGATAGCGATGGAAAGAAAAGAAAAAATTTTGCCACGCACTTAACTACCACAATAAAAATAAATACCTTTTAGTTTATTTTTATTCTTTTTAATTAGTAATGAAAATTTCAATTTAAATTTAAAATTAAAAATAAAAATTAAATTTATTTTTAACATATAAATAAATTTAATTGAATAAATTTAAATAATTCAATTTTATAATAATTTAAATTAAATTATAAGAATGAATAAATTAATTAATTTGAACCAAATTTTGAATTAAACTCAAATTTGAATTTTTTTTCTTCCCAATCATAATGAAAATATCATTGACAAACTATGATAAGAAAGAGACAAAATCATTCTGAAATAGTCTATTACAAATCCAACCAAAAAAAAAAAAAACCCACTGATCTTATCCTATTATAAAACAAGTCAGTTCCATCCACACCCATATTTGCTAGAGAATCTAAGAAAAAAAAGTTTGCTTCCCTTTAAACCATTTTAATGGTTATGATTTCAACTTCATTGGATTCCATAACACCCAGGGGTACAAAAAATTCCCCTTAACAACTCCACTCGAATTTCTGAGCACATCTCCACAGGAAGTTAGACCTGGATTACTTCTGGCATGTCTATCTACTTTGAATTTCAAAATATTTCCATCTGGGTATCTCCATTAAATTTCAGCTCTAAATTTAGACCTCATGGCATGGACCGCTAGCCAAACAAATTCGAATTTCCTATCATTTGAACTCAAGTGATAGACCTAATCATAGCTACTCTTTCGTATCCTTCGAGCTATAATTTATTAGCAACTCATAAATTAATTTTTTGGTATAAATTACTTTTTTTATTCATCCAAAATAGAAAGAACGAAAATAAAAACCTACTACTAGATGAAAATATAGTTCGTATATTAATAAAAATTAAGTAGTGAATTTTTAATAAAAAAAAAAAGTAATGAATTTATCAATTTTTATAAATACTAGTTTCAATTACAAGGGTTTTGAATGTGAATAGTTTAAAATGTTATATCCAAATTTACTTTGAATCTATTACGAATAATAAATATAATAATTAAATAAGTAATATTCGCAAAAAAATGGATAGGATGATACGGATATCAAATATATTATTATCCATTGTAATCTACAATAACAAAATTAAAAATTTTTTTATTTCCTTACTAATAATTATTATTACACTCACTTTAAATTCAAATAGTTTTAAGTGACTATCACATTTTATAATTTGATCAAACAACTTGAAAAAAAAAAAAAAAAAAAAAAAAAAAAACCCTTTTACAGCTGTTGGCATTTGATCCCTGATGGGATCATTTTAATATAGAGGTATTGATCTTAATTCGTGATATTTATGACATTTTTCGCATATCTTTTTTCGCATTTCGATTTCCTGGAGAATAGGAAATGTGGTGAACTTGGATTTTCGTTAAATGTTTACAAAACTATAGCCACCATCAGGAGTTGCGTGATTTAGGTTTCTAGTTTTTTTTTTTTCCCCCCTTAAATTTTGTCGGCTTGATTATCAAGAAAGGAAGTTGTTGGGTGCTTTTCTCGCCTTTTTTTTCTTTTAATTTAGCAGGATGCTTTGGGATCAAAGATGTTACTATTTACATTAGAATGGTGACATCAGAACTCTTTTCAGTACAATGCTAAAGTGAAGGAAATATAAATTAGTGCGGAGAGTAACCTTAACTCTTTAAGCAAGGGTGTAGCTAGGAGAGTTAGCGCTTTTTTTTCAAGGCCGCAGCTCTATTTCAAGCGATAATTGCTTAAAGGTCATGAGTAACAAATGTTAGAAAATTAACAATGAAGTGAGGTTCACACTTTACTGAAAAATGAAGAACATTGCCTAAAATATTTTATTATATCAATGTGATATTTTAATTAATTTTAAATGACTGATTTGGACCTCAATATCTTCATTTTTTTAAAAAACTTTTTTTGAAAATCCTGTGTCATAAACTTGTAAAATTATTAAAGAGAGTATTTAATGCTAATTCTAAAAGTACGTTTGGTTTACTGGAATAAAAGAGAGCAAGAATTTAATAACTATTCAATAGAAATAGAATAAGCGAGAAATAGTTATTTTATAATTTGATTTATGGAATGGAATTAGTAATAGTATTAGCCTAAGATTCGGTTCATTTACGGAGGAACTAGTTCCTTCAAATAAAAGAATATGTAGATATGACTATAACTGAATGTGCATATGACTGTAATAGCATATATATATATGACTTTAACTAAATGTACATTAATGAAAATTATATTTTTGACCTAAGGAGCTGGTTCTTTTCCTTGATTTATTTATTTTTTGGCTTAAGAGTCAATTTCATTCTTAGAAGAATCAATTTTTTTGAATAAAAAGATATGTACATATAACTATAACTAAATGTACATATAATTATAATAACATGTATATATAACTTTAACCAAATGTACATATAGTAAAAATGATATCTTTAGCCCAATGAGTCAATTTCTTTCATGGAAGAGTTGGTTCTCTTTCTTGATTTGTGTAGTTTTTGGCCTAAGAATTGGTTCCTTTCATGAACGAGTTATTTCTTTCGAATAAAAGAATATATACATATAACTATAACAGCAAGTACATATTACTTTAAGTGAACCAACTCCATCAACCAACACCTTCACATACCTTTCCAACACAAATTTTAAGAACTTACAAAATAGAAAAATTTTTACAATAATAAATATATAAAATATTTTCAAATAGTAATTCAAGATTTAGCTTAAAATATTTTTAATTTTCTATGATTTTTAAATAATAATTCATAATTTAATATAAAATATTTTTTAAAAGATTAATTCAAGATTTAATACAAAATATTTTTTAATTTTTATTATTTTTAAATAGTAATTAAAATATTTAATAAAAATATTTTTTAATTATTTTTTAATAGAAATTTAATATTTAATATAAAATATATTTTTTAATTATTTATTTTTTTAAATAGTAATTTAAAATTTAATATAAAACATATTTTAAATTTTTATTATTTTTTAAATAGTAATTTGATATTTAATATAAAATATTTTAATTTTTATTATTTTTTAAATTGTAATTAAAGATTTAATGTAAAATATTTTTTAAATAGTAATTTAAATTTAATATAAAATATTTTTTTGATAGGGAATTAAAATGGGTTGAGATTTTGAGGGAATTGAAATTTTTCATTAAGGGCAGTTAGGCAATTGTACGGTCTTTAAATGAAATTTCAAGGTTTCCATTTTCTCTAATGTAATTATAATCTGTCATTTCCTCTCTTTCTAAAAAAGTTGATCTGTTTGCCTTATATATAATTTTTCCTTTCTTTTTTTTCTTTTATAACTTGGGAAAATTATTTAAGGAAAAGAAAAATACTGAAAACAAGTTTAACACCAGAGTAGAAGAAATATATATAAATGTATAAAGATTACACTCTTATAAATTTTGATCATTTTTTTCTTTACTAATACATGCTTTTTTTGTATCAAACTAAATGTTCATATTTTATTTCAAACCAATTTTATTTTTTAATTTTAGTGGTTTTGATTTTTGCACTTTTATAATATTAATAAATTATAAGTTTTATGAAAATATTAAAAATAAAAATATAATATAAAACATAAAAATTTGAATTAATTTCAAGACAATCGAAAAAAATCAAACTAAAAAAAATTCAAAACAATTAAAATAAACACTACATGTAATTTAAAAAAAAAAAAAAACAACCCCCATGCTGAAAAACTGAAGAGGGTTATAGAATCAGACCTAGGTAAAGGCTGAACAACCTGTTCAGCTCGATCTGATTTAGATCTTAATTTTTTTATTTTGGGTTGGTTACTTGAAATAATAATTTTTAATTAAAATAATATATTTTTATAATAAAATGAACAATAATTTAAACATTAATAAATTAATCAAATCGATTAAATTTAAATTTAAATTTTAAATTTTAAAAAATTTTAAACTCCTACCTAACCCGAACATGTCTCGTTATAAATGGAAAAAACTGACATCTATAAAATGCGGTGAACTCTACGCACTAACAACTGCATTTCATCTTCTTTAAATCATTCCCCTTTTTCTTCTTGTAATAATTAAACACTTGCAGTCTTAACTTCAGCTTGAACAGAAGTAATAATAAGCAATGATAGAAGTAACAGTAAGTAATTATTATCACATTTTAGCACGAAAGTAATGACTCATCATAATTATATTTATAATTATAATGATTTTATATGAAAATTATTTTTTCATTATTTGTATATAATTTATCATTCATTATTAAATTATATCATTTTATAATTAATTAATTTTTAATGCATTATTATTTATAAATAATTTTAATTGATGAATAATTTATTGATGAAATTTATATCTCATAATAATCAAATAAATTGTTACAAATATTTTTTTAATTTTTTAAAACATAATCTATATATTATTATT
This sequence comes from Adansonia madagascariensis, assembly GCA_038381835.1. Classification (NCBI taxonomy): domain Eukaryota; kingdom Viridiplantae; phylum Streptophyta; class Magnoliopsida; order Malvales; family Malvaceae; genus Adansonia; species Adansonia madagascariensis. The sequence continues at coordinate 15,575,217 of JBBYHL010000021.1, forward strand.
AATTAAATAAATTTTTTTTATGTGCAATGCACCTATGACATAGACTAATAATAGAGCTTAAATGTATTTTCTAATATCAAGATAATTTTCCCTCAAGAAAAATATGCTGTGAACGAAAACATGCCAGAATTAACGACAGTGAGAATAATACAGTCCAAGGCAAGGCTGGGCAGGGGCAGTTCTCAATTTCAACGATGGATAAATAAAGAACCGCGAGCGCTGTCAGGTCCTGGGTGGCCATGAACCCATCAATCCTTTCTGTATGTAAATTTGCTTGTTTTGGGTGACATTTAGAACAAAGGTTGGCTCCTATTCATAATTTTTTAATCTATTTTTTTCAATACATTTATCAATATCATTCAAATCTATTAGATTCATTTATAAATCATCAAAAATCAAATTAAAATCAAATTTATAAATAATAATCAAAATTGTATTAAATAATAATAAATAATAAAATAATAAAGAGGAGTCCAACAACCAAAGAACAATGGTTTAGTTTTAAAAAGTTACTGATGGGTGGAGCTAGAGGAAGCAGGATAATGGTAACAACTCGCTCCCTGAGGGTAGCAAAGATAACTAGTAAATGTCCACCCCATGTTTTGAAAGGCTTGTCTGATGTGATGATGATGCTTGGTTTTTGTTCGAAGAAATAGCATTTGAGCTAAGATCTGCGGACTCAATAAATTCATCCTTCGTAGAAATAGGAAAGCAGATTTTGGAGAAGTGTGGTGGGGTTCCCTTAGTCATAAAGACGATAGCTGGCACATTATCTTTTAAAGAGACTGAAAATAAGTGGCTTTCTTTCAAAGATAATGAACTTGCTAGAGTATCTAAATAAAGGTGAAATTTTACCTACACTTGAGTTACGATCATCTCCCATCTCATTTGAAGTTTGGATATTGCAGACTGTATCCAAAAGATCATAACATTAATGTACATAAACTCATTCGATTTTGGATTGCACAAGATTTTGTAAATCTATCACATTCGAGTCAATCTCTCGAAGATATTGGGTTTGGATATTTTAAAGATTTAGTTGAAAGAAGCTTCTTTCAAGAAGTAAAAGATTACAAAGAATACTGGCAGGGCAAAATGACATATAAAATGCTTGAATACTGGCGGGGCAAAATAACATGCAAAATGCATGATCTAATGCATGATCTTGCTCAGGGACAGAGTGCAGTATTTTATATTCAGGTGCAAGGGAGACTATGAAAAATTTTGTCATGTAACAACTGATTTTTCATTAATTCCCTTCCTTAGGGGAAAGAAGTTGCGAACTTTATTACATCTTCCAAACTTTTGATTTAAAAATTTCAAAATTTAGATGCTTGCGTGTGCGGGAATTATATCTTTTAGATCTTAATACAGTTCCACGCTCTGTTCATAAGGTGAAACATTTGAGGTACCTTGATTTTTCTCTCAATGATAATCTTAAGATCCTCCCAAAGAGTATTTGCAAGATACAAAATTTGCAAGTCTCGTAACCTTGACTGGTGTGTAAGGCTTGAAGACTTGCTCATCTTGGGAGTGATGGATGCGTGAGATTAACTCATATGCCACGTGAAATAGGGAAGTTGACTTCCCTTAGGACGTTAAGCCAGTTTGTAGTGGATGGAAATGGTTCCCATGGTGCTGCTGCAGATCTAATTGAATTGAGTGGGCTTAACAACCTAAGGGGAGAGTTACGTATAAGAAATTTGCGATTTGTTAAAATTGCTAAAAAGAAGTTTAGGGCTGCTAATTTGAAAGAGAAGTAACATTTGCAATCTGTGGTTCTGGAATGGAGCAGTGATAACGAAGACGATGATGAGTCACTTGAAGACCTCCAGCCCCATCCAAATCTGAAGCAGCTGTTTGCGGATGGATGGAGGGGTGATGCCAAGTTTCCAAGTTAGATTTCTTTGCTCACAAATATCACCCATATTACGATATGGGGTCCCAGTAGATTCAAACATCTCCCATCGTTAGCTGAGATGCCTCATCTTCAAGGGCTGTGGATTTCTGAGTTGATTCAGCTCGATCACATGGACGATAATGGCCTTGATGGAAGACAAGGAGAATCTGAGTCATTCTTCTCATCGCTTACGCATCTTCACATCGAGAAATGCCCAAATATGAAGAATTATGGAGAAAAAGGCCAACTGACGACGAAAATTATGATGACGAAAGTACAGGAAAAGGAACAACAACCATGGCATTTCTTTGTCTTTCCAATTTATATATTAAACATTGCCCTTTGATTTCAAGGCCGCTGTATCCATCACTCAGGGGAAAACTACGCTTAAGGAATGCCAGTTCAAGGCCATTAAAGCAGACCATTCAGACAAATATAAGACCATCCACCTCTTCCTTTCCTCTCTCCAAAGTGAAATTTTTCAGAGTGGAGAATATTGAGGGACTGGACCCTGACTTGCAAGATAAGTGCCTGCAAAATCTTACTTTCCTTGAGCATTTGGACCTTGGTTCTTGCCATTGGCCAAAGGCTTTATCTGGTTGGTTGCAACATCTCACCGGCCTCAAAAGTTTAAAAATCAGAGATTGCAGGGAGCTTGATTTAGAGGGCACGCAATGGGAACCCCGTAAGAATCTCACTTCTTTGAAGATTGTCGATATTCCACCGCTGGTGTCTCCTCCCTTTTGGCTTCAACATCTTATTGAACTGAAAAGATTAAAGGTTAAGAATTGTAGTGGATTGAGTTCACTCTTTCCTTTGTTTCAACATCTCACTGTCCTTGAAGATTTGAAAATAATCGATTGCAAGGAGCTCGAATTATCTGCATCGGCACCCAAATATTACAAGACAATACGAGCCTACGCATTCTGCAACTGGAAAAATTCCAAAGTGTCAGCATCTTCCGGAGTGGCTTAAACATCTAACAAATCTGGAATGTCTTTTTTCTCATTAATTCGCCTAATTTGACATCGCTTCCGGACGAGATGCGTTGCCTCACCACCTTGGAATGGTCATCCATTGAACGCATTCCCCAGTTGGAGGAAAGATGTCAAAAGGACATTGGCGCGGATTGGCCTAAGATTGCTCACATCCCAGGCGTTTGGGTGGATACCGTTGGTGCTTCCTATCCTTTCAATCATTCATTTGCGCACTTTTACAACAATTTCCCGTATTTTCTTCTTCAAGCTGTTAATTTCACTTGTTTGTTTTTTCTCTTCAGACAGAAGTACAATAAATTACTAAAACAGAGGCAGGCTTACATTATTGTTCATTTGATCTTATGGGACTTACAACTCTTAAATAACAGCAATAAAGAAAACTGGTATCAACTCATCAATCCCTTTATTTAATTGCATTATAGTTTTTTTCTTTTTTTTGGTTTCCTGATTCTTGCCATTGAAGTATTTATTCCTGTTTCAATCGATTCCAATTACATTGAATCTAGTAATGCAAAGAATCTTCTACATCTTTTATGTATGGAAAGTCCTTCACTGCCAGCATCAGATTCTTTACTTATCATACTCTCTCCATTGTTCTTCTTGGTCCCTTCCGTTGCTTCTTGTAATATTTTGTTCATTTGTGCAGTAACCCCGAGGAGACTGTTACAGTGAAAGGCATTTGACAATTTTAAGAATTTATGTGCAGAAAAAGAGGTGGTAATTATCTAAATTGCTTTGCTCTTTTAAATCATAATAATCTCACAATTGCACTGATCTAATAAAATCACATAATTAATTAATGTACAAATAAGTTTTGCATCTTTTTGTTGTTTCCAATTTTTATGCTTTTGATGTGTAGAACTCTCTTTCCCCACCTAAAGCATATTTTTTTCATCTTCTATTTTCAAAAGAATCAAGCATTTTTTTTTATACAATGGAAAGCTTTGTTAAAGTCCTATATTAAATCAGTTAAAAGTATATAAATATTCATTTTGCTACTTTTCTCAAGGTAAATATTGTGCACATTGATTGAGCTTCGTTCTGATCCCAATCATCGTCTTATAATCCTTGTATTCTCATTGTATAGAACATGAAATAGAAATAATAATAATAATAAATTCCGTTCATATGGAGTTTATGGTAACTATCTGAAACTGAAATGTTCATATATTTGATGCAGGCTATTCCCTTGCCCTGTGGAATTTTGGTCACCTTTTTCCTTGCTTTGGGGAAACTAAATGGGAAAAGCTCTATATGTGCTTGTTTTCCTGATTCGCATCGTGGAAAAAAAAATTTACCAATCTATCTCGTGAATTCTATTTGTCCTTTTTATTTGTCCATTTCCTACCCTTGTGCAATAAGTATCACTAAATATTTCACCAATATCAAGTCGTATGGCGCAGGAAAATATTTCAAGGCATTCTTATAATGTAATTACATATTTCCTTTTGTTACCAGTAACCTATAAGAGGTGCCCAAAGGACACTGATGTGGAGAGGCCTAAGAAGCTTGCATGGTAATCTTTTGCATTGCGTCGAGCACAATTCCTCCATTTTAACATGGTTGTACTTCATGCTCTGGTTTGGTCATTTTGAAAATTTAACCAATTACCTTATCTTTCTTATGGTTATGGACATATATGTTTACTCTTAATATATATATTAGTTTTTGGCTCCTGTCTTCTGCACAGCATAGCACACATTACAAGAAGCAGAGACCACACTTTCTACTATGACTTGTTTATGTACCAAAATTGTTCAAGAAACCAAAATGGTAATATTCGTCATAAATTTCCTTATAATTTCCACTTGATCTGATAAAAAATGATATAAATGGTGTATATATTTCGATAGTTCATAATACATAATGCTTATTAATCCAAACCACAACACATAGATTAAGATGCTCTCATTTGCATGTATTTTCTTTGATTTCACGTGTCTATGCATTTCGTGTCAGGGAATCTCATATATTCAAGAAACTAAGAAGGCCTAAATCATCTTACTAGTGTAATAAAGATGATTGAGGATTCTTAATCGTCAATCCCCCTAAAATAATGCCCAAGTTGAAATGCTCATTTGTATAGAAAAAGAAGGTGACTAGGGGATATTTCAACTTGATTTTATTACAAAACCCCAAATTTATAGTCTTAAGGTGCTGAAATTCACAATATTCATGTATTTGCCGCAGGGCACCTTTTTAACTGGTTGGAATTTCAGCCAACTTTCTTATCGAAGGTCAAAACAGGAAACAAACCTGCTTCAGAAGATTATAGATGAAGCTGATAAAATTTTGCATTCATTATAGACAAGCAGTGATTTTAAACGCGCATATAAGAAAATATAAGTCTAATGATTATGAGCATTTTAGTTAAAAACTTAAATTACTTTTATGAGATGGTGGTGAGGTCTAGACTCTTAATAGGATGTGAATTTGTTAGTATTACAAATGATGCCTAATGTTTGGCCCTTCCTTAAACTTGCATTGGAAAAACAAGGACAATAGCTTTTGGCTCCTATCATTAGCAGAGCGTACATCTCAAAAGGCAGAGACCATGCTTTCTACCACGACTTGTTTAAATGCCAAAATTGTTCAACAAAACAAAAGTGGTAATATACGTCATAAATTTCCTTTAAATTTCCACTTGATTTGATGAAAACGATATATATGGTGCATTGGTTTTGGTAGTTTCTAAAATATGATGCACATTAATCCAAGCCACAGCATATAGAGTACGATTTGTACTTTTTGCCAGAAAATCATTTTGTAGTTTCTGTTTTGCTGAATCCACTCATAGATCTTAGATTAGTTTTTTTTTCTTCTTTGTGAACAAGATGCTCTCATTTGCCTGTATTTTCTTCAATTTCACGTATATATATTTATTTATTTCATATTGTGGAATCTTATATATTTATGCACTTAAAATCGCCTAAGTCATCTTTAAGAGTCAGTCCATCTAAAATAATATCTGAGTCGTAATACTCAACTGCATCTGTATAGAAAAAGAAGGGGAGGTAGGGGATATTTCTACTTGAATTTATTACAAAACCCCACCAAAGCTATAATCTTGAGGTGTTGAAACTCACAATATTAGTGTATTTGATACAAGGCACCTTTTTAGCTAGTTTCAGCCAACTTTCTTATTGAAGATTGAAACAGCGGACAAACTTGCCTCAGAATATTTGGAGGTTAGACTAATAAAATGTTGCATTCTTTGCAAAAGAAATGTGATTTTTTAAACACACATAAAAGCAAATATAAGGATGATTATGATGAGCATTATAGTTAAAAAATTTAAATAACTTTTAGTTGAAGGTTTTGAATTCTACACACTAATTAGAATGTGAATTTATTACTGTTACATGTTGCAACATGGCTTGGAAATGAATCCTGATCAACCATACTTAGAAAGCAGATGTACCTTCCATTCATATATATATATATATATATATAATTTTTTTTAATTTTTAGGGGCCATATCAATATTATATTTCTCTTATTTTTTGTGTTTGGAGACAGTGTCGTCTATATGAATCACTCACTTGACTTTACCTTAAATATTCATTGCAAAATAACTATTTATTTTAAAGTCGCCACCAATCTATTTTGGTTAGGTGAGATTGGTTATCTATCGGAGTTTATATTTCTAGGATTGCAAAAGCCATAACGACAAACTCTGAGATTTGCAAAAATACTAGAGATCGCATGAAAGGATTCGGGAATTGATTATAATCATAAGTAAGAATTGATATCTCTCTGATTATGCCCAAAAATCGCTATCTTATTAAGTACGAGTTAACTTAAATTTGGATTTTTATTTGGTTTCCATATCTAATATTTAATTATGATTCCTATATTTCAAAATTTTCCAAATTCTTAAGTTTATTATTCTATTAGAGAAAATTGAGTTTTTAATATTTTTGAAAACCAAAAAATCTTTCGCACCCTACTAGAAAACCGGAAGAACATAAAAGTTTTTATCATCCTCTTTCATACCCACTGGAAAACTAGAGGAATACGAAAGATTTTAAAATCAAAATATCTTTCGTACCTTGCTGGAGAATTGGAGGAATACAAAAAGTTTTATTTTTATAAAACTTGTAAAATCCCAATTTTCATTTTGAAAGAGATATCTCATTATTAAAATAATTTGTAGAACCCTTCTCATATTCTGGGAGAAATTTCATGTATTACTTTAACTTAGAGACATTTTCTTAATATTTAGAAACTTTCAATTTAATGAAAAATATTTATATTTATCCTAAGACTCGATTCTGACTATACATACGAAACTAGACTTAAAGGACTCAAACATGGTCAGTAAGACCAAAATGTCGTTTAGAGTATTTTTGACATGAAAGTATCCTATTAACCTTAAAGGACTCGGTTTTAATATAAAATTACTAAAATGCCTTTTATGTATACTTTCGATATGAAAGTATCCCGACGCCATTAAGGACTCGAAAATGGTCTTAGAAGGTGAACCTATCCCTACTACAGCTTCACCACAAAAAATTCCAGTGATTACATAGGATGCGGTTCTAAGATAAATTACCAAAATGCCTCCAAAGATTACCTAAGCATCTCGGTAAACCTAAAGGACCTAAAATGATAAGAAATGGTAATTTTACCTTAAAGGTGATCGAAAATGCAAAAATTATAACTAAGCCCCTAAACTTTTCAAAATTATAGTTTAAGTTTAATGGGCTGACAGGGGTGAAACCAAGATAGTCAATAAAGGTAACCAGGGTGAAACCTAAGTCGAATGGGTTGACCAAGGCAGAACCTGAGTCTAACCAAGTTATATTAGTATTAAATATATCAATTTTGATCATTTGTACATTCGGTTATAGATATTTATACATTCAGTTATGAGCACCTATACATTCAATTATAGTCACACGTACATTTAGTTATAATTATATTTTTATTACATATTATATATTATATATTATATATTATATTATATATGTATTATATAAAATATATTATGCAAATATATAATATATGTTACGCTTAATTTTTTTAAAAAAATAATTTGAGATTTAATATAAAATATTTTTTTTATTATTTTTTAAATAGTAATTGAGGACTCAATATAAAATATTTTTATTTTTTATTATATAATATATATTATTTTTTTATTTTTTCAAAAATAATTTGAGATTTAATATAAATATTTTTATTTTTAGTATATATAATATATTATTATATTTATAATATTATTTATTATATTATATATTTATCATAGAATATAGATTATACATAATATATAATATATTATTTTAATTTTTTAAAATAATTTAAATTTAATATTAAATATTTTTAATTTTTAATTTTTAATATTAATTCGATATCTATTCCTATATATTAAAAGAATCCCTTTGGGGTTCTTTCGCCCGCTATCCCCCACTTTTTTTTTTTGGGAAATTACAATTTAAGTTATTCACTTTAAAATATTTATAATTTAAAATATTATAATAAATAATTGTTAAGAAGGATATTTTTGGTACTTTTTTTACACATATAATAATGAATGGTAAAAAATTGATAATTAATATTATTCGATCTTTTTTTTACATATTCAAATATTGCATATTTGAATATTCTATTTACTATTTACAATAAATTCGAAAGTAAATTTGAATATGAATCTTTAAATATTTATTATCAGAATCCACTTTGATTTTATTTGGGGTGATGTCGGATATTCAAATCTATTATATATCCAAATTTCTTTTATTTATGTAGATAACAAATTCAAATATCTTACACCATCGATATATATTTACATATTTAATTATTTTTAATTTTACATTTTTATTTTTTAAAAAAATGATTTAATAGATTCAAATATTTAGTGAATTCAAATTTAAACTAATATTATTTTTTAATAGATTAGTCTTATGAACAAAAATTTTTGAAGAATTACAAAATTAATTAATAAATAAAAATATTTATTATTTATTATCATTATCATTGATAATTATTAATAAGGAAACAAAATGTTATTTTCTTGCAAAATGTGTAATGAGGAGAAAAAGTTTCGAAATAAGTACAAAATAAACTAATAAATTAAAAATATTTTATCTAATATTATTACAACAAATAATTATTAATAAAGAAAGAAAAAATACATGAAAATGTTTTAGAATTATTTTTCATTAATTGAGAATAAAAAGGAAATACTAACAAAAGTAATTGGGCAATTTGAACTCCTATAATCGAAGAAAGTAAAATATATTAGAAAAAATCAAGTCAAATTTTATTTTTATAAATTTTTCAGTAAACAAAGTTATTTTATAATTTTAAAAAAATGTTTTAATAATAATTTTTATTTATAAGAAAGATGTAACATGAAATATTTAATTTTATATTAAAATAAAATTATTTTTATACATAAATATATTAAATATTTTTAAAATATTTAAATTAATAATTATTATTTAATATAATTAAAATTATCAAAAAATTTTAATTTCCCCATTGAAGTGGGGAACGATTCCATTTTAATATAATTTGAGATTTATTATATATTATAATATATAATATATTATATATAATGTATAATGCGTATTATATGTATATATTGTATATAATATATAATATGTAATAATATATAATTTAATATAAAATATTTTTTACGTATTAATCAAAATTTAATATAATATTTTTTATTTTATAAATTTAAAATTTAATATAAAAATATTTTTTAAAATTTTTATTATTTTTAAATAATATTTTTAATATATAATTTATATATAATATATAAGTAAAGAAAAATACAACAGGTAAAAAAGTTAAATGAAATAAGAGGTAGAAATATAATTATAAACTATTTATTAATAATTTTAATTATTATTATTTTTTAAAATTATTTTTTAAAATTTTATTTTTAATAATTATTATTTTTTAAAATTCTCTCAATAAAATAAAACAAAAAAAACCTTTAATGATTATTTTTTAAAAATAATAATTATTTTGTGCCAATCCTTTAATGATTGCCGCTGAGGTGTGCCATCTAGCAAAAACTTTGACTTTTCGTACTATATTACAATTATATTTAAAAAAATTATATTTATATAAATTATAATATATTAATAATTTATATAATTAGTTTTATATCTTAATTATTTTATTTATATTATCTATCGTGTCACCATCTCCTCTCCTGTTGGAAATGGAAAAAAAAAAAAGAAGAAGAAAGTAATACTGATAATCAGAAAAATTAAACCTTTTTTCTAAAAAAATTATACGAAAAGAATACCCCCACGCGATTTAGCAGCCACACTCAGATTCAGTTTCCTTCTTTAAAACCACGAACTCTCCTTTGTCTGTCTGTTTCAACTTTCGCTTTATATCTTCTGTGATTCCTTCTTTGACGAGGCTCAATTTCAGGGTAAAATCTTGCCTCATTGATTTTTCCCATTTTCAATTATCTGATTTTGGATGCATCTGTAGTCTTTTTTTTTTCCTTTGTTTTGTATTGATCCAATCTTAATACACAAAACTAATCAATCTATTCATTTGATCTGCTCATATGGATTAAAAGTTTCACTTTTTTTAGTATGTTGACTATTTGTTTTTGGAAAGCAAAAGTTTATGAAAATATATAGAGGAGCTTAAAATAAAAGGGGTGGAGATTATATAGGTTTGACTAAGGATCTGAAGAACATTAAAAGAGGGAACCATTTAAAGTTATTGAATTGTAGTGGGTTTTCCTATATTTGGAGAATTTTGATTGAATTGCTTTCTTATATTTTTGTTCCAAATATTGGTTCTTAGATTTTTTTTTCTTTCTTTTTTTTTTTTTTTCTTTTTGCTGCTTCAATTTTCCCAGCATGAATTGGTTGCTTTGCTGCGTTTTTCTCCGATTTAGTTATGTGAAGATGTATTTCATTTGTTTTTGCTTTGTTGGATTTCAATGGCTGAACTTTCGCACTGTTCTTTCTGCTTCTTATTTTTTCGCATAGATCTTTGAGAACTTTCTAATTGCAATGACAGGAGAAGTTGGTTTTTGATCTGTTATCGAGTTTCATCCTTTTGTGGATGACTAATGCTTGATTGTTCAAAAAAGATCACCGATAAATATGTTTTTTGGTATAAAGGAAAGCCCAACCTAGGTATAGAAGAATCGAACCCTAATCATGCTAAATATCACATCTTAAAAGTGATTGCATAAACTAACTAGGCTAAGCCCCAGGTTCATCACCCTTAAATGGTTTAATTGACATTCATGATTTTCTCGTTTTGATGCTCCCAATCTAAATTGATTGTTGTGGTGAAGTGATATGTTGAGAGGAGAGCTCTTTTGGACCTCTTGGGAAGTATTATGGACATGTTAGGAAAATTTTCTTTTCCTTTTTTCGTTTTTAGATACATTTCATTTTTCAGGATTTTAATTCTTGTTCTAGGTGAAACAGAGTTTCTGGACTTATTTTCGGTCATTTTTATTTCATAGCTATTTTTCTTTGGTAATTAGAATAAACTGCTGCTTTAAAATGATACTACTAGTTTTAAATTCTTGTAGTTTTTAGCTAACAATGACGGCTTTCTGCTAACTTGTGTTTCAGGGTAATTTTGAGAAAATGTGATCGTATCTTTGTTTCTAAGCTTGAATGTTTTTCAATTTGTTGTTTTGTCTTGAAGGTGTCTGTAAAAAATGGCTTTGGTTACGACTGCTGAAGTCTGTGATGCAAATCCACAACTAATTGTGAGCGGTGAACTTCGGGCCCTCCAACCAGTATTCCAAATATATGGTCGTCGCCCAGTCTTCTCTGGACCTATAGTTACGCTTAAAGTGTTTGAAGACAATGTTTTGATTCGTGAGTTTCTGGAGGAGAAGGGTAATGGCAGAGTTCTGGTGGTAGATGGGGGTGGCAGTTTAAGGTGTGCCATACTTGGGGGCAATCCTGTTGTTCAAGCTCAAAATAATGGATGGGCCGGAATAGTGGTTAACGGGTGCATAAGGGATGTTGATGAGATAAATGGTTGTGACATTGGGGTGAGAGCTCTTCATTCTCATCCAATGAAGGCCAATAAGAAGGGAATTGGGGAGAAACATGTCCCAATAACCATTGCTGGAACTAGAATCTGCGATGGGGAGTGGCTCTATGCTGACACCGATGGTATCCTCATCTCTAAAACGGAGCTCTCTGTTTGAAAGATTGAATCTGCAGGATGCCTGGTAAGTTTAAGTTATGTATGCCTTTCTTTCTGTCATTATGCTCCTAAGATGAGATTTTGAACATTGGACAAAGTTGTGTAATGTATTATTAATTCCTGAGGATCAAAGTATGTTCCATCTCTTTGCCTTATTAGAGTAATATGCTATCTGTGATATCATTGTTAGCAGGAAATGGAAATGCGACAGTCTGTTATAATATATTTGGTTTATAATTTCGATGTATTGTGGCTCTAAACATGGTTTCAATGAGAAGAATATTACATAACTCAATAGCAAGGCATTATGAAGCCATATATTCTGTAGATTGCTTGTGAGAATGTATGTATCTTTAAAAAATTAGCTTTGCTAAGGCACACTAAAAACATTATAAAACTTATATTTCTTGAGGTGCCAAAAAAATCGTTTTTTTCTAGGTGAAGGTGCAAAATATATGTATATATATAAAAATAAAAATATAAAATAAAATATATGGTCCTAAGTTTGTTAACGAATACTCAAGAGTTTGATGTTGTACTTTTTTTTCTTTACTATTAAAGATCCATTTGTTTTGCAAAAAAAAATAATTTTTGAAAATTGTTTTTCACATTTTTTAGTGTTTGCTCCAGAGAAAATAGCTTGGTCAATGGAAAATGACTTACAGGTCATCGAAAAATAAGATATTTGTCTTGGAAAATATTTTCTCATTTTTAAAAGTAGAAGATATTTTTCAAAAAGGAGATTCTTATTAACATGATTTTTATATTGAAAATTAACTAAACTTAAGCCAAATATTATTCTTATTCTTCTTAATAAAAAATATTTAATTTTAATATTTAATTTAAAAATATTAAAATATTATTATAAAATTATTTTAATAATATAATTTATAATATTTATATTTTGAATATTATTAAATACACATATTTATATTTTAAAAATATAATATTATTTTTAATAATAAATTATTAATATAATTTATTATTTTAATAAAAATATTATTTAGTAAAAAATATTATTATTTTAATAATAAATTGTAAAATTATCAATATTTAAAATTTAAAATAGTATTTTAATTTTTTGTTGAAAAATATTTTTGTATGAATATTTTATTATAATAAAATTATATAAAGTATACTTTATAAATTTTTAATAATAAATTTTTATAACATAGAAAATTAATATTTTAATAGTATATAAATATTAATAGAAATAACATTTTAGTTGTTATTATTATATTTTTAAAATTTTATTTAATTAATTTTTAATAATAAATATTATTATTTTAAATATTTAATATTAATATATATTTTATCATTAAATATTATTATTATTATTATTTTAATATTAAAAATTAATAATTTGATGATGAATAATTTTTAGTATTTTAATATTTATGTTAGTATTACTATTTTAAAATTGTAAAATAATATTTTAATAATTATATTAGTATACATAATACTCTAATAATTATTATAATATTTTGAAATATTTATATAATTAATGTTTTAATAATAAATAGTATTATTTTAAATATTTAATACTAATACAGTATTTTAATAATTTAGTATTATGATTAAAATATTACTATTTGAAATATTAATATTTTAAAAAATAAATAATTTTCTATATTTTAATAATCAATAATTTAATATTTATATCAATATTGATATTTGGAAAAAAAAAAAAAAAAGTAGATTTTCTAGAAAATAACCAAACAACAGAAAATATTTTTTATTAAGTAATCTAAATATTAGAATATCTCTGTTTTTTTTTCCGAGAAATCATCATATTTTTAAAAAAATATTTTTTTAAAATTAATTTCAGTAAAACAAACAAACCCTTACAAGTATAATTAAAAATAAAAAATATAAGAGAACTTTACTTAACTGATTTAAAAAGAAAAAAAAAAAACACCATTTAACGCTAAGTATGCATCTGATTAGATGTCTCTTCGAAAACCAATATGAAACGGTTATGTTGTTTGGTGCAAGCCATCACATGATTGTTGCTCACAAATTTTATTTAATTACAAAATTCCCATGGTATTAGCTTTAAGTATAAAAAATAAGAACGCAGTTACTTTATGTAAAATGATCGAAATACAACGATCAAGGTGTGAAGACAAATGCTAAGTAGTTACTTCCATATGCTTCAAAATTTTAATTTAGATTTAAGGGCGTTCACATTTCACATAGTAACCCAACATCGCAATCTTCAATTTATCAAAGAACAAACATCAGGAATGGTATTTTTCTTTTCTCTTTGCAACTAGTTTGAAGAAATGAATCTACACGAAACATTGGTATATTTGTGTTTGGATCAGTGTAGAAACTAATGCTCTGTTTGAATAGACAATAATAAGGGAAAGAAAAAGAGAGGAAAAACAGGGGAAAAGAAAGGATACAGATATCTCTTGTTTGGATAGTTAAATTAATAAAGGAAAAGGAAGGAATTTTACCAACCATTGTTTAGTTAAACAGATGAAAGAAAAGAAAAGGCTTTATTATAATAACATTTTCCAATTTAAACATTTTTATAAAATAATAAATGGTAAAAAAAAAATTATTTCTAAAATATCAACAAGACTCAACTAGAAAATATTGAGCTCATGGATTAGGCTAGAATTGGAAGACTTTTTTGGATAGTGGTCAAATTCAACAATTGATCAAAAGTTTTTTTGCCCTTTTCTCTAACTTATGGTTATATTGATTAATAAAAGAGACTGCAAAAGCCAAAAACACATCAATAGCTTACAAAGCTCATAAGAACAGAACATAAGTCCACCCATATATCTAAAAAGATACCTAGAAAACAAAACACAGTTGACTCTAATATGTAAACATTTGAAGGGAAGGTCTCCACTAGAAACAGACACAATTACCACCAGGCTTTGTCCATCTCAATTTTATCCACTCAGTCCTATGCTAAAGAGTCTGCTACACTATTTGCTGTCCTAAGAATATATTCAAATGCAATAACTCCAATTCCAAATACAAGAGATTGAATTTTTATAAAAATTTTTGAAATGCTTTATAAATTATTCATAATAAATAATAATAACAATAAATTAAACTTTAGAATTGTAGCTTTAGAATTTCATATTGTTTATCTTAGATTTTGTCATTTTTGTAGACTTGTTAGAGTTTTTTACTAACTCATATCTCCCTTAGCAAATAATAATTTGAAACTTAATAATAACTAACAACTTTGAACTTGTCTTTCATTGGTATCCATGGCCTACAATAAATAATGGTTTAACTGTTGTCGAAATACACCTATATTAATTTAGGTGATGTACAATGATTTAATTCATTATGTTATTGCCACAAATAATGCCATAGTAACAAAATTACACAAACACCAGAATTATTTATAAAATCCATAATAAGCCATTAATAATAGTTCAAATCAAGAAGTAAGTCAATCAAGAACATATCAATATATACTTCTCTAACATAACCTTATTTTACCAAAATAGAAAATAAATATGCTCATCATAAGCAAAATATTTTATTTCAAAATATTAAAATTCAATGTTTTCAATGACTAGCGAAACCGAATACCAACCTTTCAACTATCTCCTTTGTTTTCTCTAATAGACATCCAAGTACTACTCTAACTCTCTCAAGATTATCAATAAAATGAAGGTAAGCAACAGTGATCAATTCTTATCTCCTCTAAAAGATTCTAAATCTCATTTTTTGAAACTTGATCAAATCAGGCATTAACCTTTCACAAATGGCATTACCCGTAATAAGTGCATTAGCAACCATTTTAAAGATCTTTCTAATAAGTTCCATGTCTTGGTCATCTGTTGATTTTTTACCTCTTTTATTCATTGAACTACTTGGAATATCGAAAGGAGTTCTAAAATAAGCTTGCGGAGATGCCATGATATCAATATTATCATCACCTGTAATATCATGATTCTTCAATGTTACCTCATTTTAGAAGATTAACTTATGAATATTATCAATACTCACTCTTGACTCATTACTTGTTCCAGAAGATTGTCTTTGTTGTTTTAATTGAGATGCAGTCTCAACATACTCCCCAATAACTCAACCATTACCATAAAGAATCACCATATTGTCATAAATTGGAACAGGTTCAGTCATTTATTCTTGGGCATACGGATCTGCTAATAATTATAAGCATTATTATGTAAGAATATAGATACTAAAGTCAATAAAAGAGTTAAATTAAACTAAATATTGTATTTAAATTTTAATAAAATTTACCGCAATCAATCATCGCCAAACTTCAGGCTTAGCACCTCTTAACTTGGTAACTGCATTCCTAAAATAAACCACTCATTCCTTGCTTAAACAAGTCCTAACACTTTAAAAAATTGGTTTTCATAGTCTTCCAACAGTTTTTCACTTTTTCCTTTTCTATTTCTTTACCAAAATTTTTTGTTAATTCAATTAATGTATTACCATAGGCATGTTTTGTGAAAGTTCTATTTACCATGTTTCCTAATATTATATCGATGCAAAAAAAAAAAAAAAATCAACAATAACATCTTCCATCGTTGGTGTCCAAGTCAAAAAATCATCCTTAATTGTCCCTTCGTCCTTTTTGCAGCCATTAGCCTTTCTTTTTTTTTGCCATAGTTAAATCTACACATTCACAAAAAAAGCATAAAAAAGTTATGATGCCAATCAAATATAATCATTGTAAAATAATGTTTAATTCTTCAAATGAAATAAGAATATTTGATTAATTAAATAAATACATGAAATCACTTAAACAAGCAAATAATAATAATAATAATAATAATAATCATAATAATAACTCTTTAATTTCTATAATCTATCCATTTGGCATTTGCTATGTTTTCCTTGAGTAGCATCTTCACTTTTTGTTCTAGAAATACAATACTTTTGTTCATTAGACCTAAAATTTAGTTCACAGTCAACTTTATCAATAAGAACATCATCATCAAGATCTATAGTTATGACTCATGAGATAATTATGTGAAATCATGCAAAAATTATTTATTTTAGGTTCGAACTCCACATGTTGGTATATTTGCACTTACAATAATAGGAAATCTTTCTTTTTAAAACACCAATATATTCTTTTAATTACATTGCAAAGAGATGTGTGCCTAAGATCAAGTAATTCTCGAAGATTTTGTAAAGGGTTACGTGAATGTTCTTTCAAGTGATAGCACAATCCTCTATATGGTGCAATTAATCTAGATCTCAATATAATTCCAACATCAACAATATAATATTTACCTATTCAAAATTGCAAGTATATAAATATTTGATTTAATAAATAATTGAATTAAATACAAAATATTTATTCATTACCTTCAGGAATTATAAATCTATCTTCGCTTGATAGCACATTTTTAATAATTTCATATATGATACATTTCCAACCAATGAATACGTAAATAAATTTTAAATCAAATGAACATGTTGCCTAAATATTTTGGGTTGGGTACTCTTTTCTATTCGAAGCATCTGTATTTAATAACTTAACTCTAATATGTGTTCCATCAATAGCTCCAACTCAATTTTGATATTAATTTTAAAGATTAATGTTTAAATTTAAATATAACAAAACTTATAGTTAAATTAAACTAACTAAAAATTTTTTACCTTGAAGTACGGGGAAAAATCTATTGTCTCAAGTATCTCAACTGAAATAAATGAGCTATCTGGTTGTTTAAGAAATCTATTTTCTAATTCTGTTATAGCTCTTAAAACACCATCCAAATTACGGCTAGCTATTTCTTCTAAAAGTCTTAACCAAAATTGTATATTTCTTGATTTTTGCATAATGTGATCATATATAAAGAGTTTGGGCAACTTGTTCTTCACTTGCAACTAATCTTATTAGTTTTAAGCCCCTATTTTTTTACCATTGCACATAAATTTAGAAAAGTTGTAGGTCCCATCCTTATAATATTTCAACTTTTCTTACTACCAATAATTTGACTCATTATTTCATCTCTAACCCTATCTCTTTCTAAACTAATATTATGATCAATAAATTCTCATCGTGATCATGTTTTACGCACATACCAATAGATAATTAAACACATTATTAAAAAAATTATCTTGCTATGTCTTTCTCTCTACACTCAATCTTTGTCTTTTTTTTTGGTTTACCCATCTATAATGATAAAAATTTAAATAATATTAATAATCTCTTAATCATTATAAATAAACATAATATATTTGTATATTCTATTGCCATCAATCATAAGTAAAAAGACAATACAATAAATATAATAATCTTTTACTAATAAGCTTATGCTCCCATGCCTACGTCAATTAGTTTTAAATTCTAATACTTTGGAATATTAGCATAACAATTCGTAAAAGACATAAGCTAGCTTACTTATATTGTATATATACAGGTAGCTTTTAAAATACTCATAAACTATAATTTTGTCCTTAGATATAAGTTTGTTTAATAGAGCAGGGGCTACTTGATACAAGTTTTTATGTCATCTTAATAATGATATCTTTAATTTTTATTTGGAGTTTTACTAACTACACATTAGATAATGATACACTATCACCATTTTTATGTTTTTCTAACATACTCAATGTAGCCTCTCTATATTGTAAAACATTACTTTGTTGACTTACAGAAACTTTAATTTTATTTATACTATCTAAAAGAATATCATAAAAATTTATTTCAAATGTATCAACTTTTGTTTTAGTATAAGATCAACGAATGTGAATCAAACTAGATCAAGGATTATGTTGAAAATCTAGACTACGATGAGAACAACCATGAGTAACAGGCATAGGATTGGACAAAAATTAATTTTAAAAATAAATAAATAATTAATTAAAAATAATTGATTAGATGAAAAATTGATTATGTATAAATAAAGTTAATGATTTATATTTTTGTAGCAATTTTCAAACATCAATAAAACAATTTATATTTTTCTTAAAATAAAATATTAAAGTCTACGATCCTTAGATAATCAAGCAAATTTTAAAAGAGCAGATGTGATTATGTTAGGATTAAACTTCAGTATTAACAATTTGATTTTTTTTTTTTTTTACTTACTAACATTGATTATTCCCAAATGGTATATCTGTATAAAATACATGAGATTGCTCCATTTTGTTCTTCATTAAAATTGTATATGGAATGTAAACTTAATTTTTATACTAAGCATAAAAAAAGGAGTTATTGATAGACTCTTGAGACTCTACTAATTCGATCATAATTTTGGATTTGATACATCTCAACTAAGAAATTGCCTAGTTGCTTTTGTTTAAGTATATGTTTTAATTTTACCAAATAACAAACTATGAAGTTTATTAATGTTTCAATCCTTCTAAATCTAGTTTCCAATATTTTTATTAAACTATTTTGTTTATTTTTTTTTTCAAAATTTAATAATAGAACTACTAAATCATTCACTCAGATCTACCAAAATATATTATCTCATATTAATAGCAATAATAGAAAACCAAAAAAAATTATAAGAAAATGCATATAGACAATCACCAAAGCTAAAAAATATATAAAAAAAAATTATAAATCAAACTTACATGTAAAAGCAATCCAAGGGAATGTAGGAAACAATATGATGTCTAAAAGCAATGAAATATTATGGAGTAGGTTTACGGCATGTAAGAAGAAAAATAAGGAATCTTAATTGATATAAAATTTAAAAAGGGTAAAAAGATACTTCATAAATTAAAAATTATTTTAGCCTTATTTTCCTCCAACTTTCCCCCAAATTAGGGTAAATAAAAACCAACTATTTTAAGGGAATGGGATACTTATCTCTCTTACTTCCCCTTATGTAAAAAAATAATTTTATCCATACAAGGGAGATGAATTATTTTTTCCTGCTTGTCCATTGAAAGGAAAAGATTGTAAGATGGTAACAACTGAAGTTCTCACAACGTTCAAAGAGCATATATTAGGAAAGAGAGACTCGTGATCAAATAATGGACTCCTGAAACTGTGATCATGTGATATCTTGTTGTTGGTTTGTACTTGACCGAGTGAGGGTGGAACTTGTTACCAGTCTATTTGTAAATGTTAATTGGCAAGTAGCCATTGATAAATAACAGTTCAGTTAGAGGTATCATTGTGTTGAGTTTATTTTGTTAAATTACAATATGTGTCCAAATCAAGTGTTTAGTAGATAGTGTTAATATATAATTGCTTTTTATGTAGGTAGCTATGATTAGTTGTCTTGGAATCCATGAATTTCAGTAATGGTAGGGGAAGTTATATAAATTTTGACTTAATTCTATCATAGCTATGGACAAATATTGACTTAATTCTGGTAAAGAATATATAGACTTATCTTAACTTTCTTCCCTTTAGCTTCTTCTTATATCAGTAATGGATGGTTTGATGAAATAAACAATCAACAACAATGAAAATATAAGGGTTTAAGACCCTGTATATGAATATAACCGAATCTACATATAACTATACAATTGAATGTACATATAAATCAAAAACTCCCTAAATACTTTAAAACTATTCTACACTACAACGTCCAATGTAAATACTTTAAGCAATACAACTCTATATAAGTATAAAGCATGTACGTGTAAAAAAGGGGGATGTACATATCACAACACAAAATGTACATAATTGAATGTAAATATGACATAATTCAATATACAATAAATCAATTACTCCTAAATATTCAACATTGGTCTACACCATAACTTCATTAAGAAATATTTTACAACAAGCATGCTTACCTTTAATTATAGTTAAATGTCATTCCACCAATTAACAATCAAACAATACATTTTTAAAAACTATCCTCACATAGTTCATGATTAGGGTCTCACCTAAAATAATAACAAATTGTAGGCAACAATACAATTTTATAACAAACTGCCAAACTTGTTGGCATGATATATAAAATAGCATCAAACAAGTAACCTTTATCATGAAACACAGACAACGGCCTTTCAAAATTTAAACACTATGATATCTATACATTATGATAAAATCTCAAAATCACTATGGCAATTCAATAGCAGTTTAATTATTACACATTTTATACTAAATTTATTCATTAAATCTTTCTATGTTAATCAATCTTGCATGCCCAATTTTGCTTTCAGTAACAAAATTAGGCATAACAAAAAAAAAATTTATTATTACAAATAAGATGTGAAAATAAATCACATTAACTATTATGGGATTTTCCAGTATCAAGCACAATTAAGGCTACAATCGAGCCAAGCCCTAATAGCAAGAAGCTCGATGTTGATGCAGAATTCATTGCTTAAAGCTCAGCTTAATCTCAATCGAACACTATTTTTTGAGTTTGAGCTTGACTCGAGATTATAATGAACTATTCGAGCTCGACTCAATTAAGCTTGTTTATTCTTTTTACATACTTAAGCTTAAGCTAATTTCAATACGATTTTTTCTGTTTAAATAATAAAATTTTTTTAAGATGATAAAATGACAAAAAATTAAAAAAATTTAACACAATAAGCAAATCTAAATTTTTTTAAACACAAAAAGAGAAAAAGTCTCAAACAAAATCTCAAAACTTCTTAGATACAAATTGGCAATATCTCTTTCAGATCAATCATGAGAAACAATTCTCACATTTACAAGCCAAAGAATGTAAAACTAAAAAAAAATACAAAGAAAGCAAGTAGAGAATTGCTAACATTTAGTGGGTTTCAGTAGAACCCAAAACTTTTTAAATTCAAGTATCTCAATGTGGGGGTTCTTAAATAAAAAATAAGATGAAGAAAAATATGCCCAATTGAAGAGAAAGGTTTTTAGTTTTGAGGATGATATGATATGAGGGGTCACTTTGGGAGATCTGGGATTTGGAAACAAAAGGTGCCGCTTTGGGATATCTGGGATAAGTGAGTTAAAAGGAAAGTCATATGTCATATTAAATTTTAGATTTAGCTTTTTTGGTTTTTAAGTATGTATTAATACCAAAAGAATAAATTAATAGTAATATATTTTATAAATAAAAAGCTCTATTAAGCTCGTAAGCTACTCAAATTGGGTATAAAATACTCTGACTCAGCTTGATCGATAATTCGAGCTGCTTGAGCTCGAGCTTGACTCAATAATGGCTAAACCAAATTCAAGTTTTTTTTTGAGTCAAACTGGAATAACTTACAAGTATAAGTATCTCATTTACACTCCTAAGCACAACCCTAAACATATCTAATGCCTTTATTTATAAATTCCTTTTTCATATTTTTTTTAACCCAACAACCCTAAGATAGAGAATGAAAATTTATAACTATAAATTGATTATTATAAACAAAGAGTTTTTTCTCCAATTAATATACCTTTTAATCTTAATTCCATAACTAGGACTCTTTTAAACTTTAATACAAAAGAAATGCACTTTAACCATTTTATCTCCGTATTAACATCATATCCTACACATCAACATCTCTTTGTTTACTCAAATCTCCTCCCTTTTTTTTCTTTTCTACAACTAAAATTTTTTGGGATTTCAAACGTAAGTATCAAAGGTCGAGAAAGGCAAGAAGAAGGTACTTCCAATTAATAAGGACAGATTAATCAATACAATCTTTAGGGATATTTTGTTATAATTCTTAGAAATCCCGAGTAAATGTAATATATTTTGTGGTCTCAGTTATGAAACTTTTTACGAATTTGGACTTTGCCTTTGTATTTTTGTGTATTGTCCTTATCCCACACCACATTATCTTCTTAAGCAAACGCTATTTCAACCACCGACATTGCATTAAGTATCTTTATTGAGTAATTGTTAGGTTTGTAAATAACCAATCAGTAAGAGTCGATAAAAATTCTCTGGTGGCTTATTATTACCTATTATTTTTTAGAATATGTGACTGAATTAGATGATTTAGGAAATGTTTTCACAACATTAAATAAAAAATATTTTTATTAATTAGGAAAAGCCCAAAGCCTATGATAGCATCATAAATTTTATTTTATGTTCTAATGTAATTTCAAAGTCATTATAAAAATTCAAAGTTTATATATATTATGTGGGGGATAAAATTAGAGTTATTGAGTTATTTTTTCTATTATTCATTTTGATAATTTTAGAACGATCCTAAAGAAAGAAAAAGAATGATATTTTGAAAAAAAAGTGTAGTAGTAGGGAAAAAAATTTTCACGAAAGTGCATTAATCTTTATCTTTTTTCAATGTTTTCTCTTCACTTAATGTCTTATTTTTCATTAGTCCCTATTGATATTTTTACGATGATTTTGAAGAAAACAAAAAAGATTTTAAAAAAGATACAATGACATTAAGATAGTTGTAAACTCACAAGAAGCATGAAAAAAATGAGGGTTCAAAGGTGAAAGGAGATGATGATATGGAAGAAGATGCTGACTTGGAGGTAAGAAAAGTTAAAGTACGGTTGTTTTGGAATAAAGTCTAAAAGTATATTAGTTAGGGTATTTAGATTAAAAAATACTCTTCTTTGGGAAAAAAACTCTATAAACAAAATTAATAAGAACATACCTTAAATTTTTTAAACTATAGCTTTTTTCTGACTAATGGAATTGGAAAGGGAAGAATCAACAACAACATGGAAAGGGAAACTGATGAGGAAGGAAAATAAAGTAGGGGAGGGAAAATTTTGAAATTAATGGGTCTATTTGGATTTTCACCAGCAAAGATTGAAATCAATGGCAAATGAAAAAAAAAAGAAAAAAAAAGATTTGACATGATATACAGCTTGAACTGGGTTGGGCAATTTAGGAACATGCGGGAATGCAAAAACAAGAGAAGTAGAAGATGAAGAAGAGTTAGTTCAAACAAGTAATTTGAGTGTTTTTTCATAGAGGACACTTAGGTAATGTAGAGTCTTTATGCATAATCCTTAAGGTTTCCATTCCCTTAACCAGGCATTTGGTTCAGAGAATATTTCATAATCGACGATAATGTAATATTCCCTCGTGATATTATCATATTTGTTTCAAAAACGTTCCCCAAGCTTAGTAATGTATTATTAACCTGTAGTACTAAAATTGGATAGTATAGAAGGTAATATCATAACCACCTTTTTTAAAGTTATATAACATTCCACCTGAAATGTAAAATTTATGACTTTTTTACTCTTAATATTTTATGTTATTGACTATGTTAACCTAAATAAAACAACTTTTTGGTTATACACAAGCGATACCATTTCCAAAAGAATATCTTATTATTTTTCTTCAGCCCGAAATGGTCTCTACTCCCAACTCTTGTGCGACACTCTAATCATTTAGATATGAAAATCTAATTCATCTCTGGCTTAAACAGTCTCTTTTCCCCTCAAATTCGGTACTTGGGTTTGTTTTATGGATTTACAATTGGAATTTTGGTTTTGAAATTGAGATTTACAGTCAAAATTTAAGGTTTTAAGGATTTAACTTTAGGAATTTAGGGTTTTAAGGATTTGATTTTGGATTGGCATTGAAATTTGTGATATTTTTGTATTTGAATAAAAAGCTTGATTCATTTTCTTCCTAGATCTAATGAATCTGAAAGAGTATTCGATTCTTGCTGTGTGTTATGGCTAATCTGTTACTATAGTTTCACAACTACGTACTTGATACTTTTTTTTTGAATAATCGTTGGTCTTCAAGGCATGGTCAAGAAGGCTGTTGGACTTGGCAGGTGGCATTGGTTGGTAATTCCTTAGAATTTTTTAATTTTGGTGGAAATGGAATTTAGGGTTTTTGTTTTCAATAAAACTGCAAATTTAGCTTTTTCTTATCTAAATTTGCTTGAATTTTAATACTATCATTCTATCTACTAAAAGTATTAGTTTTTTATTGGTGACAAGTTATAAATTTGAGGTTTTGGATTTGGGCTTTGATTGCATATATCTATTAATAAATATAGTATTTTGAAGTGTTTTAGGTAATGTGTGATGCCATCCTAGCATTTTTACAATGAATCTTGATTTTTTAAGGTTTTTTAGTTTTATTTTTGTTTTACTTAATGTTAGAAATCTCCTCTAAAGCGTTGCAATTTATTTATTTAAATTCATTAGGAATTTATCTTCATATTGGATTATATTTTTAATGTATGATTGGGTTATTTTTGGGATCCTATTGGAATTGGTTTTGGAATGCCTCTTTATAAGAAACCCATAGTTTATATTCTGAATTTTGTCTTGTTTTCGCTTGGATATCAATTTCTCAAGATTTTTGTTTCTCTTTAGCTATTCAAAACTTGCTATCATTTTTTATCTTGACTTTGCTTCCTTGATTTTTAAGAAAAATTGTTAGTTGTGTAAATTTTGTAACTTCTATATGTGGATCTCATGATTTAAATTGTGATTAATTCATGACTTCGTTTATAATTAGACTTTTTCATAGGAAACATAGATAATATAATCACATACTTATGTCTCTAAATTTTTCCTTTTCTTTTCTTTATTTTGCCTTTTAGGTTTATTGCCTTTGGCATTTACTAATATCATTTTTTATATTACGATAAATTAAAATAAAATGTTATTGAATTAAAAAAAAAATCCTAATGTGGATTAAGAGTCAATCAAATTACATATTTTAAAATAAAAAATTACATATAATTATTGGTAGAAAAAACTACAAATCATAGTACAAGCCACTACCTAGTATTGGTAATGTAATGATTTTGAAATGTTGCATTTTTGGCCAACCAATCATGTTTATCTTTAATGAAAAGATTATCAACTAAACATAGACATGTAAGTTTGATGGGAATTTGACTTCGTCATCTTGAAAGGAAGATTCTATCATCAAAGGTAATAAAATATTTTTTGAGCAAAACGCCATGTAAATGTGAATATAATTACCCATTACCCCATTTTCTTTAAAAACTTCATCATGCTAAAACCTAATTTTCGCTATATAATATGCCAACCAATTACCATTGTTTTTAATGATTATCTTTTTTTTATATATAAAAAATTTAAAAAATACTTATATAAGTTAAAAATTATAAATTTTTTCATTTTTAATTTATTATTTTTAAAATGATTTAATTAAAATAAATTTAAGTTTCATAATTTTTTTTATCTAAGAACACCTTAAATTTCTTCATTAAATTATAAAAAATGACTAGTAGTAATTTTGCGGCCCTTTCCCCATATAGGCCATGGGCTTTTCTAATTAAAAAAACTTGGATTGGATCTCTCTTGAATTTACTTGGAGCCAGCCCAAAAACTTCTACTTCAGTTTTTGCAAAATCTCCTTTTTAAATTCCTGGCTTGCTCTTTCCTCTCTCGACTACCACTCCCTCTTTCTCCGCCGTCGCATTTTTGCTTCGTGAGCGTTGCCACCGTAGACTTCATTCTTTCGCCGAGACAACCACACGTACGTTTCTTTCTTTCTTTCTTTCTTATTATAGAATTCTTGTTAATCTTATATATTTTTTCTTTACTTTTCTTTTTTCTGCTTTAAACTAGCTTAAAAATTTTACCTTTTTCCCCAAATTTGGATATTGAGGTAAGTAAGTTAATTTGAGAATCTGGATTCTAAAGTTCTAACATTTCCACCGTTTGATTTTCTGTTTACTTTGTAAAAAGCAATGTTGGGTTTCTTTTTCTCACCTTGAAGACATTGAACACTTGTATCAAATAATCAAAATAACCTGGTTTTGCAGTTGCATCTAACTTTAGTGATTTGTTTCAATTGGTTGGCTTATCTTTGTCTACTATCATCTCCATTCCTTTATTTATTCCCTGTTGTTCTCAATGTCGGGTTTCAATTAAATTTGGAGTTTACTGATTTTCATTTGAATTGATTTTTAAACTTGGAGAACGTAGAAGAAGTTTAAAGGATCGAGTTAGTTACTTGTGTGATTATTTTAGAAATAAGAATTTTTTAGTGAAAGTTTTTATTCAATGTTAGGGTTCTTGTAAGAATGGTCGTAGAATTTGAGAATTTTAGACTGGGATAAACGTTGTCATTTATTATTTGACATCGTAGCTACCATTGGGAATGGTAGTGAATCTCAGGTTAGCAGAAAAAAAAAAAAAAAAAAGGAGCTCTGGGTGTTAAAGTGAAAATCAAAGGTTATGTCGTGGAGTTTGCCTGTATATTAATTACATAATGCATTTGTTAAGTAAAATTGATTGATTAATTATTATCCCCCCACAAAAAAAAAAAAAAAAAGGAAAATCAAGGGTGATGTTTTGGAGTATGCCTGTATATTAATTATATTATGCATTTGTTAATCTAAAATTGATTGATTAATTGTAATGACTGAAGATTTAGATTGCATATAATCATATGAAAAATTCTGAAATGCGATGCTGCTGTTCTAGATAGCAGTTTGAAGCTGGAATTCTTTAAATCATTTTAATGTGTTCTTTTTTTTTTTTGGTTGCATTTCTTGCTAATGCCAATTCTGTTTTGTGTTAATGTTTGTTTGAGGTGCTTTTGGCAGTGGATAGTGCAGCAAGGAAGAAATGAGTGCTTTCAATAAGTTCAAAGCTAGTGTTCCCATTGCGTGGAGCCCTAATCTTTATATAACCCTTGTGAGGGGAATTCCTGGCACCAGAAGGCTTCATAGGCGCACCTTGGAGGCACTACGCCTACGCAAATGTAATCGCACTGTCATGCGGTGGAACACACCCACTGTCAGGGGAATGCTTCAGCAGGTATAAGACTTTTTTTTCCCCCTTAGTGTTGAGTGTTCTTGTTCTCACATAAGAGAAATATAGTCGGTTTTGATTGTGTTATTTTATGTCTAGGTCAAAAGATTGGTTGTGGTTGAGACGGAAGAAATGTTTAAGACACGCAAAGAGAATGAAGCCAACCACCGAGCTTTACGCCCCCCCATTGTTATTAATCACATCCCAGCTTCCGCAATAGACTCCTCTACGAAGCCTTGGAAGAACTAGAATAGGTAGGTTTTCCACCTCTATTTTAGTAAGGGTTATTCCCATTTTTAGACTTTTCTTTTTTCGGTTCTTTGAAGGAAATAATTTAGTAAAAATGGTGCAGCTTGTAATTTCAATGTAGTAAGCTCTTTGTTTTGATATGCAAGTGCTTTACTCATAAATCCCTCTGATCTTATTAAAACATGTAGATACTGGAAATTTTATGTTTATCTTTTGTTCTTGGACCCTACTACTCGTTTGCTGTAATTTTTTTGGGATTATTTTAAGTTACAGATAAATGATAGCATCAGTGCTTGGTGTAGATTAAGGCTTCTTAGGTGATGAATTCTTCTACTTCTGGGCTTCGTTTGTTCAAACATGTTAGTCTTTGACTTTTGTAGAGCTTGTTTTACTGAATTTATGTACTGAAATCCTATTGGAGTTAGGCAATTGTTCCTATTAACTTTTCTCGATTGGTTTCTTGGTTTCATAACTTATCTGTATTTAACTCTTGGATCTCATCAAATGAGAGAATTATATATGATAAGTTTAACTGCCTTCCAATTCAGGATTTATTTCCAGTACTGATTTTTCTGTTTTAATACATCTTTCATGTTTTTTGTTCTTTTTTTTTTTTTTTTTGCTGTCAATACTCAAACAATCTTCACCGTTGATAACTGAATGACTTACATATATGGTTTTTCTTCCGATGCTCTTAACTGCAATCCACATTTTTCTCCACGCCAACTTCATAACTTAGTGTGTGTGTGTGTGTGTGTGTGTGTGTGTGTGTGTGTGTGTGTTTTTCTGTGCCTCTGTTTTGTTGAAGTTACTTCATTTTTTTTTTCTCTAAAATGACTTAAGTTTATATTACATATTTTCTGCCTAAAACATTGATAGCCTTAGGATACATAACAAACAAAGCAAATATTTCTTAACTTTTTAGTCTATGAAAACCGGAGCTTATCATGACCATACAGAGGATGTATGGGATCCACATGCTCTGATGCTCCCATGATTATTTTTAGTTTCATGTCCCATCTTGATTTATGCATGACATGAGAGGAAGGATCTGTCTAATAATTTCAAAATAAAATGGCTTCACATTTCAGTTTAATCTATAGTCTCTTACCTTGCAGGTTGGTTGTTTTATTGGAATAAATCATTTAATAAGCTTAAAATTTGTTAAGTTAGTAAATTAGTGGTTAGCACTGATTTGAGGGGTGTTTCACAAAGTTTATAATGAGTTGAAATTCTTTTCTAATACTGAAACCTTTGAAGCTATGGGAATTTGGTAGGAGTTGTTGCATTTTATCGGGGGAAAATTTTGTAGAATAGAACTGGCTAGTCAAAGCATCAGATTGCAAACATAATAGGAATAGACTAGCCAGTTCTATTCTAAGGTTATTCTAATGTGCAGCTGCCCTTTATGCTTTTCTGCATTTGAGCTCTTAGGCCTAGTAGTGTTTTCTGACTTGAAAATTTGCTAATTATGAAACCCCAAGTTGTAGATTGTTTTTGCTGCTGCTTTCTTTTGTTGAATACATTTCATGAGGACCATAAATGGCAACTGCAGAATCTTAATATGTTTTCTGCTGATCTGCATGCATGTATGTAGTACTTCATGATTCAAAGAAACAATTTCTTTCCAAGTATTATTGCTTGATAGCTTGCTATTCTGAATGTAGTTTATATATATATATATATATGTGAAAATTATCCTACATATTACTAATGAAATTTTTAACCCCATAAGCAATGTTAAGATGATGACAATAATATGATAAAAAAATTATTTAAAATTAAAAATGGAACACGAGTAATTCTTATAAATGTATCACATTTATATTCATTTTTATAATATTTTTATTATGCAATATTTAATTTAATTAATTATATTTTAAATGTTACAATATACGGATGATTTTCTCATACACTAGTGGTAAAAAAACTTTTCAAGCGATATGGTATATTTACAAATATAAATAAATAAATAAATAAGATATGTGTCACTCTAATAATTTTGTTTGTGAATTTCTTTTTTTTTTTAATTTTCACTGTAAGTGTATTGGATAATTATTCTTTGATGTATATTACATGTAAGCTAATATTAGTTATATGCATATACATATAAGTGGTTTTATATTCTACCCAATCTCAAGACTCAACAGTTTATTAGAAAACGAAGAACATCCATTTGAAAATAAAGGTATTAATGTGTCCTGTAATGCTGAACTTTGGATCACTTTACTAACACTAAATGCTTTAGTATGACGAGGCTGCAAGTTAACAGCCAATACATGTCATTCATGCAAGCTCGGCTGACAACAACCAATATGATTAATTTCTTTAAATCCATTAAAATTAATCTAGTATATTTGTGATTGTACCATTTCAGTTTTATCCATATTATCAAATATTTTTATATGAAATATATCTATAATATATATAAAAGCATAAATATGAATAATTTTTTAAACTAACAAAAATAATTATCATTGTTTACTATATTTTTAAATTACAATTATAAATATTTTTATTATTAATGATAGTTATCTAAGTTATAAGTAAAAAATTTAATTTAATTAAGACACTTTTATTAAATGATAATATCTACTATATTTTATTATGTTGTTTAAAAACTATGGAATAATATTTTATTATTATATTATATATTATATATTATAAGATTAGGATAATATTTTTTAAAACTTTTATCTAGATATTTGATCAAAATTAGATAATGATAATTTCATTTCTTTAAACTTAATTATTGGTTAATTTATATGTATGTATCTTGTTTTAATACTTATAGTTTTAGAGTAATTATCCCTTAATTAATAATATTGTTAAATATTAATCAAAACTAAGACTTCTCATTATAAAATAGATGCTTTAATTATTTTCACAAAATATTAAATAATGAATAATTCTTTGGTAACTATTCTTTTTTTTTAATACAATTTCTTGCTTTTTATTTTTTTCTTAGAATGATTTTGGTTTCTTCATTCGTTATCATAACATTTTTTTTATCTTATTCTTGAATAGATTCAATATATTACAAATTTAATAGCTTTAAAAAATATATATTTTAAAAAAAATTGTCACTTTGTTAAGTTGTTCGTTTTTAATATGTTTTCATTTTTTTTTTATTTTTACTAAAATTGTTTTAATCTTGGCAAATTTTTACACATTGTAAATTCAATAGATTAAAAAGAAGAATTTATCACATAGGCTTTTGGAATGAAGTTATTATTTAAATTATTATCAATTAATTCACTATTTACATGAAGAAAAATGCATTATTTTATAAATAAAAAAATTAAACGCTTAAAATCATATGCAAAATATGTGGCATTGAAAACTAGTGCAGATAAGAATACACTTTCAATACAAAACATGTATGTATTTATATGCAAATATAGATATTTAAATATTATAATTATTTAATATCTAAAATTTTTAAAAATATAATAAATGAGATAAATGTAAAAATATACATGGTAAATTATTATCCAATAGCTTAGTTTAATGGAATTTTGAGTGAAATTATGGAACAAATGGAAATGATCATTGAAGAAAGCATTAGAAATTAATTTAAATACAAGAATAAAATAGACAAAAGATTAAAAGAAAAATAAAAAGCAAAATCTTGTATTAACTCGTAACTAATACAGACCGATACAAAATCTAAATTGAATTAGTACTTAAGATTAATTATATTAATAGATCAAAATTGGAATCATATTAATTGATATAATCGATAATGGTACAGTATCGATAACCATAAATTAAAATATTTAATTTTTTTTTTTTATTTTGCTCCAAAACCTTTATGGTAGGGGTGATAGGGGTGATTGAATCCCTATTTTTTTGCTAAGCAAGGTGGCAATAGCCGAAATTTTGGAAAGATAGAAACTTGAAATTGAGAGTGAAGGACTTAAGCCTTAAGGAACCTCGAATCACTTAAAATTTGGGGGAAAATTTTTTACTTTTTATTTTTGTAATTTTCTACACATCCCCTCGTAGTAAAAATAAAAAATAAAAACTTGGATTAATTCCCAAGGTAAATATTTTTAACCGTCGTTATGTTTTATTTTTCTTATAAAAATTAAAAAAAAAAAAAAGAAGAGAAAAACATGGATAAACATTCAGTTGAGCAGAAGGTTATTTCTGGCAGAAATCATAGTTAATTAGTAATGTAAAAATTACTAATTAGGATGTGAAAAATCATAGTTAATTAGTAATGTGAAAATTACTAATTAGGATATGAATCTCCAATCTGCATCTTCAATATAATACTTACTTTCCTGAAGAGAAAGCTTTGACACAACGGAGATTTTATTTTCTGATCCGGATTTTCTCATTCAATTAATTCTAGAAAAACTTTCCATTTATGCCCAAATTGCCTCTTTCCCCCCACCTATAACTATGACCTTAAATACCCTAGTTCTAAATAAACTACTATATATATCTATAGTTTTCATCAAGGATTATTGTTTTGGTTTATTGTAAAATCACCCAAATTTTGTGAGGGGAGAGTGGAGTGACAAAGAGGGTCAAGACAGGGCTATAAACAAAACCAAATTCTGTCTGCTTGAGCGAGGCCGACAAGTTTGACGCACGGCAACAAGAGGTCAGCCCTAAACCCATACGCCTTGATTTACATCATTATGTTTTTTATTTACTTCCAGTTTTGTTTGTCTCTGAGGTTTGACAGTGAATTAGAAGAAGAAATGGAACAAGTCAATCAGGGAAAAGTTGGGTTGAAGGAAAGGCTACTTGCAAAGCTGGTTGAGTTTGATTCATTTGACGATGATCTTGAAGATGAGGGTTCTGCTTGCAAGGGGGATGAGAAAGAAGATGATGCTGTAAGCGCCGACAATATGAAGGAGATGAACTATCTTCATCATCATCAGCTTGATGGTTTTGATGTTGAATTTTATACTAATATTGAAGGGCTTAAGGAAGACATTCGTGCAATGATAATTTCAAGACAATGAAAACAAGAGTTCTGATCAGGCGATGCAGAATCAATATTAGATGAAGAAAACATAGACTTGATCAGTAGTTTGCAGAATTTGCCTTTGTATTTTGTTTTCGCAACCATTTACTTTTAGACATGTTTTCCATAATAAGAGAGCACGTTTGTTTCTCAGTTTGTCGTTAATTAAATTTCATATTGATTTGAAAAAGGAATAATTAATGCTCTTTTGATATTTCTACTCAAATATCTGTTATGATTATACATGTAATTCGTTAGTTTGATACTGTACCTAAATAAGTAAAATATGTTGTTTATTTTAATAATAATATATGAACTATTTAATGACAAACTAATAAGTATTTTGAAAAGAAGACCTACAAAATTTTGAAAATAAAAACAATTAAAACATAAAAACTATAATATTTTTAAAAAAGTGAGTGATATATATAAGTTTCAAACGAAACATTTGTTAAAAATTAATTGAAAAATTTAGAACTAGGAACTTGTATAAAGTCACAAATATAAAAGAGTAGTCAACTTTATAAGATGGATTTGTGTTAAGTAAATGCATCTGATTATTCAAAATATTTCAAAATATCATGTAAAAAGAAAAATATTTGAAAAATTCAAATTGATTTCGTTTTAATTTATTATTATTATTTTTAACGCAATTTCATTAAAAAAAGAAAAACAATCCTACTAAAACCCTAAAGCCTAAAGTTAACGCTAATAGCTCTGTCCCTCTTCCTTACGTTGCATCAGACTGACCATTTTAGCCCTTTTCTTTTCACTTTTATTTTCTCAAAAAGCCCCCATGGCCATGGGCGCCGTCAACCAAGATGGTTCCGCCATGTCATCGTTACTCGAAACTTGTAAGCTTTTAGACCAAAGCTCCTCAGCTTTATCCATCATCGCAGTAGCAGTTGCCGCCCTCTCCTGCGAGGCCGCAAGGGCCAACTTATCAGCCTTTGACTTAACCGATTCCGGCGATGGGTCCGTCGCCAAAGACGACATCGGAGTCGCTAGCGACATTAAAGTCTTACTCAACGGTTCCAAATTGGTAGCAAGTTCTGACAAAGGTGATGGCAAAGTTAACACTGATTCGTTTTCTAAGATTCCTGTTGTTAATGGAAATGTGAGGGAAGCAGTTAAGAGTCTGCATTCTGTTATTCGAGTGGTTGCCAATTCGGGTGAGAAGCTAGGGGGGAAAGTTTTGCATTTGGGGTTTGAGTTAAGGAATTTAGGAGAGAGTAGTTTGGAAAGAGTAAGATTGAATTTGGGTTCAGTTGGAGTTGAGGATATAAAGGTTATTTTTGAAAAGCATTGTTTAAGTGAGGAAAGTTTGAGACATGGGATCAAATTGGCTGTAGAAGCTGCGCTGGAGAAAGATTATGTGAAGTTGGTGAAGGAGGTGGATTTGGTTTTGGGGATTGTGTTCAAAATTGTCGCGTGGGAGGCTGTCACCGCATTTTTCGTACTTGAGGGCGAGGTTTTGAATGAGAAGAGTGGTGGAAAAGTAGGAGAGGCTGATGGAGGGAATGTAAAAGCGGAAAAGAAAAAGAAGAAGAAGGTTTTGTTGGGGAAGGGAACTAGTGTTATTGTGGAGGTGATTAAGGATAGGGTGATGAGTAAAGGAGACGGGTTAGAACAAATAGTGAAGGTGTTTTTATCATTTCTAGATCCGAGAAGTCCGGAGTTTGATGGTTTATTGAAAAAGGTGAAGGAGATTCTGGAGAGCAATGAAAGTAGAAGAATCCCCAAGACTCCTAAGGTAAAAGCTAAACCATAATTCTTGTTTCCTTTTGTTGGAATATATTGCTTAAAACTAAAACTAGGAGTAGAGCAGCTGCTTGTTGGTTGGTTTATTTTCATTGATACTATAAAACATCATGAAAGGAAAAAAGGTCCACATCATGATAATGCTATTATCTTATGCATTATTCTGTGAAGTGTTTAAGTGTCCTTTGCCTTTTTTTAGGGTACTCGTGATTTTGCTAAAGAGCAAATGGCGATAAGAAAGAAAGCATTTTCTATTATCACCAAGGTTTTTGAGAGGCATTGTGCCACAGCCCTGGATACACCTGCTTTTGAATTGAAGGAGACTCTTACTGGAAAATATGGGGAGGATTCAAAGTTGATTTATGATCTTGCAGACCAGGTCAGTAATTCAGAATTGGTTCATTAGAATGAAGTAGTATTTTCTTTTGTGTATTCACTTTTTATTAAAAAATTTTTGTGATCAGTGAGCTAGAAATTTGTTGATTATGGCTGTTACATTAAGAGAAGTGACCTGTATGTTGTATTTAGTTACTCACACTAACTTTTCATTAATATTTGTTTGCAGGGTGGAGAGCTTTGTTCTCTACGATATGACTTAACTGTTCCATTTTCTAGGTATGTGGCCATGAATGGTCTCACGTCATTTAAAAGATACCACATAGATAAGGTATGGAGAAGGGACAACCCATCTAAAGGGAGATATCGAGAATTTTATCAATGTGATTTTGATATTGCTGGCCAATATGAAAAGATGGGACCAGACTTTGAGGTCGTTAGAATTTTGTCAGAAGTGCTCAATGCACTAAACATTGGGGATTATGAGGTAAATTGTTTTTGCTGTATTCCCTATCTGTTTGGCATATTCGGTTTCTTGATGTAATTAATGTTGCCTATCTTGTCGTTTGGTTTTGATGCTAAACTTGCAATTTAGGCTGACACGACTTTATCTGCTGTCATACCTGAATTTGGCATTTTGCGTTATTCCAACTTCTTAAAAGTGTAATATTGCAGTCATGTTTTATGTTTCCTTTTTCAATTTCTGTGTCATTTGTTCAGTGTAGGTATTCGTTTTCACTAGTTAATATTACATCTTGATGTAAAATGGCAAATTATTGAGGCATATCTGCAGCAATATACATTTTGCTACTTTATTGTGATGTTGTGGTTCTATAGATTGCTTGAAGTGCTTTCCAAATTGGTCAGTTTCCTTTTATTTGCTTTTGACAGATAAAATTGAATCATCGAAAGTTGCTGGATGGAGTGCTGGAAATCTGTGGTGTGCCACCAGCAAAATTTAGAACTATTTGTTCAAGTATTGACAAGCTAGACAAACTATCCTTTGAGCAAGTTAAAAAGGAAATGGTGAGGACTGTAGCCTCAAAATCTTTGTGCCTCTATCAACAGCTCTTATGAAAATTGCAAATATACCATTGTTCAATTATTTATCAATAGATATATGAATTTATATCGCACTAACTGTTACTGTTATTTTTCCTAATTATAACAAAATTTTGAAACTTGTTAATTTTGATGCTGAATTTTTCATTTATAGTTGATTGGGTATAGGCATTTTTCAGATATGTAAATTAACACATTCAATGTTGATCACTTACACTGGGTGCAAGACTTTGACCCTTTAATAGCTGTCATTTAAACAAAAATTTGAATTACTTCTAAGTTTTGCAGCTAGCTCTTTTGTTCAATGTTCTTCATACATCTTATGTTCTGCATTGCCTAGTAGAAGTATGCCAATTACCTAAACCAGAATCTTGTGGTTGTGTGGATGTGATTGTCTTTTATGCTTTTGTTATGTTCTACTGGAAAGTGTGTTGTTGGATAAATGATTTACGTTGCATGTACCTCGATTTTTTAGTTTTAGATGTCATGATAGTTTAATTTTGAATCACTGTATATTTAAAATTATTTCTTGATAGGTAGAAGAAAAGGGATTATCTGTTGAGACAGCAGATAAAATTGGCACTTTTGTGAAGATAAGAGGACCTCCTTTGGAATTATTGTCAAGGATTATGGGAGGAAGTGAGGGTGGTGATCTTCTCAAACACAATGCATCTAAAGAAGCATTAGGTGACTTATCTGTTTTATTTGATGCTCTGGATAAATCGAGGTGCATAGACAAAGTGGTTTTCGATTTGAGTCTTGCTAGAGGCCTTGATTATTATACTGGAGTTATATTTGAAGCTGCTTTCAAAGGAGGCGTGCAGGTAATATTATTTCTGCCTGAGGGTTACTAAATGTTTTGCCTATCTATCATTTACATGAATTCTGTACTGTGCTTTTTTGATTAATTATATGTTAAGAGCTTTATGATGGGTCTAACAATATTGCTTAAGTTTGAACTTCTATGGCACTTTCATAGAATTTTCGAGTTTGGACTGTTGTAAATGACTTAGATTTGCTGTTTGATGGATTTGACTTACTGGTTTGAGGGGCACCTTGCTCATATTGAGTCTTTTCCTTTTCATGGTAATGGCTTTGGCTCCCTGCCACTGCTTGCATTTATCTTTTAAGCTCATACATATGGGTAAACTTGTGTCTATCGATGTTATTTTCTTTTAATAGCTTCTGGCATTTGGAGGGTAGGTTCTATTAATAGTAGCATTTTATTGTGAAATTTGCTGTGCAATTCGTCTTTGGGGCAGGCCTTAAATAATTCAAGGTGCAACTTTCAAAGCCATGTAAGATATTACTTGGCTAATCTTTAAGCTATTAGTTTTAGGGGCTGTAAATTCATGCATGATAACATCGGTTGAGACTGGGAGATGTAAAATAAATAACCTTGAATAATAATAACATTCAAGAAAGAAGTTTGAAAATCTCAACTGTATAGCTCAAATCTGAGTAATCAAAACCTAATCTTTAAATCAATAAAATCTATACTTATGCATGCTTTATCAATTTAGGTTTTAATGGAAAATAAAACCTAACTAACAAATATGGTCCACAAAATAAAACAAACAAAAGCCGTTAAGTAAATCCTATTGCCTAAATTTGCTCCTAGAGCAGACATTCTTCCAAAACTTGCAAGTCGTGCATCATTGGACCTTTTGAAGCATGTAACTTTTAACTTTATGGAAAGACGAGCAAGTGGATGATATGATATCATCTCCCTTTATCATCATTCGTTCGTAAAAGATGGCACCTATATTAATTCTTAAAATGGCATAGCTCTCTTCTATTCTCACCATTCGTCCTTAAAGAATGGCATCTATATTAATTATTACGATGGCATAGCTCTCTTCTATTATTGTGTTGGTTGTTTAGCTGCCCCCTGAGTGATATGATTGACTTGTTTTTGTATTCAGGTTGGTTCAATTGGCGCTGGTGGACGCTATGACAATCTGATAGGAAATTTTGGCACAAAGCAGGTTCCAGCTGTTGGTATGAGTCTTGGAATTGAGCGAGTATTGACTATAATGGAAGAGAAAGCTCAGAACCAGGTGAACTGTATTCCTAGCTTACGTTTGTAGGATATATCTGTAAGATTCAGGCATGCATGTTCATAATTTAAATTATGAAAAAATAATTGAAACAATATGCAATAGAATTATAAGCAATCAGAACCAAGTCCACCTAGGAGTCAACTTGTTTGTAAATCAATTGACTATCATATCAAGAACAACCAAGGGCTGTAATTTCATAACTCTTGACTTTAGGTTGCCAAAAATCTAGTCACAATTCCTTCGCTTTGTTCCTATACACCAGGCTTGGTTGTCACAAACCAAAACTGTCCAATTGTCTAGCCTCTAATGGTAATCCATACAGATGATCAAAAAAACTTTATAAAGGTAGAGATGCTGTTAAGGCAGTTTATTTTGTTAGTAGTTTAAGTTACACAAACCTCCCTTTCTACCTAAATCTACTTGGCTGACCAAAAGAGGAAGAAAACTTTTCTTTCCCTTAAGGTAATTTATGACAATTAGGGAAAAAGGAAGAGTAGGTTGTCACTTAGTGAGAGGCAGCCAAAACAAGGATTATATGCTTAGGATTTGCTTTATTTGCTTTTAAGTCTTTCCGCTTAATTGAACATTTAATTAAACCATTATTGATAACTACTTAATTTTGTCAATTAGGTTCAATCCCATTTTAATTTCTTAAGTAATCTTATTGTTTGTGACCCATTAGGTTCTTAATATGTCGGCAATAATTATAAGTTGTTTTTAATTCATATTTATAGACCATGACCAATATTTAGTAATGCATCATAACCGCCCAATTGTTAGAAAAATCAACATGGTTTGACTAAACTTTCAATACAAAGTATGCTAGAGTAATTCGATCCTTGCATCATATATCTCAGATTGGGAGAAAGCATGGTGCAACATTTACTTTCTAAATTTTTACATATTAGTTCTACATATTTTATATTAACTCCTTATAAATGCTTTGGCCAAGGACTTCCTTTAGTTAATCTTAAGTTAGGACAAGCTAGATATATCCCTTTCATATTACTATGGTGTTGAATTCTCTCTAGACTATTCATCCATTTTCGTGTACTTCATGCCACACAAAAAATAATCCTATTTAGGCGTTTTTTTTTTCTTTTTTCCTTAGAATCCTTTTAGTTGAAATCGAATTATGATAATTCATACACAAGATTGACCTGGCATTACAATTAAATTTCTCAGGCACTAACCCATGAGAGTTTATTTCATAGACATTTGAGTAATATACCAAATAGAACTCTCATAGCAGGTCATGTTTATTGAACTTGTTTCTCTAATAAGCGTTCACTTGTTATCCCAAGTATTTCTACCTATGAGATTGGTTGTATGCTTCTTAACTATGGAAGCTTAACATGGACCAGTCTTTAGGCATTGTGAATGTCATGTCTTGACAACAGAAAGATTAGGAACAAGTTTAGGAATATAGCTTTGATGTATAAAGATCTCATAATTATTTCTTTATAATTCATTTGCAAAACTTTTTATATTCCATGAGCTTTCATAATTATTTCTTTATAATTCATTTGCAAGATTTTTTATATTCCA
Source organism: Adansonia madagascariensis (assembly GCA_038381835.1). Taxonomy (NCBI): domain Eukaryota; kingdom Viridiplantae; phylum Streptophyta; class Magnoliopsida; order Malvales; family Malvaceae; genus Adansonia; species Adansonia madagascariensis. The sequence goes on from JBBYHL010000021.1 coordinate 15,614,872, forward strand.
TGAGCTTTATCTACATAAGTTATTAAGTCACATTATTTAATGCAACTTTAATGGTAAGAAAGGGGATAGTATCAAACTCCCTGCTTCTCAATATTTGAGTATTCAACAGTAGACACGAGACCATATGTAAATCATGCATATTGACCAATAAAAAAATTGCAAGTTTTGTAGATAACTTGGACTACTCTTTAGAGTTTATTATCATAATTATATATCTCTATCTTAAGCTTGTTTTATACACACACACACACACACACACAAACATGCATACACACAAACATATACATATTGTGACTCAGTTCACCAGGCGAGCGCTTTTTTTGCCCCTTGCGCGTGAGGCAATATAAAGGCTCTTGGCCTAGAGTGCGCCTTGTGCCCTTGACAACATTGGTTCATACATCCATCTGGTGAAGCCCATCAAAGATGGGTAAAAGACTTATTAAATGGATAAACTCAGGTTTATTTCTTAAATCTGCCATACCCAATGTGTTTATCAGTTTGACTGTTTGCCTAGGTCTAGCGCTCAATGGGTCAAGCTTGAATAAGTTGTGCAGTTATTGTGGGTAATGGTAGGAATTCAAACTGCCTGCCTGCTGCCTTTTCTTTGCCATATATTTCCAGTTTTTGTGTTGTTTTGAAGATATCATCTTGGAAACAAAAGCAGTCTTTTTTTGCCCCCCATATCCACTGGCCACTTTTGTATGCATTATTTTGTGCAGCTTTGCAATTTGTGGTATTTTGCCTGACGTTGACATTTTTCTCAACTATTTGAATCGCCAATTATGTTGATATCTTTGTGATCGATAGCTATGCTAAAAATTTTTGTTTTGGCTGTATGAATTATTTGACTTCGCAAAGTTTGCATGAGATCTGTTACCAACTTGGCCTTTCTTTTTTCGTAGACAAATATGACAGAATTTCATGTCAGACTGTCTTCTTCCTACTATCTCTTCTTATCTGCGTTTCAATATCCTTTCTTGTTAAATGAATTGTTTATTTGAATTCCTTATAAATTTACACTCTGATGGTAGGCTCAAGGTGTGATTCTGCTCTAACTATATTGATTGATTTTGAAAGCTGAATGATTGTCGTAATTATATCTTCTCTTCGTTATACTGGTTATAATAACTGTTTAATTCTACCACCACTCCATTTGTTGCATGAGGTACTAAAGTAGTTCGTTTGGGGCGGCATTTGCAGGCAGTCCGAGCAACAGAAACTCAAGTATTGGTGGCAGTCCTGGGGGATAAACTCTCTGTAGCTGCTGAGCTGGTTAGCGAGCTATGGGATGTAGACATTAAAGCAGAATACAAGGTTCATAAAAAGGTAATGAAGCACATTGAATATGCCATAGACTCAAAGATCCCTTGGATGGTTATTTTGGGTGAGCGAGAGCTGAATGAAGGGATTGTGAAATTGAAGAACATTGAAACCACCAATGAGGAAGTGATTCCTAGAAGTAAACTTGTTGAGGAACTACAGCAGCGATTGAACCCATAAAAAAGGTGCCTCTGCTTCACGGTTGGAGACCATTCTTGTATTTTAACACACATGTAGGTTCTTAATATTTTTATTTCTCAGCATACAAATACTTTAGGAGTTATGGTATTGAAAATGAAAATTTATGACGGAATGTGCTTTAAACTTTATTCAAAGTGAGAATAGGAGAGGGATGCTTTACGACTTACATTTACAGGCCGATTTGGTTAGAAGCATCTTGCCTAACTTTCTACTGGCTCTTATAGTTGTCTGGAATGGACTACATACTTGTTGGTGTATCCTCAACGGTCTTTATTGACAATAAGGATAATTGAGCTGGTTAGACGCATGGTGTTTAGAGGGTGGTACATCAACGTCCTTTGCTCTTGGGTCGGATGTACACGATGAGCTTGGAGCTGTTCAACAGTGCTGCTGCTCAGACCTGTCCATTGGGAAGGTTGCGTTTGGTTTAGTTAATCATTCTGGTCAATTCTGATTTTAAAAAGTTTCAGTCGCTTAAGGGTTGGATTGTGTTAAATTTTAGATTATTTTGGATTCAAAGTTATTTTTGGTTTGGATCACTTGTTTACATAAGTTTAGTATTAGATCATTTTAAATTTGAGTCATTTGGATTTTATTATCGAGTTATTCAAATTTAGGTTATTTTTATTTGGATCATTTCATATTTAGGCAATTCAAATTTAAGTTATTTAAGATCCAACTTATTAATACTTAAAAGGGAATCATATTAAATTTAAATAAATTATTTAATTGAATTAAGATTTGTTGAAGTTTTATTAAGCTGTAAAAATAAGATATTGTTGGGTATCGTTCTCTTAATTTATTTAGATAATTGTAAAATATGTAAGTTTTTATTGAAAAGTTTAATTAAGTAAACCAACCTTAGAACTTGAAATAATTTATTAATAAAATTAAATTATATTTAATAACTTTATTGAAAAGTTTAGTTATCAAGTGTAATGAGATACAATAATAAATGATTATTTAAAATAAAAATATAATAATAAATTAATTACAATATTAAATCAGTTAATGAAGCCAAATATTTTTAAATATAAATATATATATATATATATATATGAAATTTAATTCATAAAAATTTTATAATACATAATGATATAACTCTTAACAGATTAATATATATATAAATATAATGTATTTGTATTATATATTCGTATTGTATATTATTCTTATTATATTAATATTTACAAATTGATTGTATACATGTGTGTATATATATTTCTCTTCGTAGCTATTTATAATAAAAATAAAAAGTGATCTATTTTTTCATGAACTTAGTGGCAAGTATCATTGATGGACCAATACTATGATTATTGGCAAAACTAATCTAAATCATATTGTAAGTTATTATAAAATTGAATTAAAAACAACACATTTATTCTAAATAATATATAATAAAACAAGAGATTAATTTATAAATATCACTAGGGTTATGACCCCGCACTAGGAGGATTATTTTTATTTTATAAATTTTAATTATTATTAATCAAAAATTAATTATAAATTAAATTTTATTAAATAATAAATATATATTTAAAATTAGATATGAATTTTAATTGATTTGGAGTTATCAAGCAAATATAATTTCTAAACACATCATTTAAAAATAAAATAATTAATGTTATTTTTTAAATTTTTTATATTTTTAATAAATATGACATGGATTTTAAATTGATCCATGAGTCAAAGTGTAGATCAATCACTTTAAAATTATCAATTAAAAATAAAAATAAAAATAAAATAATTATTAAAATAAATATTTTAAAACTTTTTTCACTGGTTGGCTAGAGTATCAATCTTAAGCTGACATTCAAGTTAACATGTGGATTAATCCCTTTAAATAAACTTCTAAAATTAAAATAAAAAATAATTAATAAAATAAAAATTGCTTACCCAAGTAATCAACCCCATTGTTTGTTTTTTAAGAAGAAAACAACAAGTAACAAATAAAAATAAGGGTAAAAAGATAATTACAGTCTTATTATTAATAATTGTAATAGTTACTATTTCTTTATTTGAAATCATTTTTTTCAGTTTTACTTTTTTTTAATAGTTATCAATCATTTCCTTTTTTGGAATTCTCCCTTTTAATATTGCTACATGAAAATAGCTTTATAAATTGGAAAAATACTCCTTGAGTCCTAAGGACTCAAAAATCATATGTAGCAGATATTGTCACTAGGTGCCTGCCTTTAAAACTTTTGACGATCTGAAAGGCATAACGCGAGTGACTTAAAAATTGCATGATGATGGTATAGTTGAGCCTTTGAGTTAGCCCTTGGTTGGGATTTGGATTATGTTATAGTTGAGCCTTTGAGTTAGCCCTTGGTTGGGATTTGGATTAGGCATGTAATATGAAGGGGAAAGAGACCACTGGGCGAATCGCTCATCCAACTAGTCTCGGATAGCCACCAAGAAGTGGCCATAAACTTGGAGTCGCCATTGATCATTTTGGGCTAGGCAAGATCAAATGCTTATTGAAAATAATATTCTGAGTTACGAAACTCGAAACACCAATTTCAAGGTCTAAAAAGTCTAGAGATTCATTGTTTGGGTTTGGGAGTTGGTTACGTGTGGGGAAAGATTAGCACCCTCACGACGCCCGAAATTGGTACCTAGTAGCTATATCTCACTTTGTTCTAGGTTAAATCGGTTCCATTTAGTCATTATTTAGATGTAATTCCCTTTAATGAATGAAGTTTTGTAAATGGTAGATTCGGGTTTTGAAAGATAATTTGACATCAGCTAAGCGCCGCAAAGGTAATGAGGAACATAGAGATTTTTATGAAAATGATTTTTTGATTAAATTTTTGAAATTTGGGTATCCCATATTTGGTGTTGGAGAGATACCAACACGGAACATTGCCTTGTAAAATTTTTTAAAACGAATTTTAAATATGAATGCATGATAGTCACTACAAAAAAAGAAACGTGTTAGTAAGACGAAAAAGAATTTAATAATATCATAAACAAACAATCACAAACAAAATAAAGTAAAAAGGAGGGACGATCGGAATGTGTCTCATAATTGTCTTTGATAATTGAAGAATAACCAGGATGACAATTTAGAGAAATATTTGGATTTGGTGGTAATTTGAGGGATGAAAAAAGATTTTAATCAAAATAATCCTAGGCATCTAAAAGAGAGAAAATTTTTAGTTTCTTGTGCTGAAAACGGGGTTGGGTACCCCTTCGGAGATGTGGGGTTGAAATATCCCCAAAGATAAAGTTATGAAAATAATTAGGAATAAAGAGAAAATTTGAGTTTTTTAATGAAAAATGGGGTTGAAGTATCCCCTCAAAGTAGTAGGGTTGAAGTTTCCCTTGAAATTAAAATTTTGATGTTTTACAACAAAATGTTCTTTTTTGAAAAAAAAAAGGATTTGGAAAATAGGAAACCAAATACTTGTATAAGATATATTTTTGTCTTAATCTTTAAATCGAGTATAAAGGGCTTGTGTTGTAGGGGAATCAATCAGATGTTTTTTGAGACATTCGAATGTCTCTATAAATGTGTTTAGAAAATTAGGTTAAAACAGGGGACAACAGTGTCTCATCTCCTTTCTCAAATTTATTTTGGGTTCATTCGAAGGCTTTAGGGGGTGAATGAGGTGCCCTTGAAAAGACGACTTGATAATATTTAATGTAAAAATATTTCAAAAACCTTAAGAACTCATTTTTTAGGCAGAATTAATTTTTGAAGTTAGGTCTGTCTCAACCTCGCAGCATGTAAAGGAAAAAAACATGATAGATTTTGAAAAATCATTCCAGGCTTATCCCGAATCATTAAATTGTAAATGACACCTTTTCGACAAGGGAATTTCATAAAGTTTTTAGGAAAAATATTTAAAAATCTCAAAAATATCATCTGATAGGATAAAATGGCCCAAATAGAATATTGCACAATTATAATTTCCTCATCCGCGATGATCTAAGGGTGAATGAGACACCATTGGAAATCTTTTTCGATAATATTTAAGGGAAAAATATTAAAAAATTCTAGGAAAATCATTTGTGGCTCGAAAATCATTTTTCAAATCTAGACTATAGTGCAATGAGAGCAAAAATAGAGGATTATTTAATTTTTCGGGTTTCTTGAGGGTCAAACTCAAATTATGCATGTTCAAACGTCCATAACACAGGGGAAAGGATGACACAGGCATCACAAGTTCATTCCATAATCCCAGAGTAGTTTGGGATGATGAAACAACCCGTTGACCATGCCATCATGAAGGTGTTAAACTCCTGATCAAGGCTTAGTATATTTTCAACACAACATCTTTAAACTTATGTTACTATGAACCCAGAGCTGAAATGTTTTATTTATCCCCAAGATTGGAAGGTCAAATTTTATGTGGTGTCTTTTATCTATTGGAGAAAACATAAACTTAAATTGGGGATTGGTTTTTGAAAATCAATTTTTTTTAACAAATAAGCATGCATTTTGACAAACAAATCACGAATAAAATACAAGATGTACAAAGATAAATTAGTATTACACAGGCAAACACACAAAAATGACATTTTGACATGGAAAAGGTAACAAAAATACAAAAAGATGACAAATAAAATATATGGAAGTGAAATGAACATATCTAACTGAAGAAAAGTATGCTGAAGTTGCCAAGATAGCATTTTTATGTTATAAGACTCCTTAAAATGGAAGAAAATGAATGAACATGCTTAATGCATGTTATGAAAACATTCCAACATGCGCAAAGCATATGAAAATAGATGAAACATGATAAAAAAATCCATAAATAAGAGGCTATTTTGACAACAGAATGAAAGACAAGATACTTGGCCTACCATGCAATATTAAGGCATCAAGAGAACATCAACATCCTAAACAAGGTATTTAGAAGGGTCATGGTAACAAAAGAGGTCATAAAGATGATGAAAATGTTGAAACATCAAAAAGTTTGCGAGGTCAAGTGGAGAAGATATACTGAAAGTTTCAAGCTTTCGTATTTTCTTTGAACAACAATTTGAACTCACCTTCTTTAGGGTTGAATAGCAAGAGAATAATAAAAAGGTATGGATAAAAGAGAGTCTTGAAAGGGAATGTGAGTGAAAATGAAGGCTTTTGGAAAGACTTTTTGTGATGGTTTTGAAGGGATTCGAAAATAGAGAAGAGTTTCTTGATTTTTGTTTGCTGAATAATTTGAAGGAATGACTAAAAGTAGGAGTTTTTCTTTGCTAAGAATGTCTTTTTTTCTTGTTGGTGGGGTCTGTTTTAGCATGTTAACCTTGAATTTAGTTTTGATATAACAAACAACTTAAGTTAAATTAATACTCAACTTAAGTTAAATTAATACTCAACTTCGTTTAAATTGAAAAGCATCCGTAAAAATACTAAGGCAATTCATTGAGATATGTTTGAGTCAACAAAAATGATTTTACAAACAAGTTTTGAAGAATAGTATCGATACAAAGAACATGTGTACCGATACTATGCATAAAACCCTCAAATGTATTGATACAATGAACATATGTATCGATACAAATTGTTGAGTATCGATACAAGGCTTGGCAATAGCCAAAGTTTGCATGAAACCCTCAAATGTATCGATACAAGTGTGTATGTATCGATACATGTTGACCAGTATCGATACTGACCCCATGAGTAATGATACAGAGCTTGGCAGTAGCCAACGTTTAGCTGAAACTCTCATATGTATCGATACAAAGGTATCTGTATCGATACAGCTTGCTTAGTATCGATACTGAGACTCCAGTATTGATACAACAAGTTGTAACAGTCACTTTTTTGAATTGTGTATCGATACTATTGGTATTGTATCGATACTTTAGCATGGGATTGAACAAAAATAAGCATTTATGAAGGCTACAACGACTCTCCAACCACCACATTAAATGCCCAACGTCTATGAATCAATTTACAGCTATAAATGGAGGTTCCAAACAACTGATGAGGCAGAGATACAGATTTCATTGAATCATTGAACAACAAAAGCTCAAAATCATCAAAATCTTTATTTTCTACTTGTATCAACTTATACTCTTGTATCTCATTCTTCTTGTACTTAAATTTCAGCAAACATCCACCTACTAGAGGTTCAATTAGTTTGTAGAATACTTTTTTCATTTGACAAAAAGGGGTTGAGTGAAAGTGAGTGAAAATACTTGAGAGTTTGGGGTATAATTCTTAAGGGATTTGAAAGGTCTATCTAAGCCTTAAAAGATAGTTGTGTAAGGTTATACCTTATCCTTAAAGGTAACAAATTTCCTTAGTGAATTGTAGAAATCACCTTGGTAAGAAAGTACCAAGAAAAGAGGACGTAGGTGCCGAATTAAAAGACCGAACCTTTATACATCCTTTGTTAATTTTTCTCTCTTCCTTATCTTGTTTAAGTTTTAATTTTACAAAGTTTTTATTGAACCAATTCACCCCCCTTCTCGGTTCAATCTCTCCATTAAAGCTAATAATTGGTATTAGAGCTTTAGTCTTCTTTATAGTCTCACAACCTTAAAAAGATCCTTAATAGCTCAAAATGGAGAATGCAAACATTGCCTCAAGAAGCTCACAAGAGATGAAAAGCCAAGATGAAGTTTGTCTTATGGCATTTGAGACAAATGCAAATGCTATAGGACTTGAAGGGTATTCCATCATGAGACCTCCACTATTCAATGGTGACAACTACTCATATTGGAAGACAAGGATGTGACTCTTTATCCAAGCAAACGATTATGAAGTATGAAAAATCATTGTCAATGGTCCACTCATTCCAAAGAAGAAAGTCAAAGATTGCATTATGCCAAAGGAGGAAGAAGAATGGGATGAACAAGACACCAAAATGGCACAACTAAATGCCAAGGCCATGCACACATTATTTTGTGCCCTTGGTCCAAGTGAGTACAATAGAGTCTCATTATGTGACAATGCAAAGCAAGTGTGGGATAAGCTAGCAACAACACATGAAGGAACAAATCAAGTCAAAGAATCCAAGATAAGCATGCTTACACTTGACTATAAATTGTTCAAGATGAAGATAGATGAAACCATCAAAGAAATGTCTGATAGATTTATGAACATCATCAACGTGTTGAAGGCACTCAAAAAGACCTATCTAAATAAAGAGATGGTAAAAAGCTCCTCAATAGTCTTCCCAAGTCTTGGGAGGCAAAAGTAACAACAATCAAGGAATCCAAAATCCCAACACACTCTCTTTGGATAAACTCATAGGTTCTCTTCTAACCTAAAGATCAAGTATGGACAAGAACCATCAAAGAAGGCAAGTGTTGCCTTTAAATCAACCACACCAAATAATGATGATGAAGAGGTCGAGGAAGATGAAGAAATGGCTATGTTCATAAAAAGATTCAACAAATTCATGAGAATGAACAAAGCTAGAAGACCTCCTAGAAAAGAAATAATGAACGGAGACTCAAGCAAAAAGATGAAAGAATAAATTATTTGCTATGAGTGCAAGAAATCGGGACATATCAAATTCGAATGTCTAATGTGGAAGAAATCAAACCTGAAGAAGCAAAAGAAGAAGGCAATGGTGGCCATATGGAGTGATAGTAAAACTTTCGATAATGATGAAAAGGAGGTGGCCAACCTATGTCTCATAGCTCATGATGAGCCTAAGGTATCTTCTAATGCTAATACTTACTCATTTGATGAACTACAAGATGCATTTGATGAATTAGCATTAGAATTTGAAGTTATGAATTTGAAATACAAGAAAATGAATTCTAAACTCAAAGAAGAAAATAAAACACTAAGCATGACAAATAATAATCTTAAGAAAAGAGTAGATGAGTTACAAGTCAATGTTAATGATCTTACCAAGAAAAACATAAATTTGCATAACTCATTTACAAGGTTTTATATGGCACAACAAAAATTGAATGACATGCTAGAAACACAAAGGGCATTCTTTGATAAAGATGGTTTGGGATACAATAGAATAGAAAAAGAAACCCACTTCAAGAACTTCTTCATAACACAAAATAAATCATTTGACGCATCTAGCATATGTACAAATTGTCATAAACTTGGTCACACATTCCATACATGCTCCTTAAACACTATTACTTTTAGAGGTAAACTTATAGGAGAATATGGGTCCCCAAAGGTGTTATCACATCTCAAGATAAAGCTACAAAATTGAAATGGATTCCAAAAGGCACAAAAATTTTGAGCACTAATACTCAAGGACCCAAGAAGGTTAGGGTACCTAAAAAGAAAACATGATTTTATGGTTGTAGGAGGAAGAGCATTGCTTCAAGGCAAATTCAACAAAAGAAAATTCTTGGTACCTTGATAGTGGATGCTCAAGACACAT
>JBBYHL010000021.1:15643729-15671147 GCA_038381835.1 Adansonia madagascariensis
ACATATTTATTAATAAAATTTAATTTATAATTAATTTTTGATTAATAATAATTAAATTTATAAAATAAATATAATCTTCGTACGAAGCGGGGGCATGATACTAGTATTATGAGAAATGAGTCAGTTTATTAAAAAGAAAGTAGATAGAATTTTAGATTTGTTAGTGGTTTTTTAAAATATAAAAGTACATAACTAACCATAATATTTTATTTTGATTAGGTGTTTAAGTAAATTTACTAATTGAATTAGGATTATTTAACTCGTCATAATTAGTATATATATGTTTTTGAAATATTACATCTTTAAAGAAAAATATGTTAAAATTTAAAATAAAAAATTGGAAGTAATTTTTTTTAGTAGTTAGTTATTTTTAAAAAAATTAAAAGATTTAAAAAAAAACCTTTTATTTTATTATTATAATTATAATTTTTATTTTTGTATTTTTCTTGGTTAAGTTGTCATTTGATTCATTGCATCAACTCAATCAAAAACTTAATATATAATATAGATATAATTAAAAATGTCAATTAATCTATTTATAGCTTATGTAAATTAATAACAATAATAATATAAACAAAAATAAAAATAAAATCGTAATTCCAATGTTGGACTGACGTGAGCAAGAGGTAAAAGAGGCTGATAGTTACCGTTGAGAAATGAAAAACAAAAAAAGAGAAAAAAAAAGTATTAGGATTAGGGAAATATACTTTATGTGTTAGGCTTAGTAAGGTTTATAGCATTTTAGGTGGTAAAATGTATCTCAACTTGAAAATTTACTCGAAAAACTTGAGATTAATTTAATTCAATTGATCAAAATGTCAAAATTTTGAATAAAAAAAAACCAAAACCTGAATTACTTGAGCTTAAAATGACTTGAACCCGAAATGGCTAGCTTGAAAAAGCTCAAACTAGAAAAACCCAAACTTCATATTGACCCGAACCTGAACCCTAATTTAATACTAAAAATAAGAATAATCAAATTATAATTAAATAATTTTTTATAAAATAAAAACTTTAATTATTGATTTTACAAATTTTTATAATAAAATTATTTAACAAATTAATTTTATGTAATAAATTAATTTTATACAATTTTGGTGGTAGCAAATATTTTAATTTTAATATATAATATATAATTAAAATATCTTTTTATAAGCTTACTTAAAATATTAGTATTTATTGCTCCTATTCAACAATGTCACACGTGAGTTTTAGTTGTTTCATGAACTTTTAAAATATATAATTTTATATTTTAGAAATAAATAAATTAATAAAGTGTTGATTAATGAAATTAACAATAACATGTATAGTTTGTTTCAAGTGCAAATTATATCAAGTTAACATAAATTTATTCTTTTAATGTTATGTAGAATTAAAAATATGAAAACAAATATATTTAATGTAAGTTTTAACTTTTTATTAATCAAATAAATTTATTTACTTTTTATCATTAATAAAAATTAGTTTTTTGAAAATAAAAAAAGCTAATGAAAACCTTAATTCTTTTCTATTTATTATAAAATAAACTTATTTAATAACAGTAAACTAAAATGCTTACTTATAAATTACATAAATCTTACTAATAGTAAAAAATTTGACAAAATGATTTAAATTTTAAATAAATTTATTAACTTATTAAGGTAAATGAAAAAGTAAACCTTTGAAAATAAAATAATTTAATTTAAACTTTAAAATTTTTCATTATTATAAAATAAATTTATTTAGCAATTTTTTTCACAAAATTAAAGTACTTACGTATAAATTTAATAAATCTTATTAATAGAAAATATTTAGTTTTTTTTTTTAGAAAAAAGGAAACATTTAGTTTTAATAGAAAATTTAGTTTTAAGTTAGATTAGACAATTATATTAAATTTTACAATAATTAATTAGTGATACTTATTTTTTTATTATTTTATCTGCTCTTAAATTATAGTCTTATACTTTTATTTATTCTTCAAATATAGTTATTTTTTCATTTTGATTTAATTATTAATATTTACAACTATATTTATATTTATGGATAATATAATTTATAATGTATTTTACATTTTAAAATTTGAATTCATCAAATTAATGATTTTAAATATTAGTATGATTAATTTATAATATATCATATTTTTTATAATAAATTATTTAACAAATTGATTTTATATAACAAATTAATTTTATATCTTTTTATGGAAAGAGACATCAAAAAGTGCTGCAAAATCTGAAGCTAACTCCATTTGGATTCGACTTTACTATCAAAAAGAGAAACTTGTGCCTTTAACTTTATAAAATGGTGGTGGCAGTTTTAGATCAGCATTTATTTTAGACATTGATGCTAAGCAGATCATAACAATTGTAATAAGCATTGCTTAAATAAAATCAAATTTTTTATTAAGTATTTTGTCGTTGTATTAATTTCTAGGTTACTTTCTATTAATGAGAGTAAAATTAAATGATTAATATTTGCTTTTATGTTGATCTTGAGAATTATATCATCCGGCTGATTCAAGTTTACTGCCAAAGAGAACAAAAGCTTGTGTTCTAGACTGACATAGTAGGTACCATATATATGAACCAAAGCTTAAGCTCAAAGAAAATGCCAATTTCATAAAAGCATGTGTTCTTCTATTGTTCATTATTACTTTAGTTTGTTCCTATCTCGTTGCTATCTTTGATTTTTCTCCATAATTTCATCTGTTGCTATCGTAAAGAAAACTACATATTCCACGATTAAATCAAAGGAAAAATGATTATTGATTGTAACAATGTCATACATTGTTATAGTGACTGATAACCATAAACTACTAATTGGATGAAGCCCATGGGACACCTTTAATGAGTTAAAATTTTAGAACCCTTATGCATCAAAGCTATGTTCTTAAAATAGGTCCTAGTTATTGTATTGTCGAGACAGGACATTGGCAATGCTCAAAGACTATCACCTGTTATGCCTTCTTACTTGTGAAGTGAGCAACCGATATTATGGGTTAAAGTATATGAGATATTTGGGATGTCATGTGAGTGCTTGTTTTGTGGAAACAAGTTTACAGAATATAGCCTGTGTGAGAACTCCATTTGGTATTGTCACTCAAGTTTCTAAGGAAATGTTCTTACATGCCAATCGTGTAATAAGTCCTCTAATTTGTGGTACAAGTCATCTTGTATAGAGAGCATCATGCTTTGATGAACTATACCTATGGTAACAGGTCCACAATAGATGGATACCTATGGTAAGGTGGTCTTGGGTATGGCACAAACCATACGAAGGTGGATGGGTGATCCAGAGAGGATTCGCCATTCCAAGTGACATTGGAGACATCTTATTTGTTCTTGACTTTGGTTAACTTGATAAAGTTGTTGGCTAATGCATGATGAATTTGTAAGAAATTTGTTTCTTTAAATTCATAAGGTTAACCATTTGCTGCAAGAACTAATATGGTTGATGCATGAGCAGACACTGCACCCTGATCATGGCCTTTTCAAGATATTTGGTGAAAGGGTTAAATTACATTGCAAGGCTAGTTATTGAAAGGTTTCTTTGAAGTCATATTAGCTTTTCAACATTTGGGTGATCATGATTTGTTGCTAGATCCTGCTCTTGATTTATAAATGTAATTAATAAGATTAATTATATTCATTGCCAATATGTTGAGAACCTAATGGGTCACACACAAAAGATTATCTATTAGATTAAAATTGGGATTTAATACAATATGACTTAATTAAAAAAAAGGTATAATGAAGAGGACATAATTGAATTAGTTCAATTAAGTATTAATGAAGACATAAACTAGATTTGTGAAATCTAATAAGAGATATCTTATGTGATAATAAAGATGAGTATAGTGATATTCTGTAGCCCTTTAGTTCTCGATTAGTGGTAGACTTGGCAATTTGTTTTACTATTTTGGACCTTTCGAATCTTTTGTACAATTTTACTATTTTCTTCTTTTATTTTTCTTCAAACTATATTTTTAAAAAATTTTAATAGTACTTAGTTCTTTCTTCTTCTTTTTTTTTATTTTTCAAACAAATTATTGAAAGTTTTTAAAACTATTTAACATGATGAACTTTTATATTTATTTAATTATTTAAAATATTTAAATAAATATAAGTTTAAAATCTTAAATATTATTAAAATATATAAAAATAATTTATTAATACACTATTACATTAATGGCCTTAATAATCATTTTTATTTTCACATCATCATTATTGCTGGTTTTGGATTCAAACCCATATTCCACAACTGATTTTATTATCAAAGTTATAGTACTAAATCTCACCATTATAGTATCTAGTCGTACTACTATTACTATTTTTAATCTCATTGAAATGAATCTCACTATTCATCCAAGTAGACCGTTAGTCGAGTTATCTTTAGATCTTTTTCTCACCTTTTTATTTTGTAAATGAAAAAAAAAAGACAAGAAACGTGATTGGATTTAATGTTTTCAATTAAAATTTCAAGAATTTTTTTCTAACATTTTGTTTATACTATATAGGATTTGGTTTAATGAATAACTTTTTTTAGTGGAATAGCTATACTCAAATTTACTATATAAAACAAAATATAAAAATTTACTTGGAAGACTTATACTCAAATGTTATTATTTCTTATTGAAAATAAAATGTTTTTGCTTTTTAGGTTATTATAAGTTTGTAGTTACTTTTGCTATTTATTTATTTTTGAGTAAAAGGTAAAAAAAATAGTAAAAATGTTGAAGCTGAAACGAAATCAAATGAATCCTATAAACCTCAATCTTAATATTTATATAGTTGACTATAAGAATCAAGACATATATTTATGTTTGATACATGAATAGTTCTCTTTTAATCATTCTTATCCACCATGCACCACCCACTTTTTAAGTTCTTATAGGTTTATATCATTATTTATTGCCCCTCATAATTTTTTTCATCTCCTTTCAACCTTTTATCCTGTGAATGTCAATTTGTTCTAGCTTTCTAATAGTTGATCTCTCGATCGACATCCCATTTGACAAACCATCATAAATGATTTTCATCTTATCCTCCCTAGGAGCTATTTTAACTTGAAGATGAATATCCTCATTTCTATTTATGTCCTTCCTAGTCTTACTATACATTCATCTTGCTACTCTTATCTTTTAGGTGGTATATCCTTCCTACTCTTTAAAGTGGTACGGTGAGCTACGAAAATAGAAAGTTCTTTAGGTTTTTTGTGGCTGATGAATGTGTTTGAAGTTTGTGTGAATCCTTTGTGAAGTTTCTAAGAATGTTATGTTATCTGGCTATATGAATAGTGAAGACAAAATGCAAAAAAGAAGGGCATTTTGGGGTTTTGATGCATGTACCTCAAATGTGGAAAAGGTGCTATGCTCAATTGCCATTCAAATTTATTGGCTTACTTAGTAAAAACAATGGATCAAGGCCACTTTATACAGTTGAGCCACGAGAAAGTCTAAGATTGTCTTCTAACAAATTGAATTAAGTCATGAATATGTCCTTAATCATGTCTATTTAGGCCTTAAAATTTGTAATTGATCCAATCACAAGTCCAATGCTGAGACCTGGTATGAATTTGGATGATTTTTGGTGCCAAAAAAATGGTCCAATTCGTGTTTTAATGTCATGGTGAAATAGGGTGAAAACAACACAAACTAGGCATTTTTGCCTTGGAATTTCAATAAAAGGCTTCTTGTATCAATACAAGGAACAAATTTTTGCTCTAAGTATCAATACAATAAAGCTAGCATCGATACCTGGAACAAATTTTTCTCCAAGTATTGATGCAATGAAGCTGGCATCAATATCTGAAGTTTGTATCAATACTAGCACCATTTGCATTTATACTAGTTAGTCAAAAATGGATTTTAAGCTACTATGAAGCCTGATGTTGATATAAAAGGCCTGCGTATCGATACATAAGCACCTGTATTGATGCATAACCCTTTTGTATCAATGCAACGTGTGAAAATTTGAATTTTTAATGATGTAAAGCCTTGTATCTATACCTACTCATGTAAATGAGGATTTTACGCACCTTTGGCCTCCTAGACACCTCATCTCAACTAGGTATGATGAATGACTAATTCGTGCTTATCTGAACGGACCGATGATGCCCCAAGTAGCATCCCTTGATGCTTTTTTTCATTTTTCTAACACAGCTCTTAGCATTTCAAACCTTCCCAAAAAACCCTTTCACATGGCGCCATGTCGCCTAATAATGCCTGGCAACACGACATATGGTAGTCATCACATTTTTTTATTTTTTTTATTCTATTCTATTAGCTTTCAATTAAATCTCGAGATGCCAAAAATTAGCTTGGACAAAATAAGGTGTCTACAGTTGTTGTTCATAAAATTTAAAAGTTATCATTGTAAATTTTTTAATTATTAATAAAATTCAATTTATAAGTAAAACATTTAACTTATTAAAAATTTTTGTTAAATAAATTCATTTAATAATAAATAAAAAAGAGTTAAAGTTTACATTAAAGTAGTTTAGTTTCAATATTTTAATCTTTTATTAACCTTGAAAAGTAAAAAAAAAAAAAATTATTTGATAAGTGAAAGGGAGTTAAAACGTAAGTTAAATTTACTTCTCTTCATATTTTTAATTTTACATTAACATTAAAAATGATAAATTTTATATTAATTTGATATAATTTGCAAATAAAACAAGTATGATGTCAGTTCAAATTTCATTAATAAAAATTTATTAATTTTATTTATTTGAAAAATATACAAATATATTATAATACATAAAACAACAAAAATTTACATATGACCAAAAGGAATCTTAAATTTAAATTTTATTTGGTTGAACGTAAAAAATCTACATTTAACAATAATTATAACAATAGTAACAATTATAATATTAATATTATACCTCACAACTAGAAACTTGTTTTTAATCTATACAATTAATTTTATTTATTTGAAAAATATATAACTATATTATAATACATAAAATAATAAAAACTTACATATGACCAAAAAGAACTTAAATTTAAATTTTATTTGGTTTAATGAAAAAAATCTACATTTAGTAATAATTATAACAATATTAACAATTACAATATTAATATTATACCTCAAAACTAGAAACTTATTATTTATCTATTCAATCTATTGATTTTTGAGTCCTTAGGGACAATAGAGGTAATTCAGATATTTTAAAGGTTATTTTTTTCTTTTTGCTGTCTTTTTTATTTGGGCTATCTTTTGTTGGATCTTTGGGTTCTTTGGGCTGCCTATGGGTCTTGGCTCAAGTTGTTGCTGTTCTTTTAAATTTTTTCCCATTGCTTTTTTAGCTTTTTCTCCCTATTTATTTTTCATTTTTGCTTTGTTTTTTATGGGAAATTGTTCAAAAAATGGGACTTATTTTACTTTTTTTAGAAGCTAGTTGTGCTATTAGATTGGGAGCCATCCTTGTTATTGTATTATTGATTTTTTTTAAATGTTAAATTTTGGTACATTTAATTACTTGGATTTTGGCCGAAGTTGTTAAAAGTATGGACTACTAGTACCTTGTTTTTAAAATATTGCTCTAAGTTTGGATTTAGATGTAATTTATGAATTTTTTTTTAATTTTTAGATTTTGTTTAAGGGATTATTCCCTACTATTTTGATCTCTTTTTGGTTGCATGTGCATTGACTTTATTAGTTTTTTGTATTTTGTCTATTTTTTGCTTTGTTTCTATGTTAGAAATTGGTATAGTTTTTAGTACTCTTCTTTTTGCCTCTTATTTTTGTTGTTTTGGTTTTATGGTTTGATTTTTTCCTTCCATTTTTGCTTGTTGTGTAATGTTCTATTTTCGTTCATTCCATTGCTTCATTTTCTAGTGTTTTTTGTCCTTTGCTGTGTTTAGTTTTTTTTTTTATTTTGGGTTATGTGTAAACACCTAATTTTATCCTGGCTTTTTAAATGAACTGTACTAAATTAGAGACTTTTAGATGAAATGCACCTATTTTTCTTTACTAAACAATTTTATGACATCTTAGGATTTAATTGAAAGGTAATAAAATAAAATAATAAAAATAAAAAGGGGGACAAATACTGGGTGTCGTGTCACCAGGCACTATATGCGACATGGTGCCAAGGGAAAAATTTTTTAAGGAAGGTTTAAAATGCATAGGGACCATACTGAAAAATGTAAAGAAAATGTCATTTTCATGAAATTCACTGATTTTTGGTTATGGAAACACCTATATTGATACAAACACCAATATATCGATACAATATGAAATTTTTCGCTGCGAACAAGCTTTCTCATCCAAGTTTCTTACATTTCTTCTTCTTAATAGCTTTGGAGCACTTCATAACCATATAAGACATCCTTCACAAACATTTTTACATTAAAACATAAGCATGAAAACCCCTTAAATTGATTAAAACTTTAGTGGGCTTAGGATAAATATGTTTAATGCTCAAATCATGCATGGGAACTAAATGCATCTGATTTGGTTGTTTCCTTACTATTTTGAGTCTTGTTTAGTTGAATTTCAATGGAAGGCTATTTTGAGTTAAAGTTAAAATCTCTTTCTTACAGGGAATCAAGATATGGCTTCTCTAAGTGGGGGTTTCTTTTTAAGACATACACCTGAGTTTGCTCACTTAGATAAGTTGAAACCATGCTCTATTTAGGAGAATTTCATCTTTTAATTAGATTACCTAAGGGGTTGATGGTTTACCAGCAAGCAAGCTTGGGTGAGTTGTCAATATTTCAGTGGAAGTGCATTAGGATGAAAGATGATTAGCGAAGGGAGGTTTTAAACCTCTTAGGGCATCCAAAGCAAAGGGATGAGCTACTTCTCAGTTGAGCATGAGTAAAAATTAAAAAAGAGAGCAAAATAAGAGAGAAAAATAAAGGAAAAAAGAAAGAGTTTCTTTAATTCTAATCTAAGGTTGTTTGCCCACTTGTTTTCTACTTTGTTTTTTATCATTCTTCTTTTTCTCTATCTATGAGCTTAAGGATCCCAAGCCATGTGTAGGTGGTGGTTTGACCCAAAGGTGTACAAATCATGTTTATGGCCAAATCTTGAGCTATGATCTTCAAATGTTTTCTTTTAGTTTTCTTTACTGATTCTTTTAAAAGTTTCCTAAAAAACAATTTTCCATCATAAAAAACTTGTTTTCGTAGATATCAAAATAAGTTTGCATAATTTATGGTTGTTTTCACCATGTTGTTTTCATTGTTCTTGCCTTTGTTATTTATCCCATGCTATGTACTCTACGTGTTATGCATGCTTCGTGCATTTTAGGATATATTAATGCATTATGATCATGATTAACATGTCCATGCATTTTCTATGAAAATATTATGAATATGGCAACATCACCATGTATGTTTATATTGATAGGCTATTTTTTGTTCAAAATCATAATGACATGCATTCTATGATATTTTCATGCATTATGATTATGATAGTATTCATATGTCCATGCATCTTCCATGAGGATATTGTAATTATGAACCGTACCACCATGCAGGATTGATGAGGTATTTTGTGAGTAAAAAGCATGTGTTGTACCATGCTTATATGTTTGTTGGCAAATAAAATATTTATGGGTGAATTTAGGAGTGGTAAAGGCTTGAAAGAACCATTTTGCATTTTTTCTACAATGTTTTCATGCATGTTAGAGATTATTATGTCATTTCAAGCATTTAGATATATTTAAGTCATTTTCTATAGTTTAGAAATTATTATATCATTTTATGCATTTTAGAGATATTGAAGCCAATTTTCATGATCTAGAAACTTTTTGTCATTAATAATTTTAATGGTATTTTAGTCATTTTCCATGATTTAGGAGGTTATTATGTCATTTCATGCACTGTAATGTCATTTTAGCAAATTCTCATGATTTAGGACCATTTATGCATTCTTATGTATTTTAGGGCCATTCTAGTAGTTTGCCATGTTTTAAGATTTATTTATGCAATTTCACGCATTTTAGGGCTATTTTAGTAATTAGCCATATTTTTAAGAACTTTTATGCAATTTCATGCATTTTAGGATCATTTTAATCATTTTTAATGTTTTAGGGACTACTATGTAATTTTATGCATTTTAGCACCATTTTTGCATTTTTATGCATTTTGGGGTTGTTTAGGCTATTTCGTATAAATTAGGAACCATTTAGCAATTTCCTTTCATTTTAGGTCATGTAAGTTATTTTCATAATCTATGGACCTTTCAGTGTTTTCCGTGCATTTTAAGACCATCTAGGATAGTTTGCATAATCTATGGTCGTTTTAGAGATTTCCATTACTTTGGGATCATGTGGGAACTTTTATGTCATTAAATGTCCATTAGGTGGTATTTAGGTAATAGTATCCTAAAACCAGTTCTAGGATTATGTAGGAACCTTCATGTTAATACATCTTCATTAGGATCATGCAGGAATTTTTGTATCGATGCATATTTTTAGTTTTTTAAGTATTATTATGCTAAAAACCTAATTAAATTATTACGAGTTTTAGATAAAATTCAAGATAATATCCTCAAGTTAAAATAGCCCATAAATGTGCTTCTAATATATGAAAGTCGCCTCATCTATTATTATAAATAAAGGAATACCCTCTTTCAACAAGTTAATTGAAATTTTTAATTTCTCAAAAAATAAAAACTTTCGCATTCTTCCAAGTTCTTTGAAGGGTAAAAAAAAATATTTTTGATTTTCAAAATTGAGTAAAACCCGATTTACCTTTCACCAAAAAAATATATCAAGTTTAAATATTGCACAATACAGGAATTATAGTTAAGTGTTGAAAAATTAAAATCAATTTTAATTGACATTTATGATAACACGTGATTAATAGGTATTATTTTATGGGTGTCATGGATGGGACATGTTTCACTTTATGTATAATAGACTCCCAAACCTTACGAATCTGTTGTTAATACATAAACTTCAAAGTTTGTTTACAAGGGTTTTGTAACCCTCAAAAGATAAACTTCCATGATGACTAATCTCACCTAGCCAAAATATTTTAGTGGTGACTTTAAGTCTTTTGGTTGTTTTGCAATGGCTATTTAGGGTTAAGTCAGAAAAATGATGCGATCCAACAATTAAGTCTCATTCCAATACGAAAAAAATAAAATAGCAATTTACCCGTCTAAAGTCCAGCTTGTAGGATTCACATTCGACAACTTATGACATTGTGTTATGCGTTTCATTTGAATACACTATTGTGTAAAGGTTATTTATTGTTTTGCGTTTGGTTTCTATTGTTGTTGTTTTTATGATGTTGTTTAGGTTTTGTTGTTTTTATATTTGCTGACAAATATTTTTGCTTTGATTAGGTTTTTCTCATATTGTTGTTACGTCTTTTATTGTTCTATTTTGCTCAAAGGTAATTTAATAATTTAGAATTTTACTTTCGTTTGATTATGATTTTTATTTTATTATTTTCTTTTTATTCACCATTCAAATTTTATTTATTTTATTCAAGTTATAGATTATATAAGTTGGATTGACCCCTTCTACTTGGCTTTTAAATTTCATTTTGGCTATTCATACTTCTATATTATTGAATGTGAAAGTCTCACAACCTAATTTGCCTTCTTGTAATCTGTATTAGCAATCACAAGCCTTATTCTGGGCAAATTACCTTGCAGATTACATTGATTATAATGTGAGTGTATTTTCTCTTTTAGCATTATATATAGATCTATACAAAGGGCTATCCTAATAGGATTGTGTTTGAGATAAATTCTTTATAATTCAGATTGATTCAATTCCTATTACTATATAACTAGTAAAAAATTATTTTTATTTCAATTTAAATATAAAATATACAAATATTAATATAAAAATGATTTTTTATATAGTAAAATAAGTTTTTTTGAATCAATGAACCAGCCCAAACTTTGAATAAATAATTTTTTTTACTATTTAAGTTAGACTCAATTTAACATATGGATAGTTCTCGTTATATATTTGTCTTCTTTATGTAATTGTACATATGAGATTGATTAAAATCTTAATTATCTAAACATTTGATTTACTCAAAGAATAAAATTCGAATCTCTTATTTTCCAAATAAAAACAAAATACTTAGGCCTCCACATCAAAGTAAGTATATAGATGAATCGAGCTTGAATGAATAGACTATTATTGTGTTTGCCCGTTTATTTTTGGGCATGTTCTTGTTTGTTAAGGATTTTAAAATATGTTGAAGTTATATTCATTTAAGATAGGGTGAGTTATAATCGGTTTATGTAAATTAAATGAACTTGTTTATGAAAATTAAATGAGCTTGTTCATTAACATACAATCCAAACATGTTCACGAAAACTTTTAAAAAAAAAGTTCAACAATAAACAAACAAATCTAATTAGTAATTAGATAACAAATCTTGAATATCAACTGGCAACATAATTAAATTTTATTTTTTAAAATTTAATTACATAAACTTTGTTTTTACAATTTTATTTTATTTTTCAAATATATTTTATGAATTAAATTTTGAAAACAAAAAATTACTTCATTAAAATTTTTTTAAAAAGTCTTTGTGTATTTTACCACTAAAAAATTAAAATAAAAACATCTTTAAAATTGATTAAAACTCAAATTGTAACCACATAAATGTAAACAATTGAATTAATATTTTTTTTAAAAAAATAATGTACATAACTTATTAAAGAAAGGCCTTCACTCAAATGTTATGATTATATATATATATAAAAAATAAAATAAACTTATAATATTATGTATAAATTTTGAAAAGTTATTTGATAAGGTTAATTTTGAAAATTATCATTACATTCTCAATAAAATGTTTAGTAAACTAAATGTGTTAATAAAACTCTCTTGAGATTTTAATTAATACATTCTCATACATACCAAACTCTATAATATTATCTTTTCTTCAATTTAATTTTAAAGAACTACATTTCTATTGATTACATTTCATTAGAATCATTAAATGAGAAGGCACCAAACATCCCTATAAAGTTAATTATTACAAGAAGGAAGTGATACAAGTAAAAATTAAAATTTACAAGTCACCGAAAAATAGAAGACGGTGAGAAATTATTAGAATACAAGTCTATTTGAAAATAATTTAGTTAAATCATAATTTTTCAATTCCTTCATCCTTGGTTTTTGCTCTTCCTTTTGTTCCAATTCTATTTCAATCTACATTCGCAAACTCGACAAACCATTTAAAATATAAATAAATGAAGGAAAGCCACGTGAGCCAAATGACAAATGAAGAAATGTGATTTCATATATGAAATGAACAATGAATATATATATATATGTATATGTACATGTTATCAAACAACAAGTACAATAATACTAATGTGCAGCAAATTTGTCATCTTGAATGAATAAGGACTGTGCAATAAAATTAAATCTCAATAAAAAGTTGATGAAACAAACTGAAGAGTACTCAATTACAGTACATTTGTTACCAAACAAGGGGAGAAGAAAGGTAACTCAACTTGTTGTTGTAGGGCATCCTTATGGTTACATGGGGACGCTAGTCAATCTTGAAAAGAAAAATGCCCTAAAAAAGAGAACTTAGGCAATTGCATGGTGTTAAAATCTTAGATTGGTGGACGAAAAGAAAAAGAGGGAAAATAAGAAAAAGAGAGAAGAAAAAGTTTGTATTTTTCTTATATTTCTTATATTGTAAAAGTATTTGTATAAGTGGGTATTTATATATAAGAAGCTTAATTGAATAAGGAAATAGAAATAATTGAGTTAAACTAAATGAGGAAATAGAAATAATTAAGCTAAACTAAATAAGAAAATAGAAATCAATTGACTAATTGACATACTAAAATTATGCTGAATAAGTTGACTAATTTTAACACCTCCCCTCAAACTCAAGGTGGCATAAAAGATGAGAGCTTGAGTTTAAAAACTTGATCTTGCAAGCATCCATAGTAAAAAAAGATCAACGAAAAGAGAAAATCTGACTGTAGAGTTGGATTTTGATATAATGGACCCCAAAAATGGATTCAGGATAGTCGAAAACCTTAGAAACCGGTCTGGTTTGTGAAAGAATCGGATGAAAAGAAGATGAATCGGTTGATGGTTAAAAGCTTTGAACCGACAAACTAAATCAGACCAGAAGAGAAGAAAGTGATGTGGCACTACAGGACATGTGTACCAATAGAATTATGACACGTGTATACCACGAATAAGTCAATGATGACGTGGCAGTTAATTGAGATGATGATGTGGCAATAATAAAGAAACATGTTGACAAATATATATCGGACACGTGTTATGTGGGATGACATGGCAGCCACCTTTACTGATGGTGTGGCGATGATTGGACCACCATGTGCTGATGTGTTTGATGACGTGTCGATAATTTGACCTCATTTATGCTGACATGTATATTGTCATGGCCTACTGACGTGGATAATGATGTGGCTGTATGGCGTGGCTCGTTGAATGCCAAAATGACATTGACATGGTGATGACACGTCCGATAATGTGACACTGAGTGGGCTTCGGCTTCTGACATGGCACTGGAACCAAAATGATGTCATTTTGGTTCTCTTCTGCTTTTCACAATTTAGAAAATGGCATTTTGCTGGTAGCAGATTCCGACGGCGCGTGAGGGCGTGTAGATGGGTTTCTAGGAGTGGGTTTCTAGGACAGGCATGTTGCTATGATTTTTTTTTTAAATATTCGTATTTGTTATCCATGTTTGAAGTATATCTGGATATAAGTATAAGGTATAATTCTCAAAAGACCCTCAAGATATATGAAAATCTTGAAAAAAATTGAACATACCCATGTTGGAGTAGTATAGATAATATGAGTGGTTGTTAGTGAGCTAATCAACCTAGGGTTATAAATGAATAGAGCGTTCAATGAACAGTTCAATTTTGTTTGTTTATATTTGTTTATTAAGCTAAATAAACGAACATAAACAAGAGTTTAAGGTTCGTTTATTAGATGAACTGAACATGAACATTGTATGTTTGGGTCATTTATATTTATGAACAAGCTCATTTATGAATCATTTAAAGCTCGTTTAAAATATGTTCATTGTTTGATTATAATTTATAATATACTTAAAATATTAAAGTTTATTATTTTAATATTTAAAACTAATAAATATATTTATTTGTTCATCACTCATGAACATATTTTTAATTGTTCAGGAACATGTTCGATTATATATTCTTGAACATGTACATTTAGTACTTATGAACTAGATCATCTAATTTTAAATAAACAGACATGAACATAAATTTAAAAATCTTGATGAGTACGAACTAAATACAAATAGACTAAAAAATAAACAAATGAATACTAACAAAGATCTATTCGTTCAAACTTGATTTATTAAGGTTTGTTGGCCCTCATCAGGCAGGGATTCTAGCTCCTCAATTTCCCATTTAAATACAGCAACAAAGAAACTGAAAATTATGAATGTTAGCATAAAATATGTTAAAATTTATCTCATTTACCCTGAGTGCAACTTCAAAATGTAGAAATGCCTACTATTACTGAATAGAACTTCATATTCTATGTTCAAAGTGCCAATCACAAAGGTGTCTCCATGCTTTCCCAATACAAGTTGTTTAGCAATAAGTCCAAACATTAGACATCTGTTACAAATGCACATTCACATCAGTGTCTACACCTCAAAACCTTCTAGCAAATTAATTTTAATAAATGTTCATCATTAACATCATCAATCCTTATATTTTGCTTATATGTTTCAACTGTAAAGAATGTTAAAATTTTTTAAGACTCACATCCAAATATTCAAGCAAGTTGTAAATAGTATTTTGACATTCAATAGGAAGTTGGTTGAAATTTCTAACCCACTAAAAGGTAGAACTGCATCAAATACCTGAATATTCTGAATTTCAATATCTCAGGATGACAGATTTGGGGTTTTCTTAATAAATTTAAGTAGAAAGATTTCCTCATTTTTTTTCTATACATATTGAGTTTATTAAGTATTACTAAAGATATTATGTCAGGGGTTTGAAAACCATCAACCCATATAATTGTTGGTGCTCCATATTAACGGTATGATTATTTAGGTAATTTTTTTTAATTGGATGAATATATGAGATTCCATAAACACAACATACATGTATGCATGACATCGAAGAACATACATGCAAATAAGAGTTTTTCCTTTCAGAAAAAAGAAAAAGCTAACCAAAAACCTTTAAGTGGACTCAACTAAATAGAAATTACCAAGTGAATTTCAAGAAAAAAAAAGTGCAAATCTTATTCTAAAAGCTGTCGCTTGCCCATGATTTGTGCGCATGATAGTGTTTATATCATTTTTATCAAATCAAGTGGAAATTACATTACCACTTCTTTTTTGTTGAATAACTGGGGGAAATTTACTACTTAACTGAAAAACAAAATGTTTGCCATGGAAATTTGAAACTATCGAGATAATTTTATAATTATCGATGAGATCTCCGAAATAACAGTTTAACCGATTCGATTAATCAGACTAATTAAATTTGAATGTTTAATTAAAAATTTTAAATATTAAATAAATAATTTTAATATTAAATATTAAATATATTAAATATTTAATAAAAGTATACATTTAACAAAATGCTACAGTTTTTAATATAGATTTAATGGGTTAAAAGTTTAAATCTCATTGTATAAAATAATTTAAAAAAATATTAAAAATAAGCTTATATTTGATTTTTTTCAGCTTTTACTGATTCCCTGAAGTCTCAATTCTATAACATATGCTAGATTAGAATAGGCGCTGATTGCTGGTTTAATCGAGTTAATTGACTGATCAAATTTGAATTTTCAACAGTGTTGAAGGGCCATTTGTATTCGAACGGAGCTACTCTAATCGTAGTGGTTTCATATTTGGATCACATGGGTGTGGTGCGACGGAGTTATTCTCGATCTCACCACACCAACCTTTTTTTTAATTGCAGGATTTAGTTCCAGAGAGTAAAAGTATCTTCAGTTGGGTTTAATTTTGTGCATAGATTTTTTTCTTCTTTATTCTCTAAATTGTAATTGTAGCCTTTGTATAATTTTCTTCATCTATTATTTATTTTTTTTGATTTAAAGTTTTTAATAACTTGCTAGTTATTTAATAAGTTATTTATATAATTATTTTGATCAAATTATTAATGTGATTATTTAATAATCATTATTTATTTTAATTTAAAATGTGTATATCTATTATTATTTTTTAAGTATAATAATTATTATTTTAAAATAAAAATAATCGTATAAATAAAACATAAATAATTTATTACACTTTTAGACTATAATTCTTAATACTCATTTTCACCCTCATCTCCCTTCGTTACATTTGTATCCAAACAATATATCCCATAATTGATTTTAATCTCACTATTACAATATCCTATCTCACCACTATATTAATTAATCTCACTATTATCCTGATGCTTTTAATCTCACATGAACCAATCTCATCGCTCATCCAAACGAAGTTTTAATCAACAAAGAGTCATTTTATTGAACTTAAATCTATATTACATGCCTAGCAAGTCCCAAGAAATAACTAAATTTAGCAACATGTAATATTGTCATATGGGTAGCAACATGACCAAACAACATCAAGAAACAAGCATTTTTGGAAGTATTTCAAGCCTGCATTTATTGGGATGAACTTTTCAGCAAACTTAGCTAATCTGTATTGGTTTTCTCTCTCAAGTTAACTTGTGAATGGTTTCAATCTCACTTGCTTCCTTAAGGGACCCTTTCTCAACATGATCCCACCATTTGAACAAGAAATTATCCACCACAAGCCTAAACTAAGGTGACAGTTTCAAACCTTCCTCACCTGCATCAGCTTTACGAATAACTCTTTCAGTTGATCACGGTTCACGTATTTAACATCCGCCACCTCATCGGGATTTGGATGAACGTTAACATCTCGGATGATGAATAGGATGTAATCAACTACAAAATAATAAATGTCTAAGAAAACAATTTAGGAGATAAGAAACAAGGCCAAGAAATAGATACGAGACAATTATAACACCAGTCATTCAAATGTATAATTTGTTAATTATAATAACTTTCCCCTGAATGTAGATTTCAAACCTTTTGCAATTAAAAAGACTTGAAAGAGGCAAATATTCAAACATAATGCTGAACTTTATGCAAACGAAGTGGGATTATTACGTTCATGCTCGCCCCACTTACTGTCAGAAGGTGCCTTGTAGAGCATGCGACTTAGTGGGATGAATTGATCAACAGGAGCATCTTCAGCAGGAATACCCAGCTCATCTAAAAGCTTCCTTTGTGCAGCATTCCTTACCCCTGGTAAGCAGATAATTAGAGGAGAAAAAAAGCCCTAGTAATTGAACAAATTTAGTAATAAATTGAGGCAGGTGTAAAAGTTATATACCAAGACAATTCTCGGCAATAAGCTCGGATTCACGGTACAGAGGATGGCTGCAACAGGTATTTGTCCATATAAGGGGAAATGTTACCTTTGTTGCAGATCGTTGCTGCCGAAAACGAGATAGAAAAGGTATGTGAACAAAATTTTCCACATCACCTATTTACCAAAGCATAACAGGAAATATGCTAAAATGCTAACAAGCATATATTTTGAATTGGCACAAATGACAAGATATAATGCCGTATCATTCAAAGTTTATATCCGCAACACATGCAATGCCGTATTTGATACCTCAAAAGAAATTAAGATTCAAGGGAATATTAATGTAAAAGATTTAGATAACCAGCTAGGTTAGCTAAGATCTGGTACAATAAATATCCTGCTTTCCCAATTCTTTTTTTTATCAACCATTTCATATACTTAAAAGCAACCGATCCTACAAAAGTCAACTTTATAAGGTTCTTCACACATAAAAAATGGACAGAGATTTAGACACCCAAAAAATGATAAGGAAAATGCGATGAATAATTATGCTTAATGAAATAACTTTTTTTTTCATTTGTCATTATGATACCAAAGTTTGAAAACAATAACAATTCCAAACATCTCAACTACCGATATTCTTATTGTGTTACTTGGAGGAGCAACTCAAATTTTGTGTTAAACAAAAACACACTGAATGCTCTGTGCAACATATCTCTAGTTAGAATCTTTTCCCACAAATGACCTGTAAATTTTCAAACCAATGTTGAAAATGAAGAAAGAAGGCAACATACTAAAGGCAATCAGATGTCACATATATTCAGAATTTTGCAATACACTTCATAAATTTAAAGCTTACTAAGAAAACTCTTTAAAGAAGCTTCTTCATTCGATACAAATAGAAACAATCATTACTGGAAAACATTTTATAAAATTAAAGTCACCTACAAAATTAATACCAAATCATCTTTATATATATATATATATATACATATTTTATTTCAAAAACAAAACAACAATGATATGATTTCTGCCAATGAAGATAATGTACCAACTTCAGAATGGAGAAATGAAGCGATTATATGTCATTCTCAACATTCAGTATAGAGGATCATAGCCACAAAGTACCAATGTTTTTATGCAAAACTTAGCTTGCAAGAGATAAGTAAATTTAGTGAAATATTTAGGTACAATTAAGCCACGCAATAATCTCCAGTAATAAAAAGAATGGTTCTTTTCTAGACCATTCTTCCGGAACTCATAAAGAGATTATACCAGCTCCAACAGTGAGCTAAGTAATTTTTAAAAGGCACAAGGGCCCCGAGTAATGTTGGCCTTAATCGCATATTGGAGAATTTTTTGTACTTTTATACACTAAATTAGTGCACTTCACTCATGAGACCAAAGTCAATCAAAGACTTTATAAATAGTATATATATATATGTGTGCGATGGTATCACATTCCAACCTTTATGGAGAGTAAAGTGTTAACTAAGAAAATTATCGATGAAAACAACCAAGGTTGCATAACGCAAGTAGGTTCATTGCAATTTGCATGTAAAAGATTCAATGTCAAAACATTTCTCTCCTTCCGAATCTGCTCGTAACATGCCAAATACCAATATCATGTTTTGCAATGCATGAACGACTCAAATAAATGTGCATAAACTCTAAAGACCCTAATCTTAAATATACATTAAAAATAAAATGGCACTAGAGAGAACACCATTTTACAACAGATCACAACCCAATCTGAGGTAGTTTGATGAAAGCACCTCTGTTATCAGTGATGTCAACCACGGAAGCAAGAGCTCAGTGGTGCAAATACTATAACGTGCCAAACAAGAAAAGAAATTGAGAGGAAATACATTTAAATAGTAGCTAGGTGAATAAATGTCATAATAAGTTGGTAACTACTCTTATGAACGGAAGGTAAATATAGTAGCTATTTGGTTATTATAATAGAAAAAATTTCTTTCCATTATCAGATTAGGTCCTATGCTGGCAAAACGAAAGGATTTAACTCTGGGGAAAAACAAAAATGAGTAACCAAAAGGCATACACTTTTCAGACAAAGAGAGGAAAGTAATTATGCAAAGCAAGTGTTACTCCCCAGGGAAACTGTATCATAGACATTTTACTTACAGTTGTACTTGGATTCATGGCCAACAATATTATCACTCTCGTCCACTAAAATACATCTACAAAATATTGAAACGGAGGCCAATAAATTAGATGCAATATGAAATTGATATAAATACATAAGCATATAACAATATTAAATACTAGATTAGTTAAACTTCAAAAAGCAAGACCAATATAATAACCTCTCCAAGTGTAAAATCAAAAGTAAAGATTAGCACTAAAAGTAAAAGACAGTTGCCTTCATGACAATACAGTAATATAATAAATTGTGAGTTCCAAAAGATTTTAAACCTCAATTCATATAATAGCAAATGACTATAATCAACTATTCATATAACAATATCATCCTTTCAATTCAATCCAGGTAAGGAAGATATATCACATGACTAATTGCAATAAAAGAAAAAAATAAACCACCAGTTTTTTCATTTTTTTCAACATGTGTAGATACATTTTTTTTCCTCTTTTTGTGTTTTTTAAGATGACATTTAGCAGTTGCCTTCGCAAAATGCTCAAATCAAGCATAGTTTTTGACATTTAACCAAAACAAATAATAGCATGTAAGCCAGCCTATTTTTGCTTTTAGGTTTCATAGCTACCAATCAAAATTGATAGCACTACAAATAATAAAAATAAATATGGAGCTAACAATGCCATCCTATTTATTCTTTGCAGTTGACTTAGCTGCCAAAAATACTCCAATAATAATAATAACAATCATGGTCCGAGTGATTTATATTTTTTTAGTAATTTTTTATTCTACTTGCCTTTTTTAGTTGCAAAAATATTAAAATTCCATGTTTTCTGATACTTTCATCTGATTGCTAAGTCTAAGAAGGAAAAAGAAAATTATTTTCTTGGTCACAAAAAGTTCCTAATCATTTTCGCCTCAATTTACCAGGAAAATAGACCGCACACCCCAAAAAAAAAGTAACCATATGAATGGAAAGTTCACTGCTATTAGAGAAGTTATTTATCTTTCAAGTATGGAAATCATCAAATCATATACATATAACTAAGAACTTTTACACCAACGGAGTATTTGCTCAGATAGCATAACATTTGATGCGGCTCCTAGAGGTTGAGAGTTTGAGAACTTATGCTCATAATTTCGTCTTTAGATGAGCTAAGTAGGCAGGAATAGAAGGATAAGGCTAGATTATATCTACGTAACACTAGTGTAAAACTAAATTATTTTTACTCATTAGCATAACTTTTTATACGATTTATATTTGTTTAATCTCACTGTCATATTTGTAAATCATGCATGTCGAATTTTGAGTAATTAGAAAGTGTTAACCATTTGTTTGATGTAAAAAAAATTCAACGTTAAATATATATTAAACGAAGTAATATTTGTGATCGACATGACAAAGATGTCGAATCGATTCGAAATTGTATGTACAGGACGATTACAATTATATTGCTAAATCCAACAGGTCGATTTGTTAAAATATAATTTGTAAAAAAAAGTTAGGCAAGTGTGTGTAAATGAATCCTTCTCATATATAAAAACCAATTAACAACTTTTACTTAATTGCGGAATAGAGAAAGCTATTTTTTAAAGCTTACCTACATTAAAACACACATAGCTACATAAGTATACGTATATTATATAGTATTTACATGTCTACGTAAAATATACATGTATTAATAGAAAAGAACAAGGAAAAATTTTTTGGGTATCAATCAAAATTTTATGCAACAATCTATTATGTTAGTTATGTTAATGATAATAGAATTTATAACAGAAACGAAGAAATCTAATAGAATCAGTTTTCTTTATCTTCCATTTTCCTTTCATTTTTTTCCTTCATTTTCTCCGAAACCAAACAGAGCATCAAAGCAAGCCCAGATCAACAGTGAAACAAAAAAAAAAGCCAAAAAGCAATGTCAAAATGGCAAAAACATAATGAAACGAAAAGAGGAAGTGTGGAATTGGGAAAACTCACTCATCCTCAAGCATGAGGCGTCTTTGAATAGCTTCCATGCCAGCATCGGAAGCGTCACCCATAGGAACGATAGCGGCTGTAACTTGAGTAGGAAAAGACAAAGTTGCCCTTAAGGGAGGAGAGAGGGAAACGACGGCGGGAAGAAAAGGCAAAAGAGGAAGAGAGGAAAAAAATAGGGTCTCGGAGAAGAGATGATGGATGCCAACGAGCTACAA
Source organism: Adansonia madagascariensis (assembly GCA_038381835.1). Taxonomy (NCBI): domain Eukaryota; kingdom Viridiplantae; phylum Streptophyta; class Magnoliopsida; order Malvales; family Malvaceae; genus Adansonia; species Adansonia madagascariensis. The sequence goes on from JBBYHL010000021.1 coordinate 15,666,358, forward strand.
AGTGAAGAGGTATTTAAAATCAAAGATTTGATCGCAGTGATTCTGTCATCCAAGTTGTCTTTTAATTTATGGGTTATATTTTTTTTCAATTATATATTGTTATCGGTATTAGTTTACATAAATTTTCATTATTTTATAATTTTTTATAAATAAATAATATTGATAAAATATATTTTATAAATAAATTTTTATAAATATATTTTATAAAAAATTGTATATATTTTTATCATAGTATGATATATTTTATAAATAAATAATATTAACAAAATACTTAAAATTCTTATTAACATATAAAATTTATTATTTTTATATGAATGTAAAATTAAAAGTATGAAGATAAAAAATTTAATATAGTTTTTACCCTTTTATTTACCAAATAAAATCATATACTTTTTATTATGAACATAAAATTAAAACTTTGAAGTAAAAGAATCTAATGTAAACCTAAGCTTTTTAATTTGTTGTCAAATAAATTTATTTTTAAGAGATCTTTTAATAAAATTAAAATTTTGATGAATTGGATAAGTCTTATTAATATTTAAATAATTTATGATGATAATTTCAAAATTTAGTGAACATCAATGATTACTTTCATTAATCCAAAAGATTTTCTATATTTGTATTTTTATATATATTAGTTTCGAATTTCACAAGTGTTTTATATGATTTTAAGTATTTAATTTTTTTAATTTATTAAATAATATATTCTTTTTTCATGTAAGTAATAAATTAATTGATAATAATTTAAAAAACAACTTAATTAATTGCCAAAAGCCTCTATGATGAATTTTTTTCTTTAAATCTATTGAATTTTTAATATACCGAAATTTGCTTAATCAAAACAGATCTAATAAAAATAAGAAGTAGAAAATCACATTAAAAGGAAAAAAGGAAACTTACCAAAAATTGAGAAGGAAATTTTTTTAAAACTAATAAATTTATAGTATTTCAAAAGCTGGCTAAGAATGAGATGAAAAAATTTTTATAATACCAAATGAAAAATCAAAGCCTTTCTAAGAAGAAAAGAAAAAAAAAGAAATACTATTGAAAACAAAAAAACTGGTTAACAAAGTATTACTCAATATTTGTTTTGTAAAAATGACCGCTAAAATATTTATTTTATAGTGAAAAGTCTTAATTTTAATTGGTATATAACTAATTATTAATAAAGTGAAAAATAATCTAAGACTATAAGTATTCTAATTAGAGTGAAAGGATAATTCAACATGAACATGAGAAGTTCTCTTTGATCATAAAGAGAAATTTTCTTTATTTATAACTTATTAAATATTTATTAAAACCTTACACCAACAAATATTAAACAAAAAAATAAAAATAATTAAATTAGAGATAATAATCAATCTTATTAATGAGGATGGTAATTGTATAAAACAAAAAAGTTAGTTTCTCTTAATAAGGAAACTTAAGATATACTTATTTATATATATATTAACTAATGATTAAATTTAAACAAACTTTAATTGAATATTTGGATAAAAGTTAAAAAAAATGTAGTGTTAATCTTATAATAAATAATAAAATATTATTCTAATGGCTATTAAGGAATATAATAAATAATAATGGCTACTATCGTCAGCTCAAAAGATATTTCACATTCATACTTTTTTATATATATTATAGATTATAGATTATTTATATTAATTATTAAAGGTTGGTTGATTTTAGTTTCGTGATTTAAGTGATAATAACTCAACTAGTAAATTTACTCAAAAGCCTAACTAAAATAATAACAAGAATTTGTACACCCATTATGTAGTTCTAAAGTTATTTGTGGACTCGGTTGAGCTAGGTTTAGACCAAGCCTAAGCATAGTATCAATACTAGTTATACTTGCCTAAGCCTAGCCTGACTTGAAATATCGATTTCAAATTCTACCCAAATTTGCTTATATTTATAAATGGGTAATTTAGATCTATTTCAATCCATCCATATTAGTTTTTTTCTTCTTTCTAAAAATTTAATCATTAAGCTATGTTTGGATAGACAATAACAAAGAAAAAGAAATGAAAGGAAAAGAAAAAAAAGTTAAAGAAAGTAAAGGAAATATATATCCCTTATTTAGATAACTTTCTTTTCCCCTCAGTTTACTCTAAATTAGGATTTATAAAAATTAGACATTTTAAGCGAAAATAAGGGATACTCAGCTCCCCTTACTTTCCCTTTGGTAATAAAAATTTTTTTATCCAAATAAGGGAAAAGAATCTTTTTTCCTTTATTGTACTTTACCTTTCTTTTCTTTACCTTACCTTTCCTTCCTATACCTCAATCCAAGAATAAAGTTAGCAATTTAATAATTTTTATTAAGTTTTAAAATTTAAATAATTTAGCATTTTTTTAATATTTAAACTACAATATTATATATGTATTTTTATGTGATAAAAATTACACAATATATATAAATATAAAGATAATATAAATTAATTAATTGAAAAACGAGGCTAAGCTAGGTCAGCTAAGTTGGAGCCTTGAATGTTGGAGCCTAGACTCAACCTATTTTATAAATAGATCTAATTTTTTTATCCAAACCCATTTTTTGAGTTTAATACTATTGTCCATACTCTTTCAAATATTAGACAGAGCTTCGGGCTTGGGTAAGTAACCCATCCCAAGAGTACATCTATGTGGGTGGGTTGTTTTTCTTGGTAAAGTAATTATTTTTTAGGGTAAACATTTAATTTTTTAGGTATTTTTAGTATAAAAATATTTTTTTTGAAAAAACATTAAAAAGACTTTAATATCCTTATTTTACAGTCATTACAACTTTTAAATTTTGTTTTAGTAGTTTCCATAGCTACTAGCACCAACTCAAACATAAATTTTATTATTAGCATAGATATTAGGATTAGTTATGTACAAACTATTAGCATAGAAAATCGAAAAAAAGCTAACTTCCACCTTATTTGTGGGTTTACACAAGTAAATCAGTTTTTTTCTAGCTGAAAAGTTGGAAAACCTACAAAGAGGTAGTTGTAGCTTCAAGCTACAAAGTTAATTTTAATAAGTGGTGTGACTATAGGAAGTTTGAAGTTTAAACGTACCCCTATTCATATGTGGACAATGTTTATAGACTGGAAACTATATCTGATGTCTATCAACATGAGTTTCAACTCGTCGGGCATAAAGATTATTAGCAGGAGTGTAATGGTTTACAACTATGTCCTAATCCACAAATGCAGAGAAATTCAAAAGGTTAGCCAAAATTAAGTTGTATTCATAATTAAATGGACCTTAGGGAGGGATGCAATCAAAGCATTGCGAATTATGCAGGAATAAAGGCCATAGCCGTAACAAATGTCCTTACAAATTAGCACTTTAGAGGAAAGTTTGCATCAACAATAATGCTAATAAATGATGTGTTATGTAAAATTTAATACTTATAAGTAAATCGGAGTTGTTTAAATATTTAATTCAATTTTCAAATGTTGTATATCCAAATATCCTTACTGAATGCAATATACTCGCATAACATACTCTAAACCCGCAATAACTCTAAACCATCAACATAAATTATTACTATCATATTAAAAGTTAAAAATCCATAATATTTATTCAAATATAGGTCTAAGATTACATTACATTTAACTATAATTAACAAAAATTAAGAAATAGATAATCATAATGTAGGCTTAAACAGATAATCATAATCCAACAAGATGTAAAAAATATATATATATATATATATATGCTAGGAACTTGCCCATTGAAAAAAAATTATATGTTGGGAATCAAACCTCGCCCACTGTGTAGGCGACTTCCCAACACGAAAAAAAAATACATTTCGAAAATTAATATCAAAATAGCATATAACGTAAAATAAAAAATTAAAATTATTTATATAAAAAAGCCTGACGTACGAAATAGCTTTTATAATACAAAATTCTTTACTTCTAAATTCAGTATTGGAGCTTTCAACACTTAATTTTTTAGCTCATCACATTACTTAAGTTAATTTTTGGCAATTTGCTTAAATGTTGGGTAGAATTTCCATAATTATTTTTTTAAGAATTGAATATTATCTTCAAATTATTGTGAGAATTTCTAAGTGAAGTAGCCTTTCTTTGAATCCACCTAAAGGTTATAGAATTTAGAAGAATTTTTAAATGCTTAAATAAAATAATTTATTTTTTAAAGAAATATAAATAGATTTTGGTTGCTATACCATAAAAAAATTATTTTTAAATATTTAAATTAAGATGTCATTTTAAATCTAATGAATACCACATGATTAATTGATATTTTTGTAAACGAAAACAGTGAAATGCTAATTCTTCTGCAAATGTACTTTCAAATCAAACTTTTATTTCTGTAGATAAAAAAATTATATTTTTAATTAATTTTAAAGTAATTAATATATTAATTGATTCATATATGTTGTTGTATTGATTTTTTTTTTATTTTTGATCTTTTTTTTGTTATTTTTATCATCTCTTTTCGTTTTCAGCAATTAATTTTTTAGTTTTTAGAATTATATTTATAATTTATAATTTTTATAATATTAAAAAAAGATGAAACATAGATTTCATTTTATAAAATAAGATGTCTCAAAATAATTTTTTTTCCATGATAAGCCAAAAGGACCTTTCAATAAAATGGTTAAACTTAAAATATGTGAAAATGCTACAATTTTGTTTTTTAAATTTAGATTAAAGAAATGGGCATTTGCTTTAATAAATGCTTGGATTATTAAACGATTTTAGGAAAAAATAATAAAAAATTGAGTTAAAAATAGATCTGATTATGAGTTGAGTAGATTGTCTAACTTAACGAGC
>JBBYHL010000021.1:15673997-15747571 GCA_038381835.1 Adansonia madagascariensis
TATTATACTTTATCACTTAATCATTAAATTATAAGCGATAAATTTTAAATAAATAAAATATTTTTATCATGCGCGACAAGTTTTGAACGAATAAAACATATCTAAGTAACACGTGTTAGTGGGCATCGCTTATAAATGAAAGGTCGTCTGGCAAGAAAATCACGCAGCAAAGAAGGCGGTCTCTTCTTTGGTTTTCAGTAGTTACAAGTCGGTAAACCGAGAAAAAATGGGTTTGAAGGTCTGATTTGCTTTACTTTCCCTTTCCATTCAATTTCTCTTTTTTTTTTTTGGGATAGTCTTTTCCATTCAATTTCATTGGTAATCTAATTTATTTATTTATTTATTTTATTTTCTGGTGTTTGATCTTCTTTCTGGTTCTCTGTTTTGATGATTGATTCCTTCACACAAACAAACACATCAAAACTCTAATTGCTTCCTATGATCCATCTTATTCTTTTTATGTCTGATTAATTGCTTTAGATCATCGTTCTTATGATTTTTCTTCCCAAAACTTTTAAGTAATGTTAAAAAAAATCTTCTGAAGGAGATTCCTCCCGAAATCTGGAAGTTTTAGGGATTGTGTTCTACTGAAGTAATCAACAAATCTGTGGATTTCTTCTTGGATTCATCAATTTTTTATCACTGGTTTACTGCTTTCAGATACAACTGTACTAAAGTACCCTAAAACTGGCTAGAAACATCTACTAAATGCGCTACTATTACAAGTAGCCGTACTCTGCTTAGATTTGTGTTTGAGAAACAAAAGCAAACAAAAATTATTTAGAAGCTTTTTGGACTTCGATCCAATTCCCAGTTATCAATCAACTGCAGATTTGTTATTGTTTTCGCTTCCATCTTATCCCTCAAAAAGACAAGTTGAGATGCCAATTCCTGAAATATAAGCGATTTTACACTTGATATCTTCATCTCATTCAATCTTTTTTACTATGTTAATGTTGTATCTTGACTCTACAGGAGGAATTCGAGGAGTATGCTGAGAAAGCTAAGACCCTCCCAGAGACCACAACAAATGAAGACAAGCTCATTCTTTATGGACTTTTCAAGCAAGCTAGTGTTGGACCTGTGAATACCAGTTAGTATTATAAACTTATAACCCATTTTAGCCTTTGTCTTTTTGTCACTATTCATGGCACTCATGGTTTTTCTCTCTCTTATTTGAAGGCCGTCCTGGAATGTTCAACATGAAGGAAAAATACAAGTGGGATGCATGGAAGGCTGTTGAAGGTAACTGTTCGTTGGTAGAGATTATTTTTTTTTCCTTGAAACCTGTAAAAATATTTGAATCAACTATGTTTAAATCTGTTTCTTTGATAGGGAAATCTAAGGAGGAAGCAATGAGCGATTACATCACCAAGGTGAAGCAGTTGCAGGAGGCTGCTGCTGCTGCATCTTCTTGATGTCAGACGTGGTGTAGTTCCTGGCTTGTCAATTATGTTTGAACAAGTAAAACTAAGAATAAACATTGTACTGTTTTTATTGCTACTATATTATTCATGAATTCTGGTTGTTTAAAATAGATCTGTTTTATTTACTTCTAGCATAAACGAGATCCAATGAAGAAATATGTGGTGTTTGTCCCAATGGAAGATCGATTTAATTTGCATTCTGGTTCATTGAGCTTAGGATCAATTTTCTTATAGGCCACAAACTTTTAATTTCATCAAATTACATCATTGAATTTTTATTATTAATAAAATGTCACACTAATTTTGTTAAGAAATTCTAATGGAAAAAATGATTTGGCATGCATATATAGCATATATCTATTGGATATTTTGTTGATGAGATGTAAAAATATTAGCTAGGATGCATAGTTAGTTATTTTTGTTAGTATAAGTGATTTAATTTATTAATAATTAAAGTTTAAATATTTAATTTGATGAAATTAAATTTAATACTAAATTCAGTGATCTAAAATGTAAATTATTTGGATTGATAATCTTGATTTCTTGTTTATTTGGAAAGGGGAATTTTATTAGACATGTGTCCAAATCATCATTGTCTGAAGTACGTTATTTCTCCTAAGATGATAAAATCTAGCCAATAAACCTGCTTACCGTAAATCCTTAGCCTAAAAGAAACCCATATTTTCTCATATCAAAGCCATCCAAGCCCTCCGATACACCATCAAAAGCTGTGCAATCTTCCAAGTTCGATAGCCATTTTATCTTAGCAGCTCAATATGAACAATTTGTTTCTTTGGGGGTTCCTCGTGAATTTCCAAAGGAATGGATTGAACATGGCTATACTTATATCCATCTTGGTGCAATCAGATTGACATTGAACTATCATGCTACAAAATGAAAATCAATTGTTGCCAGGCTTGCTTTGTTGGATACTAGATACTTAAAATACCATTGCATAGGTATTGTAGAAGCAACTCCTAGCTCTAGGATAGTCATGGTAATATTGTTCCTAAACTTTACCATGGCTTTTATGAACCAAACCTAATGCATGCTCACAAAGTTCAAGTGCAAATTGTAGGAAGTTTCAAGCAATAATAGCGACTTTGCATTACTAGATAGTCTATAGAATCCAAGATCATGCTTTTAAGTTATCAAAGCACGGAACTAGAGACTCTTTGCTTATTTCAGTTGATACTACAGAAGAACCTATTACATTCATGTTTCAAGGACTATTTCAAAAAAGTAGTTTTTCAAATTACTCTTATAAAAGGGGTTAGAGATTATGAAAAAAATTCATGAGCACAACCAACCTCTTCGATCTACCATGAATGAGATCATCTCTAAAAGAGATGGAACATCAAAATTCATATTTTATCATAGCCATTTCACTGAGCCCAAGACTCTTTCAATTTTCCCTACAGTCCTAATGATGTAACCTGATTTTAATCTAGAAATTAGGTATAAAGCAAGAATTGAGTAGCAGTGGATAGAGAATTTCCAACTTGATGGAAAACCATTTTTCTGGTTCAAAGATCTAAATATAGGACATTGTCCTTGGGACATCAATTGTAGCTGTGAAATCTGTTAAGACCAAAATTTCAAAGATTGGCTTGAAGGATTGTATGATGGCAATATAGCTAATTATCCCCACAAAAAGAAGAAAAAAGGAAGATGTTCTTTCTCTAAGAGAGAATTCTATAGAAAATATAGATGAAATTCCTTTCATTGGTCCGTTAGGAGAAGATGGAGGAAGATACCAGTATTTGGTTGATTATTCTCCACTTTAATTGGTAAAGAATTCTCCTCTATTTTCTGAAAATCTTTGCCAATAACCATATCATCTCCACCAAAGCCAAAACGCTAGAAACATTTACCTCAGCCTTGCTATAAAAAGATCAATAGATAGGTTCAAAAACAAACTTGTTCTCCTCAAAATCCCATACAAACGGTCCAACCTTTGGCCATAATATGCATGTATCAAACTTTTGGCTTCGATTATCACAAAAATTTTCCTCCTTTGGAGGAATACCATGAAAAGGAATTCAATTATACTCCGAAAATCCCAACTCCTATCCAGGCTAATGCATTTGGAAAACTTGCCAAGATAACTGTGGTAGCATCATCACTCAATTAGCAAACTAACAATGCACTTGCCCAGAATGCTACACTCAAAAAAATTGATTCAAAGTCATTCAAATTAGCACAAAGGTCACCTGGATTGAAGAAAAGGTGGAAGACAATATTAAAGTTATGAATGACCTAATCATTTTGCTTTAGAAGAGGGTCCAAGAAGTTTGAAGAGAGATAGCAGCACTAGGCTAAGATTTTTTATACCATTTAGAGTAAAAAGAAAACAAAATCTATAAAATCAAAAAGCAAATCAAGACTCTTCAAAAAATTGGACTCTCTCCTTCTTCACTTACTCTATAGAGTAAAAAGAAAACAAAATCTATAAAATCAAAGAACAAATCAAGACTCTTCAAAAAACTGAACACTCTTTTTTTTTTCATCTACTGTATTTAGAGGAAGTAGCATTGACTTTTTCCCTTCCGTTAGACAAATAAATACTATCATACCTTCTATAGAACATAAACTGATCATTCCACCCCTACACACAAAAAAAAAACACTAAGGTAAGCACTTATGGTTTGTACGTACAAATTAAGGCCCAAAAGAAAACTGAAAAAAAGCTGCAAAAGAATCATGGACATCTTAAATGTCTGAAAAAACCCTGAGGAAGAGACATGTCTAACTAGAAGAACAACAAATTCCCAAACAAATCCCAAAGTCCTTGATGATTCTGGGAGACAAAAAAAAGAGTTACCTGATAATGTTCCTAAAGGAATATAGAGATAACTCTATTTCAAAAGTAGCAATCGTTCAAGAACCCTTTGATAAGAATTCTACATCGAAGAAGTTTTGATTTTTATCCTCTGAAGAAGAACCTAGCAGCCATGTTATGGCAACCTAGCTAACTCAGCCAGAAGTAAAGAAAGAATATCCAGAGGAAGAAATGCCTGAAAGCTTCATTACTGATACTTCTACAATAGGCTCAAAATTTACATTCACATTGGATGATATTCCTTCCTCAAAGTAGGCAATAAGCTTAAAAGAATTCCATGCTTGGCTTGAAACTAAAAAATTATTTGAAAATAGTAATCATGCCATACTCATGGAATTTGTATATCGATTCACAGGGATGGTTAGAGATTGATGGACTTTTGTGTCACAGAATGATCGAACCTAATCTCTAGTTCTACAAGACTTTTTATAGGTCATCCGAATCTTACACAGCTATTTTATCGGTAATCCTGATGATCTCATGCCTTTGAAAAGAAGAAAATTTTTCTAAAAAAAAAATTCATACAAGAGGAAGGATTTGGATAGGCATTTTCGTGTAATGGCTAGACTCTTTTATGCTTTAGGGGTAGATCAAAGTCTCAAACAAGCTTTTCTTTCTTCTATTCCTAAGCCTTTACAAGCTGTAGTCACCAATGCTTCCTAACAATAAAAGAAAAGCATTCTTAACTTGACCATTGGAGAAATTCAACAGGAGATTCATATTGCTTTGGAAGATATTTTTAGTAGAAGAACAATCACGATAGTTTATGCCTAAAGCAATAAAGATATTGATAAAGCTTGTGAAAGTCCAGATTTGCTTATCAAATGTTGTAAAGGAAATATATGCCACTGTAGTTCTTAAAAGAGGAGACATTTCAAAAAATACAACTTCTGAAAGTCAAAATCCATTTTCTTCCTTAGAAAAAGAGAAAAATGGAGATATTTAAAAAAGAAGAGATCCCTTGGAGTAAAGTCATCCAAATGTCATATTTACAAACAAAAAGGGCATTATGCAAAAACCTACCCTAATAACAAAAAAGGATCAAAGATGATTCGTTAGATTGAAAAGGAAGTGGTCATAAGCATTGAAGATGATAATCTAAAACCAATATTCTCTATAAAAGATGAACCTAGATTAGTCTTTATTTGCAATTCAAAACTTAAATCTAGATGATAGTTTAGATTCTGACTGGTTCTCAGATCAAGGAATTTATATGCTTTAAACACAAAACAAAATATCTTTAACCATTTTATCCACAGTCTTTGTCTCTCCCATACCTATTACCATATACTTGTGCAAATACAGCAAACTCATAATAGTCATTGCCTTTATAGATATTGGAGGAACAGAAACCATTATGAATCCAATAATTTTCCTTGTAGAATGGTGGAAACCACATGCTAGATATTTCAACTTTACTGCAAACCAAACATTTGCTACCATCTCATTAGCAAACGTATCACCACCCAATTCTTCCTTGGTTATACTATAATAACCATTATCCTAGGCTTCCAACTACCAAGAAAGGATATTGTTTTAGGTTTTGACCTTTACACCAAAACCAAACACCTTCGAATCCTTCATGAGGGAATAAGATACAAAAAATTATTTAAACCCCTTGTTGACATTCCCAGGGTTTTCTTGATGAAGACAGATAAAAAATGTGAACAAATTCTTTGGGAACTCTAAGCTAAGGCATGTGTAGATTATCATTCAGAGTTTTTATCCAAGTGTGAGTACCTATTTTGGAAGAATCCAAACTTTTTTTTATCAAGTTGCCTTTTAAAATGAATGAAGATATCAACCCAACAAAGGCAAGTCACATAGAAATGAATCCTAAACATTAGAAATTAGGAGAAGTTAAATGTTTGGAGCTACAAAACCAAGGTCTTGTTGAAGTTTCTAATTATCAATAAGTGTGTGAAGCATTATGTTAGCAAATAAGTCAAACAAGCTTAATGGAAGCTCAAATTGGTTATCAACTACAAACTTTTAAATCATTTCTTTCAAGATGACTAATTTCCATTGCCTAACAGAAATTCATTATTTTCAAGTTGGCACGACAAAAAGTTTTTCTTGAAAATTTTATCTTAAAGTAGGATTTTGGCAATTTGGCATAGATCTAGAAGACAGAGCAAAAACAGGCTTTTGTATTCCGAATCACCACTTTCAATGGAAGGTTTTACCTTTTGGGCTCAAAATAGCCCAATCGCTATTCCAAAAGGCTATGATCCAGATCTTTCAACCTATAATGAATAGTGTATTGGTGTACATTGATGATGTTCTGTTATATAGCCTGAATAAGGAAGCTTATGCTAAATTACTTGCGAAATTTACCAATCTGGTTCTATAATATGGAATCATGCTATCTAAAAGAAAGATGCGAATTCATAAGACAGAAATTGAGTTTCTAGGAATTTATCTCAAAGATGACAAATACTAGCCAAGAGCACATATTGCCAGGAATTGCTAAAATATCCAGATAAAAATCTCACAAAAAACAAGTCTAGCAATTCTTAGGCATAGTAAATTATCTCAGACTTTGTTCCAAAAATCTTCAAATATATAAACCTTATGAGAAAAATGCTAAAGAAAAACTTTTTTTCATGGAAACAATCCCAAACCAAAGCAGTCCAAATACTAAAAAAAAACCTACAAGAGTTACCACATTTCCAAATTCCATCCTCGAGGAAAAGAATTCTTCTAACAGATGCTAGTTATAAATTTTAGGGAGCTATTTTTTTGAAGAATTAATGGCAAGAGACATCTTAGTCGATTTAAAACTGCTTGATTCTCAGATGCAGAGATTTATTGCACTCTACCTTTAAATGAATTTTAGCGGTCAAATAGGTATTTCAAATTTTAAATTTCATCCATTAGTCATCACTTGCTTATGGAATTGGATATGTTATCCTTTTCTCAAATGCTGAAATTCAAACAGAAAAATATCCCTCATCCTCAGCTATTGAGATGGGCTAAATGGTTTTCAATATATTTATTTGAAACAAACCACATGGATTTATCTTGATAAAGGTTTGGTGATTTCTTGACAAAATGACAATATTTTTTTAAAATCGATGATTTGTATGATAAATAAATAAATAAATAAATAAATCAACAATATTGAAAATCAAAGTTATAGAATAAATATCATCAAGAGGCATTTGAACAAGCATTTCATAATGATAAAATACAACTTTAAACGTAAAAATGTCACCCCACGTCCCAGTACTAGTAATATTTTTTGACATTCCATGCTAGAAGACTAGGTGAGGCTCAATGGCTAGTTTTTCTCTTCTTCACAACCTAGGCCACTCAATTTTTTTCTGTTTTTTTTTCTTTTTTCTTTCTATCTATCTTTCTTTTATTCTTGTTTTTCTTTTTCTTCCTCACCCCAAGAGCATAACACAAAATAAAAACCCAAAAAATGAAGATCGGCCATCGTTATTGGCTCTCAAACTTCACCTTTAGATCTTTTCAACCTCCTCTTTCCAAACCGGAGTCAGATTTTTCCAGATCATTTTAGATTTTTCTAAACCTACAAGAGTTTGAACCTTTTACCTCTAATTTGCCGTCCATCGTTCGATCTTTCTCAAACTCTAGTATGTTCTTCCCCTCTGTATTAGCTTCCTTTTCACCATTGAGATTCTCAAAATAAGCACTGAAATCTCTTTAACCGAAAAACCCCACTTTAAATTTTGGATTTTCTTTGATGTTGTTTTTGAAAGCTTATGTTTTTTTTTTTTGAATTCTTGAAGAATTTTTTCTCTGGGATCTCTTTTTTTTTTTTATCTTTCTTTTTTTTTCTCTTTTTCCTTTTGCGATTATATAACCCAAAAAAGCTGAAATGGTTGGTGGTTTGGGAACCAGATCCATGGCAGAAGCTACCATGGCTGGTTCTCCAACCAAGCAAGGTGGTTGCCATGCTGAGCATGGCAGTCGCCAACCTTTTCCTTTTTTTTTTATTTATGTTTTTTATTTTATGACAAGAATTTGGCTTTGGCGGATAGGTTACCTATTACCCATTTCACAAAAATGGCATGGGTTGAAACTTAGACTAATCTTTTTTTTTCTCTTTTTGATTTGTTTTTGTCATTTTATGACATAAATTCATGCTTGGTGTGTGGGTCACAAATGGCCTACTGTATAAGGTGGCTTGGTTTCAAAACCTAGGCAACCTTTTTTTTGGTTTCTTTTCTTTTTGATTTTTTTTTATTATTTTATAACTAAGACATATGCTTGGTGGTTGCTCATAGGCAACCTATTCAAAAGGGTGGCATGGGTTCAAAACCCAAATTAAAAATAGCTTGATTAATTAAATTATTTCAAATAATGAATGACCCAAAAATTACCCAGATAAAATTTGGTGTCTACAGCTGCTCCTCTTTGGCTTTTGCTGAGTATCAGGAACAAGACAGAGACCGATAAACACCATTTTGTTTGGGGCATGCTCGATGCTGCTTCATGTTCTTGCAATGAAAAGAGTAAATTTAAAATAATGCTAGGATAAAATATAATTTTGGCAGCACTTCCGAGATTCTCTTGGTAAAAGGTAAAGTATAAATTTTTGGATAAGAAACCTAGACTACGATCCTAGGCTCTACCTATCCCTAAGTTCGATTTAAAATGATAGAGTGCTAATGTGCCGAATCACGACCAACAACACTAGATTTTTTTATAGTTTTTGACAAATTTTGGATAAAAGACCTAGACTATGATCCTGGCTTGACCTATCCCTAGGTTCGACTTATCAAAAAATGCCAATATGCTGAATCTCGAACAACAACGTTGGTTTTTTTTTCTGAAAAGATTTCTTGACAGAGTGTTTTGATTGAGGTTCTTGACAAAAGTTCTTGACAAAGGATTTCTTGACATAGTGTTTTGATTGAGGTTCTTGACAAAAGTCATTGATAGAAGATGCCAATGAGCGAAATCGTAGCATTCCAATGACATTAAACCTTGAAAAAGGATTTCCTGATGAAGGGTATTAATTGAGGTTCTTGACTGAAGTTCTTGACAGAGGATGCTAATAAGTCAGGTCATGGAATTCAAGCAATGACGTCAAACTTTAGAGAGATAAGGGTCTCGCTTGAGCAACCTTTCAATTTGCTAATGTTTAATATTAAAGTTTTTTACCAAAAAGTTCATCAAGATTCGATAGATAATGCTTAATATGATGTTGGTAGGATGATGTTGTTCTATGACAAAATGAATGCATGATGTGATGATGTGTATGTAAGTTTCTTGATAGTGTGACTACATGACCATGGCATAAGGTTTAATACAGGAATAAACATTGAATTTTTTTTCAATTTATGATGCTGCATTTTAGACATTAATAGGCTTGTGATCATGATTCCCTTGATGGTTGGATGATCATTTTCTTGACTTGATATACTAGACGAGTTCTTCTTGAAAGGTTGAGAATTGGGTTGGTTATGTTTCTTGACTAAAGGTATTTAATGATTCTTTCTGATGAGGTTGTTGGATCTTATTGGCAGTCTATGGGATAGGTGACTGCTTGGCTTGGTTAGCGTTTAGGCTTTGACAGGATTTTGACTGAGTTTTGACAGCATTTTTTGACTGAGAGTTAAGGACAAATCAACACATGATTGGTAGGTACTAGGTGTAGGGGAAAATTCATGATCTTGACACTCAAGGCATGAATAAAGCTCCTTATGCTCTTCTCATCCTTTTGATGTAATATCAAGAAATCTTGATGTGAATTTTATTTGATTATGGAGTATTATTCATTGAATGGTAAAATGCAATGCAGATATGGGTAAAAGGGGTTAAAAGAAACAAGGTAATATTTCATTCATGATAAAAGATGGTACCATTCGGTTTACATGTGACAAAAAAAAGGTAAGATGACAATAAAGTGATCTTTTGGGCGATTAATGCCCCTGATAATCTTGACATGAACATTTTTTTCAATACCTCTCGAGATCTTTCCTAAACGATCAATATGTCTGATGTGAGTCGATCTTCAAAAGACACTTAAGATTACCCTATGCCATTCTGCGAATGCCCCTAACTCGGGTGTTTGCTTTCTTTCTTCTAAACATGGGTTATGTTTAGGTGAAGTCTAACTCTGATTTAGCTAAGCTTTGATTTGATTAAAGTTTCAACTTCGTTTATTCGAGATAAGGCTGAGTTTGATGTGATATGTCCACGACTGGGTGGGGTTTGACTGAGGCTTTTTTTAAAGTATTTGGCTAAAGTCTAACTTGGCTAAAGTTTAGGTTAGGTCAAAGCTAAGTTTCTTGAGTTGACCTTTCAAGTTTTTGACTCAAATTAGGTAGGTTGCCCAGATACCCTTTTAGATTTTCATCCAAGACCTTATTTTTTTTTGTTGTCGTTTTTGTTTTCTTTACTGAGGATGCCCTTTTGGGTTTTCATCCTTTAGGCATAATATTTCTTGAGAGTTTGAAATGACTGGGTTGGGTAAGACATTACCCTCCATTTTCATTAGGATCAAGGCCCCTCTAGAGAAGGCTTGTTTCATGACATATGGTCCCTGGTCCATTTCCCATGGGCATCCTTATGGATTGGAAGAATTTTCTTGAGCACCAGATCTCCTTCATGAAATTGGTGGGGACGGACCTTTTTGTCATAAGCCCTAATCATGCACTTTTGATACATTTGCCCATGACAGATGGCTTTCATTCGTTGTTCTTCGATAAGGTTCAACTGATCATATTTTCCATTGACCCATTCAGCTTCTTCGAGTTTCTTGATAAGAATTAATATAAAATTATTTCAAAAATCCTAGAAAATTGCCTCATAGGTGGAAATATTTTTCAAAGTAAGGACTGGTTCGACAATAGCAACATATGTATGGGAAATGGGGCTGCTGATTTTGAAAAATTACTTTAGACTCATAAGGAATCTTTAAGTCACAAAAGATACCTTTTCGGAAAGGGAATTTCACCAACTTTTTATGAAAATTATTTGAAAAATCTAAAAATTAATCTGGTGGGCCAAAATGACCCAAACATAATGTGAATCACTGATTCCAAGGTTTTAGACAACAAAACTTCAAAAAATTATAACTCCTTCATCCGGAATGATACGAGGGCAAGCAAGACATCGTTAGAAAGGTGATTCGATGCCTTTAGAGGGAAAAATATCAAAAAATTCATGAAAATTATTTATGGTTCAAAAATAATTTTTCAAGTCATGAATATAGTGCTGCCAGCAAAAAATAGAGGAAATTTTTGGTTTTCTTGGATTTCTTCGAGCTAAATTCGAGCCATGGACATCTGAGTGTCCAGGGCAGAAATCATTGGGTGACATGGGCTTCGCGAGCTGATTTACATAATCTTGGAGTATTTTGGGATGATGAAACAGCCTATTAACCATGCCACAAACATAAGGATTCTAAGCAAAGATCAAGGCATGAACAAATTTTGACACTAAAAAGGACACTATATGTTTTAAAAAATAGAATATTTAACTTCTTTTAACCTTGAATCCTAACATAAATAGCTTCACTTTACCCCAAGATTAGAATGCGGATTTGTGAAAGGTAATAGAACAAGATTAATCCCATTATTTGGGTTAATCTTAATCTAACTTGGTTTTTTTTTTTCAAATATATATATACACGCATTAGCACATCAAACAAGTATGATAAAAACAAAACAAACAAACAAATAAATAAATAAATAAATAAATCAAAAATATTAAAATCAAAGTCATAGAACAAATATCATCAAGAGGCATTTAAACAAGCATTTCATAATGATAAAATACAACTTTAAACATAAAAATGTCACCTCACGTCCAAGTACTAGTTTAAAATATTTTTTGACATTTCATGCTTGAAGACTGGGTGAGGCTCAGTGGATAGTTTTCTCTTCGAACCCAGGCCACCCAATCTTTTCTCTTTTTATTTTTTTTTTCTTTTTCTTTTTTCTTTCTTTCTTTCTTTCTTTCCCTAAGAGTAGAACACAAAATAAAAACCCAAAAATAGACGATTGATCGCCGTCCACCATCGCGGCGGCTGCTGGCTCTCCCTTTAGACTCTTTTCAACCTCCTTTTTCCAAATCTAGAGTCAAATTTTTCTAGATCTTTTTAAGTTTTTCTAAATCTATAAGAGAAGTTTGAACTGAAAATGATAGAGTGCCAATGTGCAGAATCACAGCCAGTAACACTAGACTTTTGATAGTTTTGACAAATTTTAGATAAAAGACCTAGACTATGATCCTAAGCTCGACCTGCCCCTAGGTTTGAGTTAAAATGACAAAATGCAACATGCCGAATCTTGACCAACAATGTTGGTTTTTTTTTTGAAAATTTTTCTTGACAAATTGTCTTGACTGAGGTTCTTGACAAAAGTTCTTGATAGAGTGTCTTGATTGAGGTTCCTGACAAAAGTCCTTGATAGAGGATGCCAATGAGTTGAATCATACCATTCTAATGGCATTAGATCTTGAAAAAGGATTTCTAGACAAAGGGTATTAACTGAGGTTCTTGACTGAAGTTCTTGATAGAGGATGCGAATAAGTCAGGTCATGGAATTCAAGCAATGATGTTGAACTTTAGACAGATAAGGGTCTCACTTGAGCAACCTTTCAATTTGCCAATTTTCAATATTAAAGATTCTTACCAAAAAGTTCATTAAGATTTGATACTACTTGACATGATGCTGGTAGGATGACGTTATTCTATAAACAATATGAATGCATGATGCGATGATGTTTATATGAGTTTCTTGACAGTGTGACTACAATCTTGACATGAGCATTTTTTTTGATACATATCAAGATCTTTCCCGAATGATCAATATGTCTGATGTGAGTCGATCTTCTAAAGGCACTTAAGATTACCTGTGCCATTCTGTAAATGCCCCCAACTCGAGTGTTTGCTTTCTTATCCTTTAAACATGGGTTAGGTTTAGGTGAAGTCTAACTCTGTTTAGCTAAGGTTGGATCTGATTGATTGGAGTTTTAACTTTGTTTATTCGAGGTAATGCTAAGTTTGATTTGATATGGCCATGATTGGGTAAGGCTTGACTGAGGCTTTTTTGAAAGGTATTTGGCTAAAGTCTAACTTGGTTAAAGCTTGGGTCAGGTCAAAGCTAAGTTTCTTGAGCCGGCCTTTCAAGTTTTTGACTTGAGTCAGGTAGGTTGCTCGGATACCCTTTCAGGTTTTCATCCAAGACCTCATTTTTTTTTTGGTTTTTTGTTGTTGTTGTTTTTGTTTTTTTATTGAGGATACCCTTTTGGGTTTTCATCCTTTAGGCATAATATTTCTTGATAGAGTCTGAATTGACTGGGTTGGGTCCTTTAGGATCAAGGCCTCTCCGGAGAAAGCTTGTTTCGTGACATATGGTTCTTCCCAACTTAGGGTCCATTTGTCTCGAGCATTCTTATGGGTTGAAAGAATTTTCTTGAGCACCAGATCTTCTTCATGAAACTAGCGGGGATGAACCTTTTTGTCATAGGCCCTAATCATGCGGTTTCAATACATTTGCCCATGACAAATGGCTTTTATTCGTTTTTCTTTGATAAAGTTCAGCTGATCATATTTGCCTTTGACCCATTCAGCTTGTTCGAGTTTGGCCTCCATAAAAACTCTTAGAGAGGGGATCTCAACTTCAATCGGTAGGATGACTTCCACCCCGTAGACTACGGAGAATGGGGTAGCATCTGTGGATGTTCAAATTGAAGTTCGATATGCATGAAGCGCGAAGGATAATTTCTAATACCAATCTTTGTAAGTCTCAGCTATTTTCTCGACTGTTTTCTTGATACTCTTGTTGCCTGCTTTGATTGCCTCATTCATTTTCGATCGGTATGGCACTGAGTTATAATGCTGGATTTTAAATTGGGAACATACTGCTTGCATTAGGTTATTTTTCAAGTTGCGAGCATTATCAATGCTGATTTGTTTGAGAAGCCCATATCAACAGATAATGTCCCGTTTTACAAACTTGCAAACAACTGACTTAGTGACATTGACGTACGAGGCTACCTTCACCCATTAAGTGAAGTAATCGATCGCCACTAAGATGAATTGGTGTTCGTTAGAGTCTTTAGGGGTGATGGGCCCAATCATATCCATTCACCACATAGAGAAGGGCCATGGAGCTATCATCACATTGATCTTATCTGCATAAATCTCACACTTGTGACATTTTTGGGCATAGTTGATACGCTATGAGTTTACCTTAGAAGTATGCTTTGCACTAGCCATATTAACAGATCCTATGCATTAGAAAATAATGGTAAAACTTAGAACATAGAACTATTTATAGGAAAAATAGTATAGAAACCTTAGAAGTATGCTCTGCATTTGCCATATTAATGGATCTTGTGCATTAGAAAATAATGGTAAAATTTAGGCCAAGAATCCATTTATGGGATAAATAGAATAGAAATCTAGCCTAAATTCTAGTAGCTAAAAGGTACTGCCACTTTGAAGCCTTTAAGAATATGCTATTTTCGGAATAGCATACCTATTATAGTATTTTAAGATTTATCTCCTACTATTTTCCTTCAGTTGGTCTCTTTTGAGAACTGTAGTACTACATCTTTCCTTTATCATATTTGATAAGCAAATCGGATATTTCACAAGCTTTATCTATATTTTTGTTGCGCTAAAGATAATCTTTGATGATTATTCTTCTATTGCAGATATCTTATAAAGCAATATGAATCTCCGATTGAATTTCTCCAACAGTCAAGTTAAGAATGCCTTTCTTTTGTTGTTAGAGAGCTCTACTGACTCTAGGTTTTAAAGGCTCAGGAATAGAGGAAAGAAAAGCCTGTTTGAGACTTTCATATACCCTTAAAGCATAAAAGAGTTTAGCTGTTACATGAAAGTGCCTGTCTAAATCTTTTCCTTCTGTAATAACAACATTTTAAAAAAAAAAAATTCTCTTTTTTTAAGGCCTTGAGATAATCAGGATTGCTAATAAAATAGTTGTGTATGATTCAGATGATCTGTAAAAAGTTTTGCAAAATAAAAAATAAGGTCTTTTCATTCTGTGACACAGAAGTCCACCAATCTCTAAGCATCCCATTGAATTGAGATACAAATTCCATAAGTATGGCATGATTACTGTTTTTAGATAATTTTTTGGCTTTAAGCTAAGCATGGAATTATTGTAACCTCGTTGGCCACATTGAAGAAGGAATATCATCAAATGTGAATGTAAATGTTGAGCTTGTTGTAGAAGCATTAATAGTAGAGCTTTCAGGCATTTTTTCCTCTGGATATTCTTCTTTGACATCTGGCTGAGTTAGCTGGGTTGCCATAACATGGTTGTTAAGTTCTTCTTTAGAGGATGAAAAATCAAAACTTTCTTCTGACATTAACTTCTCATCAAAGGTTTTTTGAATAAGTACTATTTTTGGAATAGAGTTTTCTGTTTATTCTCCTAAGAATGTTGTCAGCGGATTCTTATTTTTATCTCCTCGAGTCATCAAGGATTTTAGGATTTGCTTAGAAAGTTATTGTTTTTTTTTTTTTTGGTTGGACATGTCTCTTCCCTTGGGTTTATTCAGACATTTAAGATGTCCTTGATTCTTTGCAGCTCTTTTTTAAGCTTTATTTTGAGCCTTGATTTTTAGGTAAAAAAAAAGTGCTTAGCTTTATTTCTAGTAAGGGTGGAATGATCAATTTTTATTTTGAAGGTGTGACAGTATTTATTTGTCTAATGCAAGGGAAAAAGTCAATACTATTTCCCCAAGATGAAGCTAGCGAAGAAGAAAAGAGTCATTTTTTTAAAAAGTCGTGATCTGCTCTCTAAGTCTATAGATTTTTTTTTCCTTTTGCACTAAATAGAAGAAAAAAAATCTTGGCTTGGTACTGCTGTCTTTCTTAAAACATGTTGGATCCTCTTTTGAAGTAGAATATTAGATTATTCACAACTTTAGTATTACCTTCCACCTTTTCTTCAATCTAGATAACCTTTGTGCCAAATTTAAGTGACTTTTGAATCAATCTTTTTTAATGCAGCATTCTGGGTAAGCGTATTGTTTGTTTGCAGTATTCTGGGTAAGCATATTTTTTGTTTGCTAATAAGTGTTAATTTTGCACACTTATCTTGGCAAGTCTTCCAGATGCATCAGCCTAGACAAGAGTTGAGACTTTTGGAGTATGCTTGTATTCTTTTCATGGTATTCCTCCAAAAGAGGAAAATCTTTGTTATAATTAGAGCCAGAGGATAGATATATGCATGTTATGCCCAAAGGCTAGACTGTTTGTATGGGATTTTTGAGGAGAAAAAGTTTGTTTCTGAACCCATCTATTGATCTTTTTATAGCATGGCTAATGCAAAAGTTTTTGGTATTTTGGCTTTGGTGGAGATGGTGGTCGTAAGTGGCAAAGATTTTCAAGAAGGAAGATTCTTTGCCCATTCGGATGGAGAATAATCAACCAAATACTAGTATCTTCCTCCATTTTCTCCTAACGGACTAAAAGAAGGATCTTCATCCATATCTCCCACAAAATTCTTTTTCAGAAGAAGAACATATTTCTTTCTTCTTCTTCTTGTGGGGATAATGTGTTGTGTTGCCATCGTACAGCTCTTCAAGTTAATCTTCAAAATTTTGGTCTTGGCAAATTTCATAGTTACAATTAATGTCCCAAAGATAATGTCTTGTATTTGGATTTTTGAACTAAAAAAGAGGTTTTCCATCAGGTTAGAAACTCTTTATCTACTGCTACTCAGTTCTTGCTTTATGCTTTTTTTTTGGATTGAAATCAAGTTACATCCTAAAGACTGTAGGAAAAATTGCAAGAATCTTAAGCTTAGTGAGATGGCTATGATCAAATCTGAATTTTGATGTCCCATCTCATTTGGAGATGATTTCACTTTTGGTAGATTGAATGGGTTGGCTATGCTTATGAAGTTTTTCATAGTTTATGACCCATTTTTTTGGGAGTAACTTGAGTAATTTCTGTTTTGAAATAGTCCTCGGAACATGAATGCAATGGGTTTCTTCTATAGTATTAACGAAAATAAGCAAAGAGTCTCCAATTTTATGCTTTGACAATTTAAAGGCACGATTTTGGATTCTGTAGACATCTGGTAGTGCAAAGTTGCTATTATTGCTGAAGCGACTTGAAGACTTCCCACAATCTGCACCTAAAGTTTGAGAGCATGCATCAAGTTTGGTTCACAAAGAGCCATAGTAAAGTTTGGTAGTAATGTTACAATGACTATCTTAGAGCTAAGAGTTGCTTCTACAGTGCCTATGCAAGCATCTTTGTATTTTAAGTGTTTGGTATTCAGCAAAGCAAGCCTAGCAATAGCTTGTTTTCCTTCTGTACCATGATAGTTTAATGCCAATCTGATTGCACCAAAATAGATATAAGTACAGCCATGTTTATTCCATTCCTGTAGAATTTCAGGAGGAGTCTCCAAAGTAACAAATTGTTCACATTAAGCTCTTAAGATTAATGGCTATCAAACTTTGAAGATTGCACATATTCTTTGACAGCTTTTGATGGTGCATGTATGAGGCCTTTGATGGACTTGATAGGAGAAAATATGGGTTTTTTTATAGGCTAAGTATTTATAGTAGGTAGGTCTGTTGGTTTTGTCATCTTTTAAGAAATAAGTTACTTTTACTTCATATAATGTGATATTTTTTTGGCATGATGAGTTTTGATTGGAGAATTGGGTAAAATAATAGGAGCTTTGGAAGTAGAAGCCCATATGAGGAAGCCCATGCCAAATTACTTGCAGAATTACCAGCACGTATCTATAATATAGAATCATGTTTGAAATTTTAGTATTTTTTATAAGAAAAATTTATGTAGTTAATAATTTTATTATTTTCATAATGTAAAAAAATTTGTTACAAAATTCTATGATATTTGCAATGATTTTTAATCTATCTAATTGTTTTTTTTTTTCATGTTTTATACAAAAATAGAAAATCTTTTGTGAAGTCCTTATCATGTTCATAGCAATAAAAAAGTGTTGTTGCAAAATATTATTTGAATTGTAACAATTTTTAAGGGTCGTCATTGTGCAAATATTAAAGGTGACAAAATAAATATGAAATTGAAAATCCATTTGAAAAAACTTGAATTTGATTATTTAAAGCATTTTGATAAAAAAGTCAAAGATTTGAATTAGAAACCCGAAAACAAGATGATTCATACTCATAATGATACAAATTCAAAATTATTTAAATTCATTGACCCGATCTTAAACTAGTAATAACCATATTTTAATATTAACAATAAGAATATTAAATTGTAAATAAATAATTTTAAAACAAAAGCTTTAATTGTCAATTTTACTCTAATATCTTTTTTTTTTTTTTTACTTTTAATCAAAAGTTAAAATTTAATATATGTATATAAGGTAAAATAATAATTTATTTAAAAGTTAATTATTTTATACTCGTAACATGTAAGGATATTAAAACTATGTGAGCATAGAATAATTTGAATTGTATAAATAAATCACAAAAATTACTTCAAACATTTTAAAAAGTTAAATTTATGTTAGGAGAAATATTGAATAGGTTAAATAGGTTAAAAAGTCAATCAGTAACTTTTTCTTGATTCTTACAAAATGGTCGATATTTTTTAGTCAGTGTAGACACCTAATTTTGTTTAGGCCTTTATACAAGCTTTTCAATGCATTATTGGATATATACACAAGCTAGATTAAATATCTATCATCTGAAGCTAAGGTAAGGTAATTGGGGAGCCTATGTGAGTAAAATGCACATTTTTAACCGAAAGTATCAACACCTTGCCAAGGGGTATCGATTTTTGGCTCCAACGTCACCAAATTTGAAATCCTCATGTGTGTATCGATACCTTAGGCTTGGGTATCTACACACTCACTCAAGGTATTTCACTGATGTATATATATTGGGCCTTGACAATACCTGAAATTGAATTTTGGACCAATATATCGATACTTGGCCAAATGTACCGAAATATAGGCTAATTTATCAATACATTTTGGCTATGTACTGATACATTTTGCATGAATGTATCAATACATATTGATACATTTAGGCATTTTTGCCTAAGTTATGACATTTTGCTCCAAATTACCCATTGACCTTGGCTAAAAATTTTCCCCTATATTTTGTTGCAGAAATTATTTAATTTAAGGCAAAGCCTTATAAAAATATTTAAAATGAGATATAGCCTATATGCTAATTAAATTTATTTATTTATTTATTTGGGTTTATTTCATTTAATAAGTGTTGGGTTAATTTTACACTTAAGTTTTTAAAAGTCCTACTTAGCGAAGATGATAGCTATTTAGTGGTGTTGATGCATTAATTTGTGATAACACGTGGAAGGCCATAATTAATGTTGGATAAAGACATAAGTGCTTACCAAAATTGGTAGTTTTGTAAATAAATTGAACTTGCAATTGCTTGGCTAATATAATGGCAACAACCATAAGGGGTGGTAAGTGCATTACTAAGGCATCATTGAAGAAACTTGCCCCTTTTCTAAGTTATATGTAAGTCGACCAAAGCTTGGTATTTAAGCCAAAATTTTGGCTATCACATGACGCACATAGAGCCACCAAAGTTTTAAGTAGCCAAAGAAAAAAAATATAAAAGAAAAAGAAAGCAAAGTCGAAAAGGGAGAATGAATTAAAAATAAGCTTTGGTTAAAGCATTTAAAAGGAAAAAGAAAAAGAAAGCAAAGGGGATTTGGGAATATTTGAAGCTTGTTTTGGCATATTTCTAAGCCTTTTTCTCTTTATTTCCTTTATATTTTAAATACATTCTAGCAAGCTTTGCATGTTAACCATGTTCCTTCTTTAGGATATTATGCATTTGTTTTATCTTATGATTTATGGGTTATTATTGTACTTTAGGAGACCAAAAATATTCTCTTTGTTGCCTAGTTGGTTTAGCTAGCACGTATATTCATATCTTGATATTATTACTTCATTCGTATGCCATGGTTTATGCTATCATATGTCCATTTTGCATATCTAGAAGTTACCCATGGCTTTTCTTGCATTTTAAGTATGATATATTTGTTAAATTCCATATTATGTGTGCTTAATCATGCTTCCTAACATGTCTATCAAAGTGCTTGACTTGTGTTTGTGCCAAATATGATTTTATAAACAATTCTCGAAGTTGGGCCATGTTTAATCCAAACTAATGGGTCAATCATGGCTTATGATTTTAGCCACTTGATGCCATCAAGCTTGGGATAAATCAAGGTTTTATTGCTTGGGTCATGGCCAAATAAGGCTAAATATATTCTTTTTTTAGTCTAAAAAATAGTTTACCAATTGTTTGATTAAATTCCTTGATGTGAGCCTAATTGTTGTTGTTGAAAAATGGCATGGCTAATGGGTCATTCTCTTGCCCAGGATTTAGGATGGACTTGTGAACCCACTACCATAGACCCTTAGTGTTGGATATTCGCATGCTCATAGCCCAATTTAAGTGGAGATACTCCAACTCCATTACTCAAAGGGGATACTCAAACCTTGTTTTTTAATCAAAGTTTAAATTTTCTCCTTGTTCCTAAATGTTTTCCTAACTTTGGGGATACTCCAATCCCATTACTCTAAAAGGATACTCCAACCTGTTTTTAAAAAATATAATAAAATTTTTTTCTTTGTTCCTAATTATTTTCAAACTCTATTTTAGGGAACACTCCAACCTTACTCTTCCAAGGGAATACTCAAACCACACTTTACCTCAAAAACGTAAAATTTTCTCTCTTCTGGATGCCTCAAACTGTTTTTTAAAAAAATGTCTTTGTTCTTCAAATTACCATCGAATCTAGACTGGTTTCTAAAATTGCCATTTAGGTTATTCTTCAATAATCGAACGCAATTATAAGATACATTTCTATCTTCCTCTTTTTTTATGTTCTTTTGTTTATGATTGCTTATTTATGATATTATTATATTTCTTATTTTTTGCCTCACTAACTTGCTTCCTTTTGTCGGTTATTGTGCAGTCATATTTAAAATTTGTTTTCTAATGAAATTTACATGGTGATGTTTCATGTTGGTATATCTTCAGTACCTAATATGAACATCTAATTTTTAAAATCCAATCCCAACATCGTTTTCATAAAAAAATCCCTATGTTCCTCATATCTCTGAGGCATATAGGTGATCTAATTTTTCTTAATAAAAAACCCTGGATTCATTTTTTTCAAAACTTTATGCATTAAAAAGGATTATATCTAAATAGAGACCAAATGGAATTGATTTAACCGAGACCGTAGTGAGATATAGTTAGTAGGTATCGATTTCGGGCGTCATAGGGATGCTAGTCCTTCCCTGTTTGTAACAACCCTCAACCCACCAATGAATCTTTGAACTTCATAGACCTTGAAATCAATGTTTCGAGTTTTGTAAATCATAATATTGTTTCCAATAGGCATCCGATTTTGCTTAGCCTAAAATGATCAGTGGCAATTCTAGGTTTATGGCCACTTTATGGTGGTCATCTGGGTTTAGTTGGATGAGTGACCCCTCCGATGGTCCCTATCCTTTTCATATCATCAGGTCTAATCCAAATCCTTGTCAAGGGATAGCTCAAAGGCTCGACCACAACCAACCATCATTTATTCTCAAGTCGAGCACACCATGCCCTTCAAATCATCTAAAATTTTAAAGGCCGAGCACGTGGTGACGAATGTTATTAGATAGTTTGCTCTGAACATCTTATGTAGATAAAGCCCATGAAACATATTGGCCTAGCAAAGGAATTGCAATAAGTCACAATTATGGGATCTTTATGCATCAAAGCCAAACTGCTAAAAATGTTCTTAGTCATCATATTGTCAAGACAAGGCATTAACAACACAGAAAGGTTGGTATGTGTTAAGTCTCCATGCATTAGATGCATGCAATTGATCTTTTAATTTGAAGTATAGAGATATTTAGGGATAGCATAGGGGTGTTTGTTAAGTAGAATAAGTTCATTGAACATCATCTACTATAAGAGTTCTATTTAGTATTTCACTTAAGTGTTTATGAAAATACTCATGTGTCATAGTGTTAGTGATCTTTAGACTTGTGACACTAGGTTACCTTGTGTATGGATTCTCATACTTAGATATCATCATGAAAAGGTCCATAACAAATGGATGCCAATGGATGAGTGGTTTTGGGTATGCCATGAAGCACACTTTAAGTGGACGAGTGGTCCAGAGAGGATTCATCACCCTAAGTGATATAAAGGGACATATCTCACATGTACTTAGCCATTGTTAACTTAAAGTCCTTGGCTATACTAATTATGAAGTTAATAAATTAGGGCTATAGACTAATATGTGGAGGGTTAAGAATAGACATTGAACCATATTCTTACTTACTTTAGGATATATAATGAAAAGATTGAATTACACTAAGATATTGTACATTGAAAGGCTTGTCAAAACCAATTTGACACTATTTGCATTTCGGTGGCCATGATGATTGCTAGATGCCAATCGTGGTCTATAAATATAAATATTCTTAATTGAACAAATTATATTTATTACTAATATAATGAGGGCCTAATGGGTCACACACATAAGAATGATTATTAGAAATTAAAATGAAACTAGGCTTATTTACTTGATAAAAGTAAAGGCTACTTAGGCCTAATTTGAATAGCTCATGTGGGCTAAAACTGAAGTGCGAAATAACCAAAAGTTGAAAAACACTTACCCTAGGTACTAAAACCTTATATTGCCATCGCTAACCCTAATGATTTTTTTATTTGCATCGTTTAGTCTTCCCCAATGAGTGAATTATGTTATCCTCTTCTCTAAAAGGGATTTTGTGATTTCACCTAGTAAAAAAGAAAAGCTATTTTCTTTATTCATTTTGATTAAGAATTAAAAGAAATCAAAGGCTAAGGGAAAGTTTTTGAAACCTAGACTGCTAGCAACTCCTGACAAAATAAAGTCTCTTCCTTTTGAAAGTTTTTCAGATCACCTATGTGGATAACCATTAGAGGTTGGACAGTTGGACAGCTTTGGTTTACGATAATCGGGCTCAGCGTACAAGATTTAGGGTCATAGAACTTCTCTAATGGCTTTACGCCATCACTAGTTTGAGGTATGAGAAGTTTATATTCAATATTTGTATTTTTGTTTTGAAAGATTGATAAAAAAATGCAAGATGATTTGGATTAAGGAGTCTAACAACATCATAGCTGATAACTGTGTTTCTTTCAATGATTATGAGATACCCACCCAGGTAGGGCAAGTTATAAGGCCTTCCACATTACCACTTACTACAAAAGCCATATTTTGCCTAAGTTTCTTATCATTAATGGCTCAGCTTTAAATGTTATATCTTTGACCTGCTTAAACAAGCTTCACATTGATGCTTCTTATTTCAAGCATAGCCATATATTCGATAGGATCTAGCATGAATTTATCAAGAATATAACAATGCCATTATAAATAGGCTCGTACACATATGAGATCAATGTTCAAGTGATAGACATTGTTCCATCTTACAATTACCTACTAGGGAGGCCATGGATTCACTCTACAGGGGTAGTACCATTATCACTGCATCAAAAATTAAAATTTGTAATTAAGAACAAAGTTATGCGTATAAAAGGGAAAAAGATGTTACTATTATAATCTCTACTGATACTTTTTAAATTGAGCCTAATGACAATGCTCTTGAATCATCTTTCTAGTCATTTGAGTTTGTCAATGCCGCATTTATTAGGGAAGGCTTATTGATAGTTGAGCCTCAATTGTCAAGGATACCTACACAGGTCAATAGTTGACTATCGATAAAGGATGTTAAGCTAGAAAAGGTTTTGAAATACTTCTTTAAGGCATTACTAAAGCTTTAAAAGTTATGACCAAGATTAATAAGAGAGGGTTGGGGTTCAAGCGCAATGCACCATAACAAAAACAACAAGCTAAAAGAGCTAAAGAGAAAATGATAGCTCGTCTAATGGGTAAGGACTTGGGATAAGAATCGAAGATGTTCACCCTTTAAGGTAAATTTTTTATCTGGGAAGACACATGGATCCAAAACAAGAAAGGGTGCTTGTTAAGTAAATAAGGCCTTTAGGCTTAATTTTCTAATTTAAAGGGTAGTTGAATTTGAGGAAAATTGAGACTCGAGTCCCAAAAATCTAAGAATGTCAAAATTTGATTGGTATATATCTCTTAAGGTGATTAGACTTTTTATTGATTTCATTTGAACAGAAAAGAGACTTGTTTAGAAGTAGAAATCAAAATCAACAAAGTAGTAAAAATGAAATATCGGCAAAGTCAATTCTAAAAAGTTAACTTTTTAGCCTAGAGTTGGATTTTGAAATTAGAAGAGTTCTACAACTTGGATTCCGAAATTGATTACACTAAAATGAAATTGAACATGGACATTAGTTCAAGAAGGTGTAATTAAGATTGGGTTATGAGAAGACCTTAGGAATTTAAAATGCTGGGAACTTTTAAGGGCTTAATCTGAGAGGTCAAAGATGGAAAATTTTACGTTTTCGAGAGGAAGTCATTAGGACATTTTTACTATAGGATGGAAAATTAATTGCATTTTTACATTGTCATATCATGATCAATTAAGTGTTATAGAAATTTGTACAAGACTAGCTTAATAACATGCCATAGCCAAATTCACCATGTGCTAAATATGCAAATTTTGTTTATCCATTCATTAAGGGCATTAATGTTATTTCTTTCTAATTTTGTTAGGAGTTAGTGATTAAGCTAACATTACCTTAAGGTGATTTAAACTTAAATCACCAACATAAAGGCCTATAAATAAGGGCAAATGTCCACATTTTTGGCATCTTTAATCACTTATAAAATTTTAGAAATTCTAGAATTTCATTTTCTCTCAAGCTCTTATTATTTCTAGAAGAAGATCAAGCTTGGAATGGTATAATCTATAATTTTTCTCTTTAATTTCAATTCAATTTCATGATTTAAATATTTGATTTATGCTTCTCCTTGTTTATATTTGATTCGACCATTGATGACTATTGATGATATGGTGATTTAATCTTAGATTAAGTTATGATTTACTTAATTCTTTGTTGTTTTAAGGATGATGAAAAGATTAATTTATGAAATATAGCTTGAATCATGATTAAGAAGTAAGATGCAGTGTTCAAACAAGATAATCTCATTAGATTTAAGGTTCAACTAACATGCTTTCTTAAGATCTTGATGATATATGTTAAGATAAGCTAGGATTTAGTGATTATGAGCTGAAATTACAAAGTTTAAATGATGAGGTCATGATTCTCCAAACTTATATAGTGTTTAAACTCCTCCAAAAGCTTACTCTTCGGTTCACCTAGCTTAGGTTAGTATGATCTTGAATTTAATTAATGCTTCCCTAGATAACCTTCTAATTTAAGCTAGTTTGAGCTAAAATCTAAGTGATTAGAACTTTAATCTAATGCTAAATGATGAAATTCTAGGTTCTTGAACTTAATGAAGTTTTTAAACGAGCTTAAACACCTTAGTTAGCTTCAAGCATTTTAATATCTTGGTGTGCTCGAGCGGGCTTTGCTTAATTGATGCTTAAATGTTGAAATTTAAATGAATTAATAAACTTGGGTAAATTGACATTAATGCTTAATTGGATAAAATCATAAGCTTACATGTCCAATTGTTGAGCTCAAGTGATTGAAAGCATGTTTTGATTGTTAATCACATTGATTGAATTAAATGCATGCTTCTTTTTTTGTGTTTAATTGTTTATTCATGATAATTTGATAAGAAATTGATGTTTAGATGAGCATGGTTAGTTGTAGAGGAATTTGGCTAGGTTATTTTGTGTTTTGAATAGTTTTTATGGATGATTAGTTGCCAGAACTATAGGTTAGTAGACTACATGTTTGATAAAATGCATGTTAAGGTTTTTAAGAAGTGTAATTTTTTTTCTAGAAAAGATCCCCTAAGGGCAAATCTTGGTTCAATCAATATGTGAGTCAAGGTTTGGTTATGTTTAAAGTGTCTTGTTAAGTTTAAACTTGGTAAGTTTTAATGTGAGTCATTAGGTGGTGTTTAGGTGAGTCAAAATGTGATGTTTATAGTCACGACAGGTTCTGATTACAACATACAAGTGAGTGGCATTGGCATGTCTCTTACTTGTTAAGAATAAATAAGAATAAATAAAAGGGATAAAAGCATATTCGCATGTCTCTGAAGTATATCGCCAATTTTGGGAAGCATAGTTCTAGGTTAAGTCGCTTAGAGGTCTTTCTGGTTTCCTCATATAGGACATTCATAGAGTCAATGTGGTCTTGTTGCTAGATGTTCGGACATCTCTGTTCACAATTATGTTAAAATTTACTATTGTAATCTAAAACATAGTCTCATAAAAAGAATTATTTTTGAATAGTTTATAGATCTTAGGAATTTTTTGTTGTATTTTCCTTTAATCTACATTGATTGGGCTACATGATAGGCTATTGAAATGTTTGGTTTTGTGATAGAATGAATATAAAAAATCTCAAAACATGATCTGTTCCCATGGCTCTATTTTTGTGCATAATTAGTAATATGAGATGTTTTTGATAAGGATAACCATTTTAGTGTATTTTCTCACACTTTTTTAGATAAAATTATAATGAATAAGCTTTTTAAGCATGTATAGCTTGCATAGTAGGTATTCTGATCAAGAAGATGATTCAAAAGGTAGGATGGTCGAAATTGTGTGAAATGTAATAGTGTCTAATTAAAAAATTTTATGTGACAGCCTAAATGATTTTTAGGCTTTTATTAAATATTTATGTTGAAGTAAAGTGAGTTAGCATTCATTGAATTTGATTGGATGATTTTATGTGATAGGAACAATTTGAAATAAATTCAGAGAGCTTGAAAGGTCAAATTTATCCCCTATTTCGAGTCTCTTTGGGTTTTATGTCTACTATTTTGAGTTATTTGGATGTTTTGAAATCGATTTCAAAAGTCATGTTTAGCATGTCCATAGGTTTAAAAGTGTCGTATAGCAGGTCTCTAGTGGCTCACATTAAGCTTTTTAAGTTGGATTGAATAAAAATTAATTTTTAAATCCTATTTTCAAAGCTATGATTTCTTTAGTTTAGTCCAAGTGTAGTATTTTTGTGCTTTCTTTTAAATGGAGTCAAATTTGATTAAAAATTTTGAAAATGGAGTCAATTAGCTAATAATTTTTGTGTCAAATGCTTATATGAAAATTTTCTTTATAAATGATTTTTGCTAAAAATTAGTTGTAAATTTGACTTAGTCTCAGTAAGAGTTCCGGGATGCATTTTGTTAGTGATATTTATTCGATTTTATGAATAAAAGGGGGATTATGATTGAATATGTTTGATTGAAATCAAGAAAACAAATTTGGATACATGTGATTAGTTGGTACCAATTTATTGGGCATCACGAGAGGGATCGAGTCCTTATGGTGTAACCAACTCTCGAGCCCAACTTTATAGATTTTTGATATATGCAGATCGTAAGATCATTTCTTTAGAGTTTCAAGATTTCTTAGTGTATGATTTAATAGGTGAGTGATCATTCGCGGCCAGAAAAGATCGATGGGGACTCCTTAACCCAATCACTCTTGTATCTTGATACAGGAGGTTCAGATGAGCGATTTATTTGACCAACTATAGCGCTATGATGATTCCAAGTGTTGTCTACTTTGATATGTTGAGGTTTGTATCTTAATATTTTACTAATAATTTTTTGGTGACTCCACTGGGGACATTAGAGATTTAGGCCTCAAACCAGTCACATGTTATCTAAGTTTCGATTTTTCTCGATTTTAGGTAGTATTTAATTATAATCCCCTTGAGATTTATCATTGTGATTGTCTAATTGATTAATTGATTATTATGGATATTATTATGTGCACTAACCATATTGCAGTGCTTAAATAAAAATATGATGCTACTCTTAGTATAAAAGTAAGCAAAATAATTGATATATAATCTCATATGATGAAGTGAAATCCAAGTTTAGAGTTTTTCCCCCCACACTGCACTAGCATAATCATTAAACCCTCTATTAAGTATTGTGCAGGGAAGATATAAGACTTATTTTAAGATATATGCAGTTATTAGTCGATCACATTATTAACAATTCGTTTAGTCGACCAAAGCCCTCGTGATTTATTGCTCTTATTTTCATGATTCGTCTATACGACCATAAGCAATTTACTTACTTGGATTGAACCCATTTTGACCATCCCGCCTTATCAAGCAGGGGGAATGCTTTGGGGACCATGTGCATTAGAGGTTGTCTTAAACATGCACGTAATGAGCCATAGGAGCTAAACACAATCAACCACGCTAAAAGTTGAGAGGTACCTGAAGATTAGGTACAATAGGGAAATGCTTATAATCTTCTCTCATTTTATTTTTTTTGAGTCTAAGTCTACATTGGTGTCAAACGAACTTCACCACTTGGGATATTTATCATCCGTTGATACGAGTATATTTATATCCATTATAACTAGCCATTTGGCTATAGGGTCGATGGCTAAAACATGTTCAGAAAATAAAATAGAGTTGAGGTGAACGAATGTAGTCACCTTATTTTATCCAGGGCCATAATTGACTTTTTCTCGACTACAGGGGTTAAGTGGAATTTTCTAGGTGTGGATCCTCTCAAATGAGTTATTGATGATAGAAAGGTCTAATTACATTTAAGCTTAATTGTCCAATTTAGGGGGTTGGTGCGAGATTTGGAAAACTGAGACCTAGGTCTTGAAAATCAGAGAATGTCCAAAGTTGACTAGGATATGTCTCTTAAGGTGATTAGAGTGTTTATTGAGGTCATTTGGATGAAAAAGAGACTTGTTTTTAAAGTCATAATCAAAGGTCAATCAAATGGCAAAAAGTCAACTTTAGGCAAAGTTAATTACGAAAAGTTAACTTCTTAGCCTAGAGTTAGATTTTAAAATTGGAAGACTTGTATAACTTGGATTTCAAAATTGATTACACCAAAATGAAATTGGACATAAACTTTAGGATAAGAAGTAATTACGATTGAGTCATGAAAAGACTTTAAGAATTTAGAATGCCAGAAGTTCCCGAGGGCTTAATATGAAAAGTTCGGGATACAAAATTCTATGTTTTTTTTTTTAGAGAATGTCATTAAAACACATTTTTGCTATAGGATGGAACATTTAATTGCACTTTTACATAGACAAATCATGATTAATTGAATTGCAGAAAAGTTATACATAGACTAATGTAGGATTAATGCTTTGGCTGATTCCAACATGTGATAAATATGCCAATTTTTAATAATCTATTCATTAATGGCACTAATTCCCCTAAGTTAGTTAAAAGGTTAGTGATTAAGTCCAGATCTAGGGTGATTAAAGCTTAAGTCATCAATTTCAAGGCCTATAAATACGGGTGATTAGCCACAATTTCAGAACTTTTAAACACTTGGCAAATTTTAGAAATCTAAAGTATTCTCTTTTCTCTCAAGCTCTCATCATCTTAAGGAAGAAATCTAGCTTAAAGTAGGTATAATTTCTATCATTTCTCTTTAATTTCAATTCAATTTCATGATTTTAATGCTTGATTCATGATCATTCATGCATACATCACATTTGGTCATGATGTATCCTTGATCTATAGTTCTCGACCTTGATGATTCATGATGGTCTTATGTTTTGATCTAGATTTGAGCTATGATTCACTTGTTTTCTTATTGTTTAAAGCATGATCTTATGATTGATTGTAGAAATCTAGCATATATCATGATTAGTGAATTAAACCTAGTGTTCAAACATTAGATCTCCTTAGGTTTAAGGTTTGGCCAACTTAATTTGTTAGGATTATGATGATTTGAACTTAGTTAAGCTGGCATATAATGATACTGAGCTGAAAGTTTGAGTTAAAAACCTGAAATATTAAATCCTCTAGCTTAAAAAGAGTTCAAACATGAAGAAATAAAGAAAATTTGGTTTGGCTAGCCTAGATTTATAAAATCTAGAGCTTAATTAATTTGATTTTGCATAATCTTTCTAAATTAAGCTATTTGACTGATTTGAGCTGTAAACTAGTTGATTAGAACTTGAATCTAGTGCAAAATGATAAAATTATAGGTTCTTAAACTTGGTAAACCATTCAAACAATCTAGAATAGCTTCCTCTAGGTTCGGCCATGGTGTAATCTTAGTGCACTTGAGTGGGCTCTACATAATTGATGCTTAATTGGTGAAATCTAGATGAATTAAATGGAGTTAAACTTAGGTAAGCTAAAATTTTAATTCAATGAATTTAGAAGCTTACTTGTTAAAGCATGATTTGATTGTTAAGCATGTTAATTGAATTGAAACCAAGCTTATTTTCTTGTGCTTGATTGTTAATTGATGAGAATTTGAAGAGAAAATGATGATTAGATGAGTATGTAGATTCGGCTAAGGTGCAATTTTTGTGGATAATTAGTTGTTAGAACCATAGGTTAGTATTCTATCTGTTTGATAAAATGCATATAGGATGTTTGGTTGTGTAAAACCTTGTTTCCTTAAAAGATCTCCCAAGAGCAAGCTTTGGTTCACTTAATCAATAGGTGAATCTAGGTTTGGTTTTGTTTAATAAACTTTTTAAGTAATTTGGGGATATTAAATAAAATAGCCTAATTTAGAACTGACTGGGATGAAAGAAAAATATTTTTTGGTGTTTACACAAGCTTTGTTGAGTCTAAACTTGGAGAGTTTTAATGTGAGTGATTAGGTAGTGTTTAGGTGAGTCAAATCATGTTGTTTAGAGTCACTTAGTTGCTGGTTACAGCACACAAGTGAGTGGCATTGGTGTGTCTTGCAACATGACTTGGATACAAATCCTGACCAAGCTCGACTTAAAATGGCAGGTTTACCCATTGCTGTTATATATCCGTATATCATTAATTTTCTTTTATTTGAGGGGCCTTATATCATTATTATTATTATTATTTTGTGTTTGGGGTTTGAGTTGTCGAGATGAATCGCTCACTCGACTTAATGTTGCAACATGGCTCGGATACAAATCCTGACTAGCTCGACTTAAAATGGCAGATGTACGTATTATTCCTAAATATATCATTATTTTTTTCTTTTATTTTAGGGGCCATATTATTATTATTATTATTATTATTATTATTTAATTTATTTTTTGTATTTGGGGACTGAGTTGTTGAGATGGATCACTCGCTTAACTTTTTTAAATAGTTGTTACGAAATGACTATTTTTCTGGAGTCGTCACCAATCGTATTTTGACCAGGTGAGATTGGACACGTGCCATAGTTTATATCTTGAGGGTTACGAAACCCATAAAAATAGACTCTGAGGTCTGTGCTCACACCAGATATCGTTTGAAAGGGTCAGTTACAATCACAAATAAGGATCAACCTTCTCATGATGCCCGACTCGTGTAAACATAAATTTTGATTTTTGTTTGGTTTTAATATTTGGTATTTAATTATAATTCCCATAATATTTTATTAAAAAAATTTAGTATTTCGTATGAGAAAATCGGGTTTTAATATTTTTAAAAATCAAAATATCTTCCATACCATCTCGGAGAGCTAAGAGAAGACAAAGATCTTATCATTCACTATCGTACTCCATTGGAGAACCTATGGAGTACGAAAGATTTTACTTTTACAAAACTTGAAAAAAAAAACCCTATTTTTATTTGAAAAGGTATCACATTATTAAAATAATTCATATAACCCCTTACATATTCCGGTAAGAATTCTATGTATTAATTTAATTAGAAAACATTGCCTTAATTATAGAAAACCTGATTTTATTAAAAATACGGACCTTAAGACCTAAAAATGGTCCAATATGACAAATCTATTCCTAATGTGTACTTTTGATGTAAAAGTATTCTAGTATTCACATAGGACTTAGTTTTAATGCAAAATTACAAAAACAACTTAGGGTATACATTTGACGTTAAAGTATCCTCGTTATCTTAAGGACTTGAATATGATAATAAAAGTGTAAACCTATCCTAAATATGCACCTTGGTATAAAAGCATCCCAATGCTTATCTAAGACTTGACTTTATGTAAAATTATAAAAGTGTCCTCAGGGTATACCTTTGACGTGAAAGTGTCATAATACTCTAACGGGCACAAAATGACAATGAAATAATGAATATATCCTAAATATGCACCTTCGGCATAAAAGCAACCTAGTTACTATCTAGGACTCGATTTTAGGTAAATTATGAAAATGCCTTTAGGGTATAACTACAAAGTGAAAGTATCCCGGTAACTCTAATAGACCTTAAAATGACCTTAGAAGGCTAAATAATCTTAAAAATTCACTTTTGGCGTAAAAGCATCCCGGTAAAAAAAATTACCAAAATGCCTCTAGGGTATACCTTTGACATAAAAGTATCCTGACAACCTTAAAGAACTCAAAATTGATTACAGAAGGCTAAACCAAACCTAAATATTCACCTTCAGGATAAAAAACATCTCGGTGAAAAAAAATTATCAAAATGCCTTTAAGGTATACCTTTGACATTAAAATATCGCAGTAACCCAAAATGACCTTAAAATAACCTTAGAAGGCTAAACTAATCCTAAAAATTCACCTTTGGCATAAAAGCATCCTAGTGAAGAAATTACCAAAATGCCCCTAGGGTATACCTTTGATGTGAAAGTATCCCGGTAACCATAATGAACACTAAAATGATGAAAAATGGATGAATTTACCCTAAATGGGGAAAATAAAATTCAAAATTTGGCCTAAAATGCAAAAATTATAATTAAGCCCCTAAATTTTTTAAAATTTTATTTTGTACCCAATGGAAAATCGAAAGAATACGAAAACTTTAAAAAATTTCTATATCCCTATTGAAGGCCATAGGAAAAATAAAAAATTTTTAAAAATGATATTTTTAACCATTTTGCCCTTAAAGGTCTAAATTTGCTAATTAATCCCTAAACTTTTGAAAATTTCATTTTAGACCTTATATGATAAAATAACTAAAAAAATCATAAAATCATATGAAATTATGTATAAAAATTACACCAAACATACCAACAAGAATTCGACCAAATACCTTGGCCTTAGAACAAAAATTTTTCATAACTTGCAAAATAACCCCTAAACTTTGTAAAATCTCATTTTGACCCTTATATGATGAAATATCACAAAACACTACAAAAAATATTAAACCATAAAAAAATATCATAAAAATCATAACAAGAATATACATGAGGGTTTGGCTAAGCACTTTTGGCCATAAAGCCTAAATTTTTAATTTTTGCAATTTAGTCCCTAAACTTCCTAAAATTGAAAAATGACCCCCAAAGTGCTAAAAATGCCTAATCATGTTTGCAAACACATGAATCAGATTTCTTAAGGCCCATAAGGCTCTCAGCAAGCTAGAAAGGGCGTAAAATTTTCATGAATTTTGCAATTTAGTCCCTAAGTTTACAAATATTACTAAATAACCTAAAAACCTTAAAATTAAAGGAAAATAAGCACAAAATCATCATTATCAAACCCAAACACATTCGGCTAAAATGAAAAAGTATGGGATTTATGCATGATTTGATAAAAGAAATCATGACAATAACATAAATAACCATTATTAAGCTTAAATAAACATAAAATTATAAAATAAATAAAAAATAAAATCAATCAAAATACTAATTATCAAAATAACACTAAAGAAATAACTCAAATTTAAATATAATCACAACAAAATCAAATTCACAATAATAAAATAACATTTCATAAAGAATTTGCTAGAAAAATATATGAAAAACATAAAATAAAAAACTAAAATCACCATGTTCAGCCTTTCAACATGGATGGGAATCCATGAGCTTTAAGATGGTTTCACTTACAAATAAGATGAAAACAAAGAAAGAATCAAATGAAGAAAAATAAGAAGAATGGCGTATTTACTTTAGAAAAAACTAGAAAAACTAGTATTTTTTTTGTATTTTTCTTTCAAAATGCCTAAAAACTTCCACTTAAACACCACCTCTATAAATGGCCACATGGTTGGAAAAATACGATGGGTTGAAACCTTCCTAAAAATTTTTATGAAATTTTCTTTCTTGTTCTTTTTCCTTTTTATTACTTTTTTTATTTGATTTTTTTTAATTTGATGTGATCTAAATTAAATATATTTGTCTTCTTATGGGTGATGTCATGAAAATATCATTGATTCCTAGATCATTTTGCATAATAATTATATTAATATGTAAAATTATACCATTAAAATTAACTATAATTAATTTAATTTAATCTAATAATAAAAACAATTTTTTATGTACAAGAAAAAACATTAAAATAGCAAATTTGTAAAATCTTATGAGAAAAAAACCCTTACCGAGGAAAAATTGTTACATGTAATAAAAATGCAAAATTCATAAAATAAATTAAATTTTAAAAAATGATTTAATGTGAAGTAAACAACAATATTTAAAGAATTTTAAAAATTATAAATTCAAAAAAATCCTCTCAAAGAAATTAACGGAGTAAAAAACTCTATATCTTAGTAACAAGAAAAATTCTAAAACTCATTAAATAAATGAAATATTTCAAAATTGATTTAATATGAATTAAATAATAATATTTTAAAAATTATAAACTAAAAAAAATCTTCTAAAAAAATTTATAGAGTAGAAAATTTGGTATTCAAAAGTAAGGCATATTCTAAAAAATGCAAAATTCATAAAATAAAACATATTCTGAAAACAATGATCCAATTATGAATTAAATAATAATATTTTAAGAATTTTAAAAATTATAAATTTGTAGAAATCTATCAAAAAAATTTACGAAGTGGAAAACTCAGTATGTTGGAATAAAAAATTCTAATAAAAATGCAAAACTCATAAAATAAAATGAAATTTCCAAACCATTTTAATGGTGGTTAAATAAAATATTGAAAGAATTTTAAAGTTCAAAACTCGAAAAAATATCACCAAAAATTTTACAAAAAACAGAAAGTTGGTATTTTGAAACAAAAAAAAAATTCAAAAATACATTGAAACTTATATAAAATAAAATAAATAAAATATATTATCCAATAATTTACAAAATGGTAAATATGAAAATCCAAAATTTTAAATAATTTTGCCAGGAAAAATTTCATGAGTACGATACCGTGGTATTATGAAAAATTTAAAATTAATTATTGAAATATACAACTTGGCACCTTATGGTATAAAATACCAATATAAATTTTTTCTTGAATATTTTTGAATTTTTGGAGTACGTATGGACGTAAATACCACATAGGTATCAGTAAAAATATACGATGATCAACCTCCCAATTTTAACGAAGAATTCTTAAAAAATTCCTAAAAATGAGAAATTTGACCGTGAGAATATCTGCAAAAATAGATTTTTAAAATTTTGACAAGAAAATATTGAAAATAATTTTTTTTAAATATTAATCTTGTATATCTAAAATTATATATCAAAATATGACTTTTTTGTCACGTGAACTTACGGCTATTTGAATTATGACTAAAAAGGTCTTAAAAATGTCTTGTTCATATGAAAAAGATTGTTCCAAATGACGATGGCCGTTAAGTTCTTGATCTCAGATATTCAGGATTATTGAAAAGGAGACCTAGACGAAATTAGGTGTCTACACTTAGCCCTAAATAGTTGTTGAAAAATGACCATTTTCTTAGAATTGCCACCGATCTATTTTGGCTATGTGAGATTGGTCACCTACTGAAACTTATATTTCTAAGGTTACGAAACACATAAAAACAAACTTCGAAGTCCGTGATTATACCAAAAATCATATAAAAAGGTTCGAGAGTTGATAAGGATTGACCTTCTCATGATGCCCAGTAATCGATACCTTATTAATTTACGTGTTAACATAAATTTTGATTTTTATTCAATTTCAATATTTGATATTTAATTGTAATTCCCATATATCAAAAATAAAATTTTATGAAATAAATTTATTATTTCTAATGGGAAATTATGTTTTTATTTTTTTTTCAAATCAAAATATCTTTTGGACCTTTCTGAAAGACCAGAAGAACACAAGAGTTTTTATCATTCTCTTTCATGCCTTGCTGGAAAGCCAGTGGAATGCAAAAGGTTTTAAAAAACAAAATATCTTT
Source organism: Adansonia madagascariensis (assembly GCA_038381835.1). NCBI lineage: Eukaryota > Viridiplantae > Streptophyta > Magnoliopsida > Malvales > Malvaceae > Adansonia > Adansonia madagascariensis. The sequence continues at coordinate 15,710,278 of JBBYHL010000021.1, forward strand.
TGTACCTTGCTAGATAGCTAGACAAATACGAAAGGTTATATATTTCTGAAATTTGAAAAATCTTAATTTTCACTTTAAAAAGGATATTTCATTATTAAAATAGTCCGTAGAATCCCTCTCTCATATTCTGAGGGAAATTCTATATACTATTTCAACATTAGAGACATTACCTTAATTTTAATAATTCCAATTTTATTAATAATATTTATAATTATCTTAAGACTTGATTTAGATGAAATATACTAACCTCGACTTTATGGATCTTAATTTGGTTGAAATGACCAACATGTCCCCTAAAGTACACATTCGATGTAAAAATATTTCGATGACCTTAAAAGACTCGATTCTAAACTAAATTACTAAAATGCCTTTAAAAAGTACTTTCGATATATAAGTATCCCAGTACCCTAAAGGAGTCAACAACTTCAGAAAAAATAAACCTATTCCTACTTTACACCTTCGACATAGAAGTATCCCAGTGATCACATAGGACTTGGTTTTAACATAAATTACTAAAATATCCCTAAGGTGTACCTTCGAACTATAAGTATCCCAGTTACTTAAAGAACTCGACAACTCTATAAAAAGACAAACCTATACCTATTATACACCTTCAACATAAAAGTATCCAAGTGGTCACATAGAACTTGGTTCTAAGAAAATTACTAAAATATGCCTAAGGTGTACCTTTAAACTAATAAATATCCTGGTAACCTAGAGGATAAAAAATGATATAAAGTGACAATTATACCCTTCATGTGCAATTTAGACATCAAAAGTGACCTAAAATGCAAAAATTACTAATAAGTTCTCTAAACTTTTCAAAATTGCATTTTGTATCTTAACGAAAAATTGAAAGAATAAGAAAAGTTCTAATAATTTCTATAGTCCTCTGGAAGATCGGAGGAATGCTAGAAATATTCTTAAAATAAAACAAATAGCACATTAACTTAAGATGCAAACTCTTTCTAAATGATCCTTAAACTTTGCAAACTTTGCAATTTAGTTCCTATACAAAATAAATAAGAAAAGTTTTAATAATTTCTACAGTCCTCTGGAAGATCGGAGGAAAGCTAGAAATATTCTTAAAATATAAAAAATATCACATTAACTTAAGATGCAAAGTCTTTCTAAATGATCCTTAAACTTTGCAAACTTTGCAATTTAGTTCTTATACAAAATAAACACAAAATTGAACACAAAATTCATCACAAAAAATTTATGGAAATTATACCAATAATCACAATATCAATTTGACCAAGCACCTGTTACCTTAGGACAATATTTTGCAACTTTGCAAATAAGCTCCTAAATTTTTCAAAATTACATTTCGTATCTTAACAGAAAGCTAGAAGAATAAAAAAAGCTTTAATATGTTCTACACCCTTCTAGAGGACCTGAGGATGCTAAAAATATTTCAAAATGAACAAAATACCCCTAAATGAATGATTTTTCTTAATGAACTCAAGGTTTTTCATTTTTCAATTTAGTCCCGACATAATAGAAAATCATAAATTAATACAAAACACATCATGAAAAATCACAAAAACCACTCCAAAAATCGTGAGAATGGTTCAGTCAAACACTTATGGTACAATTTTTTCACATTTTGCAAATTAGTCCTTAAACTTTTTAAAATTGCAAAAATGCCCCTAAAATTAAGAAATGCCTAAAACATGTTCACGAATGCATTAAACACTCCTTTAAAGGGACATGATTCTTTCGACCAAGCAAGAATGGCCTAAAAAGTTTTTAATATTTTGTAATTTAGTCCCTAGACTTCTAATAATTAAAAAATAACAACGAAATCACAAAAATTTCACTAAATCATGCTTATATACAAAAATCAAGCTAGGAACTACCTTTCCAAAACTTGTACAAAAATCACCAACATTATTTTTTTAGTCCTAAAAATTCTAAATAATCACAAAATAATCAAAATCATCATAAAAATAACAAAATAAATTAAATAAAATGCATTATAAATTTTGGCCTTGACTTATTAACAAAGGATGATAAAATTTTCTCAACATACAACATGAGTAAAAACACATACACAAATAACAAGCTTAGATGCAAAAATAAAATCATAAAAACCAAAATATAAACATATTTTCCAACATATAAACATGAAAAATGGCAAGAAAAATATCACAACACATACATATAATAAAGATATATCATTTTCACTAGCAAACAACAAATTATTATGATGAAAACTAAAACAAATCTATTAAAAATAAAGTATATCAAGAAAATCCATAAACTTGAATCATGATTTTTATACTTAATCTTTCAACATGGAATGAAATCCATGAGCTAAAGTAATCATAAAACTCATTAAAAGGATGAAACTTGAAAAAAATGAACAAAAAGAAAGAGTTGGCTAAATGATTTTAACTTAAACCTTGGAAATTTTAAGAAATTTTTGTGTTTGTTGTAACTTTTTCTTTATGAAAGCCAACATACCTTCTTGAAAATTTTTCTCTTTTATGGAGTGAATCGGCCAAGGGCTCAAGAACAAGTCCTTAGCCGAAAATAATCCTAGATATTTCTATTATTTTCCTTTTTCTTTTCTTTTCTTTTTTTTTCTTTTTTGATTTTATTTTGATTTGATTTAAATCAATTAATTTTGTCTTTTTGTGGATTATGTCATTAATGGTATCATCAAGCTCTTGAGAATTTTGGATAATATTTGTATATTATGTAAAATTATACCATAAAATTAATTAGAAGGATTAAATTGTAAGATTTTAAAATTATGCATTTGAAATAAAATTTCATATGATCAATTTAATTTAATTTAATAACAAAATCAATTTTAATGTTCAAGAAAAAAGTTAAACTTCTAAACTCGTAAAATTTTACTAGAAAAACCCTTATCGAGAAAAATTATTATATGTAGAAAAATGTAAAACTCATGAAATAATTTGCATTTTTAGAAACTGATTTAATATGAATTTAATAATAATGTTTGAAGAATTTTAAAAATTATAAAATCAGAAAAATCCTCCATAAAGATTTACAAAGTAGAAAGCTCCATATCTTAGAAACGAGAAAATTATAAAAAAAATGCCAAGCTCATAAAATAAATTGAATTTTGTCAAACTAATTTAATATGAATCAAAAAATAATAATTAAAGAATTTTAAAAAATTATAAACTTAAAAAATTCATCTCAAAAAATTTACAAGTAGAAAACTTCATATCATGAAAATGAAAAATTTTTGAAAAAATGTAAAACTTATAAAATAAATTAAATTAAAAAATGATTTAATATGAATTAAAAAATAATATTTAAAAAATTTTAAAAAATTATGAACTCAAATAAATCTTACTTAAAAAATTTACGGAGCATAAAATTTTGTATCTTGAAAATGGGAAAATTCTAAAAATATGTTCAAATTTTATAAAAATGATTTTTATTCAACACATTACTTGAAATATTAATTTATAAAAATAATCCAAAATAATTTTTACTGAAAAATTGCACAAATATGACACTCTCGATGCTTTGAAAATTTGAAAATTAATTATTAAAATGGAAAATTTGACACCTGTGGTATGGAATGCTAATATGAATTTTTCCTTGAATATTTTTTATTTTTCAGAGTGCATATCGGCATAAATAGCACACTGGTATCGGTAAAAATATACGATGGTCAACTTTCAAAATTTAAGAAAAAATTCTCAAAAAATTCCTAAAAATGGAAAATTTGACCTTGATAATATTTGTAGAATAAATTTCAAAATTTCAAAAGTATAAAGTTAAAAGCTAATTTTTTTTACTTTAATTTTCATTTTTTATCCAAGATTTACTTTCTATGACCCTTAAAATGGCACTAATTTTTTCACATGCACCTGCGATCATTTAAGTACAACTAAATAGGTCTTGAAAATGTTTATTGCACCCTAAGAAAGTCTACCACGATTAGGGTGTCGCTAAGTGCTTGGTCGTGGATATTTAGACTGTCGAAAAAGGGCGCGGGGAAAAAATTAGGTGTCTACAGTGTGCCATCCACTTGCTAAGAATAAATAATAATGAATGAAAGTGATAAAAAGAAGAGACATTCACATGACTCCAAAGCATATCACCAATGTCAAAGGATATAGTTCTAGGTCTTGGCATTGAAAAGTCTTTATTAATTCCTCATATAAGACATTTGTGGAGTCTATTTGGTGTCATTACTGGGCGTTCAAATGTTTGGAAATGAGTTTTAAAAATTAGACAAGAGGCTTCATAATCATTAGATATGTCAAAGCTACTGTTGCGTCCAACACTTTAGACTATAAAAAATAGATATTTTAATGAGGTTATAGACCTTTAGAAATTTTTTTTGTTATTTTTTCTTTAATCCTTATTGATTAGGTAGCGTAATAGGCTATTGAAACATTTGATTTCCTGATCAGACGAATACAGTAAAATCTAAGAACATGAGTTGTTCACACGACTTTATTTCAGTGCTTAATTAGTATTATGAGTTATGCTTGACAGAGATTATCATTTTTATGTATCTTTCCATTTTTTTAGATTAGAATGAACATGCTTTCCAAGCATGTATGGCTTATCTGGTAGGTATTCCAGACGAATTGGGAAAAAATTCTAGAAGGCAGGTTGGTCAGGCTTGTTATGCAATGCAGTAGTGTCCAATTAAAAATTTACGTGATTGCTAAAATGATTTTCTAGCATTTTTTGAATATTTTTTCATTGAAGTATAGCGAGTAAGCATACATTTGAATTTTGTTTGGTGATTTTCTATGACAGGAATAATCTAAAATAAATTTAAAAATCTTGATAGGTCAAATCTATCCCTATTTCAATTTTTTTTGAGTTTGACATCTACTATTTTGAGGCATTCGATGCCTCATAATTGACTCTAGCAGTCATGTTAGTGTGTGAGTAGGTCTAGAAGTGTCATATAGAAGATTCCTAGTGTCTCACATTAAAGCTTCTGAGTTGAATTAAATAAAAGTTAATTTTTAGTCTTGTTTAAAAAGTAGTGATTTCTTTAATTTAGTTCAAGTGTACTATTTTTGTGATTTCTTAAAATGGGATCAAAATTAATAAAAAAATATTACAAATGGATCACTAGAGAATATCTTTAGAGTGAAATTTTTTTATAAGATTTTTTCTTTATAAATGATTTTTGCTCCAAATCAGTTGTAAATTCGAGTTAGTCCCAGCAAGAGTGTCAAGATACCTTTTTTGGTGATATTTTGTTTGATTTAGATATTATAAATAAAAGGGGGATTGTGATTGAACAACAAGATTGAAATTGAGAAAAACAATTTTGGATATATGTTATTAAATGGTACAAAGTATTGGGCATCATGAGAAAGATTGAGTCCTTATGTTGTAACTAACTCCCGAGCTAACTTTATGGATCTTCGTTAGACACAGATCATGAAATCATTCCTTTAAGGTTTGTAACTCTTTAGTGAATGGTTTTAATAGGTAATCGATGACACCAATAGGCTGAATAGATCGGTGGTAACTCCTTAACCTAGTAACTCTCGTATTTCAATATAAGAGCCTTAGATGAATAATTTGCTCTGATTGACTAGTTCCCATACAATGGTTAGCAGTGCTGTTTGCTATTATATATCGAGGTTCGTATCTTAATATATTACGACAGCCTTTTGGTGACTCCATTGGGGATATCTTAGAGAGTTAGGCCTTAAACTAGTTACAATTCATTCGAGTTCTAATTTTTCTCAGTTTTAGTTAGTGTTTAATTATAATCCCCTTGATATTTATCATTGTGATTATTTGATTGATTGATTATTATGATATTGTTATGTGCATTAACCATGTTGCAGCATTTAAATAAAAAATCTAATGCTACACTTGCTTATAAAAATAAGCAAAATGATTAATATATAGCTAGGATGATGAAATGAGATCTAAGTTTGGAGCTTTTGTGGCACACACTACATTAGCATATGCATTAGACTCTCTACAAAGTACCATGTAAGGGAAGATATAAGACCAATTTTAGGATATATGGGGTTATTAGCCAATCACGTGAGCAACAATCCATAGGGTCGACCAAAGCCCTCAAGGTGCATTACTCTTGTTTTTTTATTCGCCCATATAAACATGAGAAGTGTACTCACCCGAATTGAACCTATTCTGCTAAGCCTATGATAGGCCTAAGATCGTGGTTCCTTGATTATCCTTCTTAGGCAAAAGGAATGATTTGGGGGCTGTTTATGCTAGAGGTTGTCCTAAACATGCATATAATGAGCCATAAGAGCCAAACTCAGTTAACTATACTAGAAAGTCTAGAAGAACTCAAATTTTAGGTACAATTGAGAAACACTTCTAACCTTCTTTGACTTTATTTTCTTTCTAGGCTAAGTCTCGAATGGTGTTGAATAAACTTTCTCACTCACTATATTTATCATCCCATTAATATGAGTCTATATTGACATTTGATTATAATTTGTTGTTTGGCTATCGGGTTGATGGCTAAAACATGTTTGAAAAATAACACCTAGCTGATGCGAACAAATAACTTGGAGTCTTACATCATGAATGATATAGTGTTGAGAACATTTGAACGTACTATTATGTTGTTAGATTGATGGCTAGTGTGACACTAGAAGCATCATGATAGCTCAGTTTTGAAAAAAGTGTCCTAAAAAGAATTGATGCCCTAAATTAGGACTGTATATTAAACGGGTTAGTTTTTAGAGTTTGGCAGAATGACTTACCAGCTTTATGGGCCATGTGGGATCAATAGGCAGCACTGAGAAAAATCTATTTGCTCAAAAGTATGGATATATAGCATTATTGATTCGGGTTGAGATAGATAGCGGGTTGTTTCGAGCCTTGGCTTAGATTTGGAATTTGAGATATCAATGCTTTACTTTAAATAGGGAGGATATGGTTTCGACAATTGATGAATATACCACCTTGTTACGTATTAAAAATATTATTCTTGATTAAGTGTACAGCAAGGAGTCTAATCTACCAACAATGAAGAGATAGTTGACTAATATCACAGGGGTATCTAAAGCTTGGATTGGGGTATATGTGGCTAGGAAGGATCAAAATGATTGCATATCATGGCAAAGGTTAGAGATTTGATGGATAACTATTCGGACCCCAAAAAAAAAGGATATCTTCGCATTGGCTATTTATGGATTATTGATATTTTTTATGACTTTGAGGCATATTAATTTTGCAATGGTCACTTTTTTTAATCGGTTAAGATATAATATCAGCTCCATTATGGTGATTCTTGCTAAAATGATACAGTCTTTAAACTTTTGCAAGAGAAAAGCCAAGAGTAAATTTCTCGGTGTGCTTCATTGCTACATATATCGTCCATAATCATTTTTAGAAAGATGTGGAAGTTAATATCCTAATGTGTACTGCATCATTCGCTTCGATCACTAAGTTCTTTAAGAAAGATAGGTCGAGTGATTATATTGAGGATCAGTAAGTGTCCATATTTTAGAACCTAAAAAAGAATGATGTTACATGAAGAACACCATGGATGTTTTCTTGAGTTATGCTATATCGATACGGACATCGACATTGGGTACCCTTGCTAGGCATTTTGGGTTGTATTAGCTATGCTCTTTTATTGGTCCAAAGTTAGTTTGAGTCTCGATAGTTCATTCCTTCGACTCATGATCTAGGTGAGTTTGATTTTGCATATAAAGGAAATGGTTATAAAAAGAGAATGTAGGCCATGGCTAATGAATGGAGAAAGACTCAGTGCATGCAGTTGGCTTAGTATTGGGATGATATAACTCTGGCTTATGAGGTTTGAAGAAATAATTAGCTCAATGACATTATCTTACTTCCATAAGAGGATATCGTTCTTTCTACACAAGAGTCACTATTTGAGGTTAAACTATTGAGAAAGAATTTCAGTCAAAGTGGGCAGCGTTTCAATCAGAGATTGCATGATTAGAGGTAAAAAATAAGCAGTTAAAGTATGACCAAGCTATATGTGAACAACAATTGGAAGAGCTCAATAAGAAAAGAGATAGTGCTAAGCGAGGTATAGAGGAATTGCATTAGGATAATAAATGACTCGAGCTAGCCTTGAAAAATGATGAGATTGGTAATTCATCCAATCAGTAGGGGTTCGAAGTGGCAGAACTGAACAAGAAAGTGAACCTATGGAAAAGCAGAGCCAAAAGAAGTGCAGAATGGGTAGTCAAACTTTCAACTATCCTATTTAGTAAGCAAAAGGAAAAATGGTAATGCACTTATTAATTACAAGTTCAGAATGACATAAAGATGAAACCCATATCTCTGGTAGTACTTAATGTTCCTATCAAGGAAGAGGAACAAAATTAAAGCATTGTTCCAGTGGACCAGTAGAATTAGAAATGTTCTTATTTCTTGTCAAAGATGTAATTCAAATGATTTTTGTACTAAACGAATATCTAAACTTGGTTTTCTTTATATAATTACTGATGTGAATATTGATTGGTAATCTTATATTGGAGCTATTGCCTTCGCCAATGTCTTCGACATGTTTGCATAATATTCATGTCACTGTATATATGTGTGCATTTGCATTCATGTCATAGCATGCATAATAATCACAATGTGAGATTCTAAAATCTAGTGTCATTTTTTAAAGGGAAAAAAATTACAAAAATGGGGAAACTTGTGAAGATACTAGTTCAGAGGAGATCTAATACCCATTTTCATTTTAGAAATATGGAGAATGCTTTAGCAACTAGGATGGAGAAGGTAGAGGAAGCTCAAGAAAGGATGATAAGGGTCAAGAAGAACTTAGGTTGCAATTAGCCAAGATCATAAAGTTGACGACATTAGTTACCAAAGAGAAGGAACAAGTTAAAGGCTTAGGTTCTCAAACCAAAAATGTTGAACCAAAGGGAATATTTAAATGGTGATAGATTGAAAGTACGTACCTTTGATCCAGGTGTCTCAATGTTTGAATTGTTGCTATGGTGCATGGGCATCCTAAAGATGTAGTGCCACAGACGATCATTAATAAAGGGTTGAATTTAAGATCAACTCTAGCAAACTCATTAGTCCCTGATCTCAATGAGGCTGTTGAGTTAGGTAGGCTTATGACAGAAGCAACTAAGTCTGTTGAAAAGAAATAGGTACAGTTGTAGGTCATAGCAAAAAGATTGAGAGCTATAGAAGCAATACGTGTGATAGAATAAGGTTTGGTGTCTGTGATGATCATACCTCTAAAATTCAAGACATTGAAATTTGATACGTATAATGGTACAACGTGCCCGTCTGCTCACATCAGGATGTATTGTCTCAAGATGGTAGGTTACAAAAACAATGAGAAGTTGTTGATCTATTATTTTCAGGATAATTTAATTGGTGCTGTTGCCATGTGGTATATGGGTTGGATAAAGCCAAGATTTAGACATGGTCAGATTTGACTCGAGTTTCACTAGAATAGTACAAACATGTCATAGATTGGGCACCCAACCGATTGTCATTACAAAAATATGGAAAAAAGTCTAATAATAGTTTTAGACAATGTGCTTAGAGTTGAAGAGAAGAGGCTGCACAAGTGATTTTTTAATAGAAAAGAGATAACTATTATTTTCATCAGCACTTTAGGCATCCATCATAATGGCAATAAGTATAATTACCTAATTAAGTGTCTTTATATTTATGGACCAAAATTGGCCTTTAGCAAGGCATCATGGCCACTGGATATGCAGGAAATGTCAATATGACCTCTTTAAGAAACTTTTTAGTACTCGGCCTCTCAGTGTACTTCGATCTTTTCGCTAGATATCCTGAAAAGACCATAAGCATGGTGCAGTGTCTACTTATGTATCAATCCATATTATTTCTTGCAACTTTTGATTAACCTCAAGAATTTAGAGAATGTGTTGGCCAACAACTTTATCAAGTTAACCAAATCCAAAAACATATAAGATATGTCTTCAATGTTACTCGAAGTGGTGGATCACTCATCCACCTTTGTATGGTTCATGCCATACCCAAAATCACCCTACTATAAGCATCTATCTATTGTGGACCTATTTATGATGGAATCAAAGCATGATAGTCCCCATACAAGATGACCAGGTATCATAAGTCTGATTACTAATATACACGACTAGAACATGAAACATATTCCATAGACACTTAAGTAATTTATAGTAAATGGAGTTCTCATACGGGCCATATTTAGTGAAATTATTCCATAAAATAAGCACTCATATGCTATCCCCAAGTATCTTTATACTTTAACTTTTATGAAATCAAAGAGTTGTAGGCATCAAATGCATAGAGCCTTAGCATATGCTAGTCTTTGTGTATTGTCAATGCCCCGCCTTGACAATATGATGACTAGGAATGTTTTTAGGAACACGGCCGTGATGCATAATGATCTCATCATCATAAGTCATTACTAACTTTGCAAAGCTATTATGTTTCATGGGCTTCATCCAATTAGTATTTGTGTGATTATTAATCATGCCACTAACATAAAGGAAAAGCTTCAATCATTAACATAAATGAGTAGTTTGCATTACTAATTTATACATGCCTCATCCAATTTGATTTGCTTTAAGGCATATATAAACAATGATACCAGGTCATCTTGTATAGGAAGTGTCATACTTTAATTCCATCATGAACAAGTCCATAATAGATGGATGCTTATGGTAGGGTCATTTTAGGTATGACATTAACCATATGAAGATGGATGAGTGATCCAAAGAGGATTCACCATTCCAAGTGACATCGAAGACATATCTCATTGTTCTTGGATTTGGTTAACTTGATAAAGTCATTGGCCAATGCGTGATGAATTTAGGAGAAATTATTTTTCCAAATTTATGAGGTTAACCGAAAGCTGCAGGAACTAATATGGATTGATACATGATTAGACATTCACCATGGTAATCATTTTTTTGAGGTATTTGGTGAAAAGACCAAAATCCACTGAGAGGCTGACCACTGAAAAAGTTCTTTGAAGTTATATTGACTCCTCAACATTTGGGTTGTCATGATGGGTTGCTAGATCCCACTCTTGATCTATGAATATAATAAATTAGATTATCTATATTCATTGCCAACATGTTGAGAACCTAATGGGTCACACACAATAAGATGCTTTGTTGATTAAAATCAAGATTTAATTATGTATGATTCAATTAAGTATGACTTAATTAAGTAAAAAGTGGAATAACGAGACTTAATTGAATAAGTTCAATTAAGAATAATTTAAGATATAAATTAGATTTATGAAATTTAATTAGAGATGCCTTAATATGGCAATAAAGATAAGAATGTCTAATCAAGATAATGTCTATTTATAAACATGGTTTTAGGATAATATTAAATAAAGCCAGATAAATGAACTTAAAAAATTAAATAAATTATTTGATAATTATTTAATTAATTTTTCAATATTATTTACATGAAGTAAAAATTATTTTACTTGGGTTAAAAAGTTTAATTATGAATTAAATGATCAAACATGTAAATTAAGGGGTTAGGCTAAAAGCCCTAATTATCAAGCCAAGGGAGTTTAGTTGTGAACTATTCTAAGTTAGGCTTGTTAATGGGCAAGGCATATGGAAGAGCTATTCTTGTGTGCTATTAGGCTGAAATATTAGTAAGTTACTACTAAGGTCTAATCTTGGATAAGCTAATTAAAATAGTTTTAATTAGGCTCCAGGAAACATTCCAAAATGGAGCTACCTTTTGGGTATGTTAGTAATGGGCTTAGTTGACCCATTAGTTAAGTCTAGCCTAATTTTAAATGTATTAATATACATTATTAGGTTGATTTGGCTGATATAAGCTTTCTAAAAACCCTATGCACTAATCATTAAACTTTTTTAAAGAGGGTAATGCAACATTTCAACTTTTCTAAGCAAGTTAGTGCAATTTTAAGTTTTTGAAGGATTTGAAATCATTTTTTATCACAACTAAAGTAGAAAATCAGTTTTCTATCTTAAAGGAATTAATCAAGATAAAAGACTAAGACTTTAAGCTGGTTTACTGGGATCTGCACAAAAAAGCTGCTTCTTTATGAAGCTATTATCTTTTTCGTCTTGGTGCAATAAATGTAAGAATTATTCCTAGATCACTTCAGATCTGAACTTATTGGCTGTATATCTTTTAGTTGAAGCTTGAAAAGTCTTCTAGCTAGCATCAAAGAACTAGCAAACCTTATGAAGGCTTCAATAGGCATCTGTGTGGATCACTGTTGGAGACAAGATATTTATACCGCTTGTGACCTTAAAAGAAGATTATACTTACTAAGCCATGGTGCGTTCATGCTAGGATCGACACACATAGAGTTACAAGTCTCTATGTAGGTATAATTTCTATTAGATCTATGTTTTAAACTACTATTGATCATATATACATCTCTTTCTAAGATTTCGAGGATCTGGGTACTTTTCTATTTACTTTTCGCTACGTATATTTAATTCTAATAAATTTTTATGTTTATATCGATAAGCATGAGCTTAAAGATTCCTTTTCAATGGTATGAGAGACTAAGGTTTGTGATTACATGTGGTCTAGAATGCCAATTTTTGGTGACAATCAATTTGATTGATTTACGAGTTGATTTAGTGATTTTTAGTCTTGGTAAAATTCTCATATTTTTCATTAATTTTTTAAATTTGGACAGTATGTAATTCTTAGATTTGATCATATATAAAAGTGTTTAAATAATTAATTAATTTAATTAATTTAGCTTAAAGTCCTAGCATATTTTTTGCTTTCAAGGTTGTTTCAATGTTATTTTGATGCATTTCTTGAATTAAAAATTAAAGAAATTGTTTACTTTCAATTTTTTAATTTTTAGCATGTTAATCCATTTTTATTATAAATATTAATAGTTTAAAATATATTTTTTATAATTAAATTGATACTAAAGTCATTTGTCAATGTTTTAGCATTGATTGATTCTAGAATGGCTCTATTTCAATGTTTTAATGGTGCTAAAATTTTTACCAGCCATTGTTGCGATTTTTCCATTTTTCTTCCACCTTGGAAGTATCATGAATTGTTCATAATACATTTTGGGAAAATTAGGTTAAAATCAGAGTTGAGAATGTTTCAATTTTTGAGCCATATCTACTGCATTAGATGTGCTTGATGTGTGCAGTACTTCATCTTCCTTATTGAAACCTTCATGTAGCATCCATGGTAGTAGGTTGTTATTGTAAATTTGCTGTATTTTTAGAGGTTTAGTGGGAGGAAGATGATAGAATTTGATTTAGACTAGGATTGCTTGAATAGGAAGCATGATGGGAACTAAATCCTAATGAGACTAGGAAACCTAATTCGTCACCTTCTCCTACTTGGAGTAGGATTCATGCAACTTGGATTTTCTTGAAATTTTAAGTCTGATATGATGATATCAAGATAAGCTAAAAAAGTTAAAATAAAAAAGATTTCACTAAACATTAGAAAGAGGTTGGCGCAATCACCTCCTTGAGAGGTTGATTTCCATTAGGTTTCCTAGTTATCATCAAAAACCTAATTATCCAATTGTATTAATTTTCTTAAATTGTTTAAGATATGAATTGGATAATATAATAAGCATGAAATTACACTTTAATTAAATTTCTTAATTAACAATATATTTCATTTAAATGATTAATCCTAATTCGATTGGGATTTGTTCTAATGTGATTAGAATAAATGTTAATCATGTAAGAAAATTGTTTTCTTGATTAAGTTAAATATGGATCAATTACTGACTTCAAAAAAATTTGGAACACAAGTTTCTGTACTGGTTTAGGAAATATTACATGTTAAATAGTTTGTCCAAATTAAAATAAAGATATCTAAAAGTTAGATAATGTCTTAATTAAGAAAAACAACCTAAAAATTAGGTAATGTCCAATTTAATGTCTTAAAACATTGCTTTTGGAAAAACAAGTTTCCTAAAATGGATGGTTCATCCAAATTAAGAAAAAACTATCTAAAAGTTAGATAATGTCCTAATTAAGACAAACAACCTAAAAGTTAGGTAATGTTCAATATAAAACAATCTTCCTAAATGTTAGGAATTTAACTAAAAAAGTTTTAATTAAAGAACCAGAATTACTAAATAATTTGATAAATCATCTCAAATTATTTGATAAGGTTTATGCAAATAACGCATAAAATCACCAAGTGACATTTTCTATGCTTATGTAAATTCATGTTTATAATATAATTATGTTAGCATAAGGATGATTATGGAGTAGACCTTAGTATGACTAGGTTATGGATGGTTAAATTTTTCTTTTGGTATTTATTTTATGAATAAGGTCTGTGAACCCTATCTTCTCTTCTCACCTAACTCCCTTCGAATGTAACTTGAGGTTTCTTACAATGATATTTAATAGCTACATAGGATTGTAGATTTAGATTTCGGTTAAAAATTGGAATTTATGTAAATCCTAGATGCAAAAAAAAAATGGTGCCAAGAAGAAAGGATAAAAAAGATCATCATCAAGTCTTGCGAAAACCTTGTATGATACTGCTAGGTATTTAACCAACTAGTTTCCTAATGGCTTAAAGAAACTAGATAGATAAAGTCCATAATCATCATAGTAGATTGTATGTGTAAGATTTATTTTTGAATTTATATATATATGATATTTTTGAATTTATATATATGTGATATATGATTAAATAAATACTAAGCAAGCTAATCAAACAAAGCTATGAAACCTAAGATAAATGATTAAAAGTCCCTCGTAAATATTGAGTCCATGCATAAGTATGATTAGTCACCTTCCATTAGTCATAAAAGATACCTAAGTTTTAGTCGTGGATGACTTGTTAAGTTGCTCAAGGTTTTTTCTACCCGAACTGCTTGAGATATGAATAAGGCTAGTACTCAACTATTGTTGTATGTTTCAGATGTGTTGCACTTGACCATATGACTTTAGAGGTGATGGTTAGGTGAAATGCATATGATGCATTTAGTTAAAGAGTTACCACGTAACTGATCTAAGAGTTGCACAGAGATGTAACTGGTAAACTAAGTTACCTACCTAATCAGTTTTTACATTGAAAGAGTTTGAGTACAGTGAAAGAGTTGCCTAGATCATCAAGAATATTTAAACGTTGAACTTTTTAGATTATGGTTGAGGGCTATAATCTTGATAAAATAATGAGGACAATCATTAAAGTTGTAAAACCTTATTTAATGATTGAAATTGCTAATTATAAACTACAAAATGTTTTGGCTCATAATGGATATAAACATAGCATGACTAATAGACTACCATTAAGTAGCATATGTAATGCTAATAAGCTTAATGAGCCGGACTTTATTGACTAGGCCCACATTGAATAGCATATCCAAGAATAGCCCACTAGGTCAAGGGCAGTCTATTAGGTTCATATTGATGACCTTGATCAAGCCACAATGTGATGATGGCTAGTATGACACCTAAACTCCTAAAGGAGCAAGTGCCTATTTAAGCTCATGAAATTGTTTGAAAATTTAAAGAATTATTCTATAAGGATAATCAAAATGAAAGGTTTGACATCCCTAAGGAATTATTCCTAAGCAAGATGTCAGAAGGTAGCCTAATCAGGCCTCATATGATAGGATGTATTTCAATACTTTTTTAGATGGATTATGATCCATGCATCCATATACTTTCTTTTTAAGAAAGACAACAAAGATGATAAGGGAATCTGCTAACATTATGGAGAGCTAGATTAATAGAGTAATGATTGCAAGGAATATTTTGATATAATCAAAGTTAGGAAATTTATAAAAGTTTTAATATTAGATAAACATTGAGATTAATTCGTTTCTCATAGTATATGATACCTAGAAGTTGGTGCATAAATATGTATGCCATATTGTAAGGCCCAAATGAGAGAAGTAGTGAAAATGGACCATAAGTAATGGCAACCTTATTGATATTGATCAAAGCTTGTCCTTTTAATTAATGTTTCTAAAACATAATCTTGATTTATTCATTAACATAAGATATTTAAGGCATTTGCATGCTAATTACAGATGATTGTTGGTATTTGATTTCAAGCTTAAATTCAGCTCTTATTGAATAAATTATTAAATCATAAAATTTATTCTATGTTATGGCAACATTATTCTCAAACATACAACTTGCAATAGTATTAAGAATGCTAAATGGCCTGTAACTTATAGGATACAAAAATAGTTTTTGAATCTAATTCCCTTTAAATCTACAAATGTAGGATTTAATGGGAGGCATTTATGATTTCTTAGAAGTTAAAGATCATAGTTAGAATTAGTGATAAATAGCCATGATGTCAAAAATGAAATTATTTGGAAAGTACTCCAAACTAAAGAGAATTGCATGTTTATAGTTGTTTAGGCTCATAAAAGGAGCTATTTTTAGGTTATCAGCTTCAAGGTGATAAAAGATTTCTAATAGTTGTTAAAGTAACAACTGACCTATACAATTGGAATCTGGGTCTCATTGTGATCTACATAGTTAATGATTTTGATAATGGGATTATCATGAATGTAGCTAAAACATATTCTCACAAAAATATTAAAGCTTTGTCTAAGTTAAGGCATAATCCCTTATCGAAAGAGTTTAGCATTAGACGCGTTAGCGTTGGCTTAGTGCAAGTGGGAGATCTTAGTATATGCCCTAAAGCCAATCAGCTTGTATGAGGCATATATATAAGTTAATAATGCAAAAAAATCACTTTAGTTATTGATTCAAGGTTTTCCGTCATGTAAGTGGCATGATTGACACACATAAAGCACTAATTGGATGAAGCCTATAAAACATAATGGCCTTCCAAAGTCAGTAATCAGGTATGACAATAAGATCCTTATGCATCAAAGTTGTGTTTCTAAAAACATTCCTAGTCATTGCATTATCAACATAGGGCAGGATAATGCACAAAGACTAGCACATGCTAAGCTTTTATGCATTTGATGCATGCAACTCTTTGATTTTATAAAAGTTGATGTATAGAGAAACTTAGGGATAGCACATGTGTCTTGTTTTATGGAAACAAGTTCATTGAACATAGCTTATATGAGAACTCCACTTGTTATAAGTAACTTAAGTGTCTATAGAATATGTTCCCATGTGCCAGCCATGTATATTAGTCCTTAGACTTACGATACCAGGCCATCATTTATAAAGAGTGTTATGCTCTGATTCTATCACGAACAGGTCCATAATAGATGGATGCTTATGGTAGGGTGGTTTTGGGTATAGCATGAGCCATACGAGTTGTCCAAAGAGGATTCACTATTTTAAGCGACATCGAAAACATATCTTATTATTCTTGGCTTTAGTTAACTTGATAAAGTCATTGGCCAACACATAATGAATCTAGGAGAAATTATTTCTCCAAATTCATGAGGTTAACTGAAAGCTGCAAGAACTAATATGAATTGATATGCGAGTAAACAGTACACTATGTTCATGGTCTTTTTGAAATATCTAGTGAAAGAGCCAAAATACACTAAAAGGCTTGTTACAAAAAGGTTTCTCTAAGGTTATATTAATTCTTCAACATTTGGATGGTCTTGATGGGTTGCTCAATCTCGTTCTTAATCTATGAATATAATTAACTAGATTAATTATATTTATTGTTAACATGTTGGAGCCTAGTGGGTCACACACAATAAAATGATTTGTTAGACTAATTCAAGATTTAACTAAGTATGACTGAATTAAATAAAAAGTCGAATAAGGAGGACTTGATTGAATAAGTTCAATTAAGAAAAATTTATGACAACTAGATTTGTGAAATCTAGTTAGAGATATCATAACATGACAATAAAGATAAGAATATCTTATCAAGATAATGTCTAATTGTAAACATGGTTTTAGGGATAATATTAAATAAAGCCAAATAATCATATCCAAAAAAGTAAATAAATTATTTGATAATTATTTAATTAATTATTTAATATTATTTACATTAAGTAAAAATTGTTTTACTTGAGTTAGATAATTTAATTCATGTAAATTAAAGTGTTGGGCTAAAAGTCCTAATTATTAAGTTAAGTTTAGTTGTGAACTACTCTAAGTTAGGCTCACTAATGGGCTAGGTGCATAGAACAGCTACCTTGTGTATTATTGGGTTGAAATATTAATAAGTTTTACTAAGACCTAATCTTAGACAAGCTAATTAAAATAGTTTTCATTAGGCTCCAAGAAACATTCCAAAGTGGTGCCACCTTATCATTATATTAGTAATGGGATTGCTTGACCCATTAGTTAAGCTTAGCTTAACTTTAAATGTATTATTATACATTATTAGGTTGACTTGGTTGATATAAATTTTCTAAAAACCCTAAGCTCCAATCCCTAGACTTTCATAAGGAGTGTAATGCAACCATTCAGCTTTTTTGAGCAAGTTGGCACAGTCTTAAGTTTTTGAGGGATTTGGAATCATTTTTTATCACAACAAAAGTACAAAATCAATTTTCTATCTTAAAGGAATTGTCCAAGATCAAAAATCAAGATTTTAAACTGGTTTACTGGATCTATGCAAAATAATTATTTCTTTATGAAGTTGTTTTCTTCTTTCTCTTGGCACAATAGGTGTAGGAATAGCGCTTAAATTACTTCAGATCTAAACCTATTGGCTATATATAATTTGTTTGAGGCTTAAGAAGCTTTTTGGCTAGCACTAGAGAACCATCGAACCTCATTAAGGCTCCAAAAGGCATCTGTTTGGATCACCATTAGAGGTAGGACATTTGTGTTGCTTGTGACCTTAAGAGGAGATCGAAGTAATCAAGCCATGGTGTATTCATGTAAGGATCGGCATGCTTAAAGTTATGAGTCTCTAAGTAGGTGACTTCTATCATATCTATGTCTTAAACTGTTATTCAATCACATGTACATCTCTTCTTAAGATCCTAAGGAAATTCGAGTACTTCACTATTTATTTTCCACCACATGTTTAATTATGATTAACTTTTTATGTTTATATTGATAAGCATGATCTTGGAGTTTCCCTTCTAGATTTCATGGTCATATCTTGGCTATAGAATGCCATGGTGCCTAAAATAAGTGAGATATGTATGTTTTTACCTATCGCCAAAAGATATGGGATGCTATTCATCAGGCATATTCGAAGAAGCATGATGTTATGCAAATCTTTAAGATCAAGATAATGATCTCCACTACCAAACAAGGAATCAATCAATCATGGAGTATGCCAATCTTTTCAATAATTTATGACAAGAGATGGATCACTACCAATGTACTAAAATGAAAAACAATGAAGATGCTATCATTTTTAAAAAATTTCATAGAAAAGGACAAAACCTATGATTTCTTGGCTAACCTTAATGCTAATTTGATCTAGTACATGTACAGATCTTAGAGAAAGAGGAAATGCATCTTTAACTAAAACAATATAAATTGTCTTTGCTAAAGACAATAGGAGGGGAGACATGCTTGTTGTTCAATCAGTAAAAGAAATATTGTTGCTTACAACTGGACTTGCTTTAGGAAAATATATTGCAATAAATGCATAGAGTAAAAAATTAAATTCAAGGAGACGAATAAAGGGAATTTGATATGTAACCATTACAAGAATCCAGGACAAGCAAAAGAGAATTATGGGAAACTTCATGGTAAGCCATAGAACTCTAACCTAAAGTGGCAACAACAAGGACAAACACATTCTGCCCAAGTCAACATCACCAATAGTAGTCTCACTAATTAGACTACTACAAGTAAGAAAAAGTTCAACAAAAATGATATTGATTGATTGAGATTATTTTTTGACTCACTAGAAAAAAACTTCAAGTGCTAGTTCATTAACTCTCTCAAGTATTTCTTCTCTATGTGCTCTTAGTGTCTCAGATCCTAACATATTCGACTCTTGGATCATTAACTCTAAAGCAACCGATCATATGACCTAATCCTTTTACTATTTTTCCACAAACAGCCCATTTCCTATAAATAAATGGATTACTAGAGCTGATAGTTCCTTAGTAAAAGTAGTAGGCCAAGAAGACATTCGTATAAGACAATCTTTCAAACATGTGCTTGAATCTTGATTGAATGTTAACTTGATGGGATTGATCAAGAAAGAGTGTAATAGATCATAAATGGCTAAGTTAAAATGTTAAAATTTTGTGCTTTTGATGACTTGAGCTAAGATCTATGAAAAGGGAGCTAAAATTTAATGATTACTGATAAAATTACATGATAAGAACATTAGATCTAGGATTGATCGATTTTTAATGTCCATGATCTTGCATTTGATTCATGATTTTCCATTTAATTGATAATATTGTTAGATCTCATGCATATTAACCTTTTTTGGTGGTGAATTAATGTTAAATGACCATGAATAGTTCAACCGTGATGCTTTGGTGTGTGATCTTGTAATTCCCTTTTGTTTGTGCATAATATGTTAGTTTACCATGTGTTTGTGAAAATGTTTGTGTAATAGTGCTGAAAATTGTTTTCATTAAAAAGAACCTCCAAGTTTGAATCCTAGCTTATTAAATCAATAGGTCAGTTAGAGATAAACTTTTCAATGTGTTTCTTTGAGGAAATCTTGGATATATGAAGAAATAAACAAGATTGAATTCATGCGGATTGGGAAGCTAAAAATAAAGATTTTCAAAGCTTTGTTTAATTGTTAAAAACTTAAATAAATTAGGACTTTTTTGGAGCCTAGAGGATTATGTTTGTGTGACTTAGTATGAGTATCTTAGTGTCGATTAGCTATTGTTCCAACTTTAATAAGAGGTGTTAGGATGCCTCACAATTGTTTTAGAATAGTTTACAAAAAAAGAAAAAGTGAAAGCGAGACATTCATATGTCTCGAGTTCATGTTTTTGGTTTAGATTTTCTTAGCTTTTATGTAGAATGTTGTTGTGGTTTTGTTGTGGCATTAGCATGCTATATTAGGCAAGTTTAATGCTCAGCTTATGAAAATTTGAATGTTTAAAACCTAGTCCTCAAAAGTTAGGTGTAAGTCATAGAGCATAATGTTATTCTTTAATTCACTATAGTTTTTCAACATAGTAGAGTTAAGTTAAAAACTATTTTTTTCCATGAAAAAAATTTGTTTAGATTTTTTATGATATTTTTACTTTTATCCCCATTAAATAAGCTTTTAAACAAGCCTTCCAAAGGTTGATTTAGATTTTGAATAAGTCAAGAATAAATTTTGCAACATGAGTTATTTAGATTCCCTATTTTTGGCACCTAAAGTCTAAAGCATGGTATTTTGGATATCGTAGATGATTTTTTTTATCATATTTTTTAATTAAAGTGTGTTGAATGAAACTTTCAATGGCATATCGTTTGTCTGAATTTGAGTTCAGACAAAATAGGAATAAATTTTTCTTTGTACATTTTTGGATGTTCTATTTGCTGTGATTATGCTTGATTGAAAATATGTATTGAACCCCAAAATGATTTTCTATAATTTTTTCATCATTTTTAATAAAAATTTTATTGAATTATCTTTTTGAGGATATTTGGGTTGTAGTGTTTAGTGTTCAAACAAGCCCATAATAAATTTGGGAAGTTATAAAGGTCAAACCAACCCCCTACTTTTAGCTTTCTTTAGGTTCATTCTAATGATATTTGAGGTGTTCAAATACCTCAGGATTGGTTTTACTAGTGTTGTATTGGGAGTTCATAAACATAGGAATGTTGAGTGGTAAGTTCGCACATGCTCGCTTCAAGGTTTTTGATTTAAAAATTTTGATTCAAGCTTTATTTTAAAAGTCTTTAATTCAATTTCATCCTTTTTGTCCATTTTCATAAAAACTTTTGGAAGAATGTCCTATTTTGTAATAGAATGTGACTTTTTACGTAATTTGTAATTATTTTGGACTTGGAACCCTTTTTTGAAATTTTCTCCAAAAAGGGGATTTTCCTTTATTTCTTAAAATTTTTTTTTACAAAGCTTTTTGCTCCGAATCATGTTAGGAATTCAAGTTAGTCTTGAACCAATAATCAGTTGCTCTCATAGGTACCTAGTAATACATTTTTTCTTAATATATGTTTTAGAAAGAGAGAAAAGGTTGTGGTTGAATATTTGAAAATTGAAACCAAGAAAAGCAGATTTGGATAATATATGACTAATGTAGACAACTTATTTTTTCTGAGCTAATTTTTGGTATCCTAGGACATAATCAAAAGATGATAAAATCAAAAAATAAAAATAAAAATGGGGATGACTACCTGGTGCTATGTTGCCAAGCACTATTAGGCAACACAATGCTAGGCAAAAAATTTTTTTGGGCGAAGTCTGAAATGTCTATGGGTCGTATTAAAAAAATGTAAAAATGAGGCATCAAAGGTCACTATTCAAGATGTCACCGAAGTTATTCAGATAAGCACGGATCAGTTTCCCACTGCTTGTGACCAAGGTGAGGTATTCAAAAAGCCTTGGTGCATAACTATTGATACGAAGCTTTCATGTTGCCAAAAATTCAAATTTTCACATGTAGTATCGATACATGAGGGTTTGGTATCGATTTGTAAGGTGTGGCATTGATACTTAGCATGTTTGAAACAGTACAGGCCTTGGCAGTAACTAAAGTTGTGATTTTTGGCAAATCGATACACAAGCTGGAGTATTGATACAAAACCTTGGAGTATCGATACATACTTCTAAGTCTCAAGACTGGAAATAATTTTTCTCTTGCTATTGATAGACACTTCATTGTATCGATACTCATAGGTTAAAATTGCCTCGTGTATCGATACAAGGTGTATCGATACATCAAGGCATTTTGCTTAACTTGACCCATCTTTCAGCCTTTGAAAATCTGACTCAAACATGTTTCTTGCACCAAGAATCATCATAATTCATACTAGGCCTTAGCTATAGGCTCGTGATTAGACTTAGACAAATTTTTAAAGCTCAAATAGCCAATAACAAGGGACATTTTCATGAAATATATGGTTTATCAAAGGCCATGCTTGGCCTTTCTCTAGTTACAGGCTATTACAGCCTTTCTGCGCTATCACTTTGCATGGCAGAACCAATGGAAATAAGAGTAGTTGAGCATAGTACCTGGAATTATCTCCTAGTACATGAATGAAAGATAAAAAATGCCCTTGCCTTGTCTTCGAAAAGCAATGGTTGAACCTTCAATTTAAAAGGGGCTAATGTTGGCTCAGTAGAGAAGAAGGAATCATTTTTCCAGCAGTCTCAAAAAACCTCAAACAACTTTCAACCCCAAAACACTATCCTAAAAATGTTATCTTGAAAATTTCAATATGTTTTTCATTGCTTAAATATGTTTCATGTCATCTTTCATAGCATGGTTTTGAATGCCATTCATGGAGTTATAATTTCCAAGCATCTTATTTGTCACCTCTTTGCATTTTTGTCATCTTTTCGATGTCAAAATATCAACTTTGTATGTTTGCATATGTTATACCTATTCATCTTTTTGTTCATGACATTACTATCAAAATGCTTGCTTGTTTGCTAAAAATCTGATTTTCAAAAAATCCTCAAGTTAAATTCATGCTACCTCCAATAGATAGAGAATAGCATGGATTTAATGTTTTCATAAAATTAGTTTCCCAATCTTGGGGACAAATTAAACATTTCAAATAGGATTCATGGTAAAAATAAGTTTAAAGATGTTGTTTTTAAACAACAATGACCCTTTTAGTTGATAAAGAATATATACTAAGCCTTGATATTGATTTTAACACCTTCATGGTGGCATGGTCCGCTAGTTGTTTCATCATCCCAAAATACTCTGAGATTGTGGAATGAACTTGTGATGCCTGTGTCATTCTTTTCCCTATGTTGTAGAATGTTTGGACGTTTATAACTCGAACCTAGTCCCTAAGAAACTCGAAAAAAATTGAATAGCCCCCTATTTTGCTTTAGCAGCCTGCAGATTGAGTTTGAAAAGTTATTTTCAAAACCATAAATGATTTTTCTAGAATTTTTTGATATTTTTATCTTAAAGGGCATCAAAATACCTTTCCAACCGTGCCTTGCTTGCCCTAGGAGCATTCCAGATTAAGAAATTATGACTTTTCAAACCTTTATTGTCTGGAACCCCTAGGACCAACACATCGCATTCTGTTTGGGCTGTTTCAGCCCATCAGATAATTTTTCTATATTATTTAAATATTTTTTCCAGAAAGTTTTTAAAATTTTCTTTCCGTAAAGGTATTATTTATGATTTAACAATTTCAAATAAACCCATAATGATTTTTCAAAGTCCATCATGCCCTTTCCCTTGTAGATGCTGCTAGTGTCGAAACAAGCTTAATTCAAAACATTAATTCCACCTAGAGAGTGATCTTCTAGGATTTTTAAAATATTTTTATACTAATCCTCATCGAGTTAGCTTTCCAATGGTAACCTTGTTTACCCCTTGAAGCCTTCGAATTGAACCCAGAATAAATTTAGGAAAAGAGACAGCGTGATATTATCCCATGTTTTTAGAATTAAAACTAGCCCAATCTCGTGAATCACCATCATCGTGACGTTTGAACTTCTCGAAATGCATCTGATTAGCTCCACTACAACACAAACCCTTTAGGTTCATATCGAGGCTTAGCGCAAAAATTATTTTTTCAAATCTTTGATTCCTATTTTTAGAAACCTTTTTCCAAAAAAATCCTTTTCTTTTAAAAACATCAAGAATTTTCATCTTTGGAGACCCCACTATTATGAGGGGATACTCTAACCCCCTTTTTCCACACAAAAAACTTGAATTTTCTCTTTTGGATTTATTTGAAATTCCTAATTATTGTCCTAAATCATCAAAAATTTTTGTTCTTGGGGATATTCCAACCCCACCACTCCAAGGGGATGCTCCAACCTCATTTTCCACCAAAAACTTGAATTTTCTCTTTTACTTATATTCAAGATTCCTAATTATTTTCTTAAAATATCAAAATCTTTACCTTCGAGGGATGCTCCAACCTCATCCCTTCAAGGGGAAACTCCAACCCCACTTTTACCTTAAAATCCAAAGTTTTCTCTCTTCCAGATACCCTAAATTGTTTTGTTTAAAACCTTTTTCTATCCCTCAAATTACCACTGAATCCAAACATATCTCTAAATTGTCATTTGGTTATTCTTCAATAATCGAAGACAATTACAAGATACATTCCAATCATCCTTCCTTTTTATGTTTTTTTGTTTGTGATTGTTTGTTTCTGATATTATTATATTTTTTTTCTTCTCATTAACACGTTTCCTTTTTGTAGTTGCTATCGTGCATTCATATTTAAAATTTGTTTTCAAAAGAATTTTACAAGGCAATGTTTTGTGTCAGTATTTTTTTAGTGCCTAATATGAAATAATGAATTTTTAAAAATTAATCCAAAAATTATTTTCATAAAAAATTCCTATGCTCCT
This sequence comes from Adansonia madagascariensis, assembly GCA_038381835.1. NCBI lineage: Eukaryota > Viridiplantae > Streptophyta > Magnoliopsida > Malvales > Malvaceae > Adansonia > Adansonia madagascariensis. The sequence goes on from JBBYHL010000021.1 coordinate 15,735,571, forward strand.
CATACCTCTGCGGCCCATAGGTGATACCAATTTTTCTATCAAAACCTGAATTTACAATTTCCACAAAAGTTCATGCATTAAAGGGGATTATATCTAAATAATGACTAAATGGAATGAATTAAACTGAAACGGAAGCAAGATATAGTTATCAAGTACCGATTTCAGGCGTCATGGGGGCACTAATCTTTCTCCACACATAACCAACTCCCAAACCTAACCAACGAATCTCTAGACCTTGTAGACCTTGAAATGAAGATTTCAAGTTTTGTAACTCAGAATATTGTTTTTTATAGGCATTTGATCATGCCTAGCCTAAAATGATCGATGGTAACTTCAAATTTATAGTCACTTTATGACAACCTTCCAAGACTAGTCAGATGAGTGATTCATCCGACACTCTTTCTCCCTCCGTATTATCATGCCTAATCCAAATCTTAACCAAAGGATAACTCAAAAGCTCTAACCAAATACCATATATCTTTTTAAGTCGAGCATGCAACTTCAAATCATTTGGAGAGATAAAAGAAAAAGGGGCATATGGCGATAACTAGTTGGTACCGATTTTTTAGGTGTCATGAGAAGAATTTAATCCTTACTCATGCGTAACTAATTCTCGAACACAATTATTAATTTTTCCCTAGATTTTAACATAGATCATAAAACCAAACCTTTTGAGTTTTATGACTCTAAAGTGAATGGTTTAAATAGGTGTTGTATCACAACTACCTAAAAAAGATCGATGGTGACTCCTATTTCCCAACCATGTCTCAATAATACTTTTACAGAAAGGTTGAACAAGCAATTCATTCTGATGGCTGAAGCCTTACAATGATCATGAAATTTTTCTTTCTTTGATTTGTCAAGATTCCTATATAGGTATGTTATACCAATTGGTATATGTTACATCTCAGAGCAATTAATGCATGCAACTGATCTCATAAGTTTAAGTATAGAGATACTTGGTGGATAGCACAAGGGTGCTTGTTATGAGAACAACTTTAACGAACTTGACATGTTATGAGAGTTCTATTTGGTATTTCACTAAAATTTCTAGAGAAATACTTTCATGTGTCATTAGTGTAAGTGATCTTTAGACTTGTGATTCAAGGTCCTCTTGTATATGGATTTTTATACTTAGAGATCATCATAAATAGGTCCACTTTAATAGATACCAAAAGTAGGGTAGTTTTGGGTATGACATAAAGCATATTGAAAATGAATTAGTGGTCTAGATTTATCATCCTAAGTAATATGAAGGGACATATCTCACTTGTTTGTAGCCTGTGTTAACTCAGAAGACCTCAGCTAGGGCAACATAGATTATAGAGTTAACACATAAAGGTTGTAAGACTAACGTAGAAAGGGTTAAGAGTAGACACTGTGTCATACTCTTACCTTTTTTGGGATATATAATGAAATGATTATATTACACTAAAATACAGTACATTGAAAGGCTTGTCAAAACCAATTTGACTTTCCCTTTCTATTAATGGCCATAATGCATTACTAGATGTTAATCTTGTTCTATAAAAATAAATGTTCTTAATTGCATAATTTATATTTATTGTCGATATAATGGGGGCCTAATGAGTCCCACACATAAGGGTGATTTATAGAAATTAAAGTGAGATTGAGCTTAATTACCTAAAGAGTAAAATTTACTTAAATTTGAATTACTTGAAAGGGCCAGAGACCTAAAAGCAAATAATCCAAAAGTTGGAAAACATTTACCCTAGGCATATAAACCCTAGTATTCTTGCCCCTAAGACAATTTTTTCCCTTAGTTTTCATTTGGTATCCCTTCCTAAGGAAAATATGACTTCATATTTGGTGGAGAAAAACTATTTGCTCTAATCATTCAATTTCGAGTCTAGGGAGATCAAAGGTTAAGGGAATGTTTACGAAGCCTAAGCTATTAGCATGATTTTGGGAAGCGATCCTTTTTTAAAGGTTTTCCAAGTCACCTATGTGGCTAATAATTAGAGGCTAGATACTTAAAAAACTTTGGCTTATGACAACTGGGCTTAGTGTACATGAACATAGCAGGCATAGGATTTTACTTAAGGAATTTGGTTAACCATAAGATAAGGTAATGACAAATTCAAAATTTAATTTGTGTGTTCCTAAACAAGAAAATCAATCGTATACATTTAAAATGATCTATTTAGGAGTCTCAATATTGTTTGGTTACTCCATTTCATTGTGAACATTTATATTTGTTTTTAATATTTTTGTTGTTTATTAAAGCATGAATTCGAGACTTCTTACAAGTGGTATCAAAGTCTCCTTGTATGGGTTTGATCTATCAGGTGTTTTATTTGTTACTAATTACAAAAACTTTTTGACTTCAATGTTGTTTGGATCTGGTTCATGCATTGAAATTTTCAAAAATTGTTTCTATTTAATTTTCAAATCTACAGAATGTTAATTCATGTTATTTTCAATAGTAATTAGCTTAAAATATGATATTTACTTATTAATTTGATGGTGCAGTCATCTTTTAACAATTTAAAGTTGACTTATGCTAGATTGGTTTATGTTTTGATGTTTTAGTGGAGTTGAAAATTTTTAGAATTTTTCAGCAGCAATAGCTACGATTTTCATGAGTTTTTCACCTTAAAAGTGTCATGAATTGTTCATAATATTTGTTGGAAAAATCAATCTGATATCACGTTTGAAAATGTTTCAATTCCAGGTAGCATCAAGTGCACTAGGTGTGCATAAAGCATATGGCTGTTGGACCAAATTCTTGAGATCTATGTTGCAGCATCCATGGCAGCATTAGATGCAGCAATTTTATGTAATATTTTTTAAATCTAGTAGGAGTTAAACAACAGTGGTTGACTGGAACTAGGATGAATTATGGAAGCCACAAAAAAGGACTAAGACCAAGTAAAACTCAGACTCTTCTTTTGTGCCACTTTCTCCATATCTCTAAGGAAGTTTAATCCTATTTGGATTTTTGGTATTTGAAGTCCGATATGATTAGATCAATAAAATATAAAAAATAAAAAAATTTAATTTGCTAAAAGTTAGCAAGTTGACGTAAAGTGGACATTAACCAGGATAGAATTTACGTTCCATCAAAACTCATAGTTATCACCAAGGACCTAATTATCCATTTTTGATCATTGTTGAAATGTCTAAGACATGGATTGGATAATGTAATAAACATGTCATGAAATCCAACTAAATTGTTTAATTGCACACTGTTTAATTTAAATGATTAACCGTAATTTGATTAGGATTTGTTCTAATTAGATTAGAATAGATGTTAATCATGTAAGAAAATTATTTTTCTTAATTAGATTAAATATGGATCAATTACTAAATTTGAAAAGTACAATTTAGAATACGTTTACATATTCATAATGTGATTATGAATGTATGGGATGATTATGGACTTGGACGCAATATGAGCATGGATGTGTGGTTAATTGTTCTTGGTTATTTAAATTTTTTTAAATAGGGTCCACGAATCCTACCTTATCTCTATTTTCTTTTGGGTCGAAAAATATCTTCCTCACCTAATTCCCTTCAAATGTAGCCTAAGATTTTTTTTATCATAAATGTAATTGATTACAAAAAAGTCTAATATTAGGATTAGTAGAAAAATTTTCTAACTTAAATATGGGGATCCAAGCAAAGGCACCATGAAGGTCAGGAGTTTGCAAGAAGACTTATGAAGTTTCTGTATGTAATCACCTAGGAATTGACCATGCAATTTCCTTTGATCGCTCGAGGAAATCATATTAGATAAAGTTCATAATCATCCAATTAGTAACCATGACTGTAGATTTATTTTATGCTATATTATAAAATGCTATGTATGTTAACGAAAATAAGACCTTAAATAAAAATTGATAACGAAATCCCTCGTATTATATTAAGTCATATACTTCGCATGATAAAGACACCTTCCATCATTGATAACAAGATACCTAAGAGATTTGTTGAGTCACTCAAGGACATACTAAGCTACATTAGTTATGAATGATAGGCCTTACTTAACTAATATCATGTTGTCCAGATGCATACAACTTGACTACATAGCATTAGAGATGAAGATTAAGCAAAATGCATATGATGCATTTAGGCAAAAAGTTGCAACTAATTGATTTGGGAGTTACATAGAGATGCAATTGGTAAGCTATGTTACCTACCTAATTAGCCTTGTTGTAATTTGTAGAGTCACTCATGGCAACATAGGGTCTTAGCACACTAAAAATACCTTAAAGAGATTTTTAGATAATATGTAGACAATTATTTCAAAAAATTAGTGGGAAAGCCAATAAAGATTTAATACCTTGTTATTATTAGTTTAAAACATGCAAAAACTAATTTGTACTTTTTACATACTAAGTTGTTGATAATAGGATTTATATTAACTGCATTGTGAGGCATACCTGATGCCATAAACCTAAAGTGTTTGGACTAGTATGATAAATTAAGAAACGTTCTCAATACTTGGAAGGTTGCCAACTTCCACATTTATATGATTAAGTTGAACTACTCTACTATTGATAAAACCACATGGATAATTGATTTAGGTTGTAGATCACACTTATATAATGACATAAATTAGTTGAAGAATAGTAAACAATTAGGTTCTAATGAGTTGGTTCAAAGAATGAGTAATGGAGCAAAAGTTACGTCCACTGTCAGTGGAACCAGTACCTTATCATTGCCTTTAGGCATGACTTTAGAACTAAAAGAATGTATTTATATTCTTAGATTGTTTAGAAACATCATTTTAGTTCATATCTCACTGCAAATGATAATTTCAAGTTTAAGATAAAAGGTGATAGTTGTTCAATCATCCTAAATCACATGGTACATGGATTGGCTTCATTATATAATGGGCTATTTGTACTAGATCCAGAAGCACCTTTACTCTTAATTAAAAAAAAAAAAAAAGATTGTAAGCTTGGACATGTCAATAAGACTTAAGTAGTCGAGTTACATAAAGAAGGTTGTCCTGACCTATTTGATTATGAATCATATGTGAGATTTGAGTGTTATCTCCTTGGCAAGATGACTAAGACTCCCTTCATTGGAAAAGTTGAAAGCATTGGTGTTTTATTAAGTATGGGTATGTGTACTTAATGAAGAACAAGTCCCAGGATTTTGAAAAGTTTAAAAAGTTCAGGGCTGAAGTAGAGAAATAAACTGGCGAGAATATTCTATATCTTAGATCCAATTAAGAAGAATAGTATTTAAGTCAGGAATTCTTGATCATTTGACAGAGTTTATATTAATGGACTCCACAAAAACTCCAAACATATCAGAATGTTTTGAAAGAGAAACTAAACTTTGTTGGACGTAGTTCATGCCATGATGACTAAGGCTAACTTTTCAATACCTTTTTAGGGATAGACTTTAGTGGTTGCTACGTATCTTTTGAATAGGGTTCCAACCATGCTAGTAGATAAGACACCATATAAGATATCGCATGGTAGAAGACCATTATTACATATCTTAAGATTTAACATTATCATACTTATGTGAAGCGAACAGAGTCTAATAAGCTTGGAGCTAGATCAAAAAATAAAGGTTTATGGGATATATAAAGAAACAATTGGATATTACTTTTACAATCCAACTTATCAAAATGTGTTTGTTTCAAAACATGCTATATTCTTGGAAAAATAGTTTTTACTAGAAGAGTTCAATAAGAGTAAAATTGATCTTGAAGAAGTTAAAGTACCATAAGCTCATATTCTATTGTAACTAGAGTTGAAGAACAGAGCATTAGATGCATCACCTAAAACTCAAGAGACATGAGTACTCTACTAATCTAGTAGGATTTGGCAAGCTCTAAAGAAATATGAATTTCTTGTGGGCAAAGATCACTTGCCATTAGATATTAAGCCTACCAATTATAAGGAAGCATTGTTTAAAAATTGATTTGAAACATAGCTTAACGCGATGAAGTTTGAAATGAACGCCAAGTATGGATTTCGGTTGACTCACCTAAAAAGATTAAACCTATGGGCGTAAATGGGTCTTTAAGAGGAAGATCGATGTGGATGGCAACATGTAAACGTTAAGCCAAACTAGTTGCAAAAGGTTATAATCAAGTTGAAGATATTGATTATGAGGAAAATTTTTCGTTAGTTGCCATGTTAAAATCAGTTAGGATTATACTTGCTATAATAGCATATTATGATTACAAGATATGACAAATGGATGTAAAAACTGCATTCCTTAATAAGAATCTGTAAGAGAAAATGCACATGAGACGACCTCATGGTTTTACATCTAAGTCAAGCGTAAAACAAGTGTACAGGCTGCGAAAGTCAATCTATTGACTGATTAAGCTTTGCAAAGTTGGAATATCAAATTCAATGAAAAAATTAAAGAATTTGGCTTCAAAAAGAATCATGATGGTCCATGTGTTTACAAGAAGATAAATGAGAAACCTATTGTTTTCTTAGTGCTATATGTTGATGATATATTGCTCACAAGAAACATCCTAATGTTGTAGGCCAGTAAGATCTGGCTATCCATATACTATGGAGGATTTAGGAAAAGTCACATTCATTGTGGGAATAAGGATCTATAAAGATATTGAAATGATTACTAGGCTTAACGCAAACCTCCTACATAGGCAAGGTGCTAAAGAGGACCAACATGAAAAATTCCAAGAAAGTAAACATATTTACGAAGGTACATAGTGTACGCTACTCAGGAAAGATGTGTCCTACAACCTTAGATGAAAGGACATGAATGGATGAAATTCTATATGCTTCTATAGTTGGTCTATCATGTAAACTGTGTTATGTATAAAACCAGATGTATCATATACTCTGAGTGTCACGAGCAGATACCGAAGCAACCGTGGTGAAACTCACTAGATTACTGTGAAGAATATCCTCAAGTACATGCTAGTACCTTCCTTACACGTAACCAACTTCTGAACCCATAATGTTTTTCTTTGGTTTTATTCACAGACTTTAAAAATTATCTTTTAAAAAAAATAATGATTTTAATTTTTTATATAAAAGATAATTTTTTATAGGTGGCTAGTCACACCTAGACAAAAAACGTTGGTGGTAACCATGATCATTTGGAATGGTTATGTCTTATTTCTTGAACCAACTTAGAACAAGTCAAGCAAAAGATCGTTGCAACAGCATTACCTATGAAGAGGCTGTGTAGCCATGACGATAGCTAAAGAAATGGGACATAAAAGAGAGTATTATCGACCAACATGATAAAGACGACAATAAGGATCCAATAGCAATAGTAGGCATCAAAAGAAGAGAGAAAACTGTGAGAGAGAAAGAGAGGAGGAAAAAAGAGAAAATAGGAAGGAAAAAGGTTCAACTTATTTCTGACTCCATTTTTGTTAAAAATAATTTGGGCAACAAATTTACCACTGCCCTTGCTTCAAATTAAGTTCCGAAAAAGTTTATTTCTGATGAAAATCACCTCCGTATGGTTCTTTCATATTTTAAGCATCAAAATACAATTTTTCTATGGAATTTCCCATGGAATAATTTTTAATATTTTAAGGGAGAATTCCATCAGAAATAATTTTTCTGATGGAGTTTCGAGTCTAGGAAAACTTTCTTTGAGGGTATATTCTGCTAGAAATCTTTTTCGACAATATTCTACAAAAAATTCTTAAATTTCGTAAAAAATAATTCTAAATTGAATGCACGATTTCATGACAAACTTTTTCTAGTGAAATTTAGTGACAGAATATTTTTGTCGCCCTAAATCTGTCGCTAATATATAACTTTAATTGCTAAAAATCAAGAATTTTGTCACAAAATTATGTTGGAGATATTTAGATCTATCATAGATTTTTTCCTTGTTAGAGATAGTCAAATTTATTAGAAATTATTTCGTCACTAATTGATCATTCTCTTGCAGTGTAAATATTTAGAAGTTTTAATAATAAATCATTAAATCTCCACTCTACTTATTATTGATTTTATCCAAATGTAGATAATTAGATACAGAGGTCGAAAACAGGATAAAAGTCAATTTGCTTGCTTCTAAAAATTCAAATTAAAAGGGATAATTTTGAGCTTTCCATTGCGACATAAAATAAAAATGACGTCAAAGTTGTTGGAAATCTCAAAACAAACTTAAGATAACATGAATCTAAAAATGACTCAAATCTAAAATAATCTTAATCAACAAAAAACTAAACTCAAAATAAACCCTAAACCCTAAACTCAAAAATCCCCAGTAGCCTAATTACAACCTCTAATTTTTCAATTTTTTTTATCATTCTTAAAGGTATGCCAAACCGGTGCCTAATAATTATTTAATTACTATTTTAAGAATTATTTTAATAAACTATTTTTACTAAATTCAAGAAAAAAATAAAGAATTACTATAAATATGACTTTAACCAATGCCACTAGGTAGTGGTTAACATTTGACTTTAAGAAAAATGAAAATTAATAAAGATTTATTCTCTCCCATTTATGTGCTGTAGCAACATTTTTAGTAGCATTTCTTAAGTGGTATAAATATGTCTTTCATTTTCTAACTCGTAACCATTATGTATACCATGCTAATTAACCAGTTTACTTACATTTAAAAATTAATTAATTAATTCTATAAAAAAAGAATTCTTTCACTCAAATTATTATTCTAAGGTAAAATTATGCAACTAATACCTATAGTTCACAAAATTTAAGTTTTAATCCCTTCAACTTAACTAATATAAAATAAATCCTTTTATTAAATTGATTTGGTGACTTCAATTCAATTTATAACTTTTTGATAATTTAAGTTCAACTAATAATTGTATTAAATTTGTTTTGTTAACTGTTTTACCTTGACAATGACCTTATTTACATGACATGCATTTCTTTTCGAGGATTAGTTCTTCATTTAACAATTTACATCAGATCCCATGATCTTTGGGCTAATCTTTTGAAAGATTGAACGGATTATCCTAAATCTCTACATTTTGTGAAAGGTCATCGTTTCTAAGTAGATAAAATCGACCTCCCTCAACCATATTACTTATTGCAAATCCCGATGTCTTGTCTACCCTTCTTCCTTAAGAGTCTTGAAAGAACCAACATCTCCCATAGATATTGTTGGTGCATTGGTATAAAATTTATTAAGATTGGGGCATAGATGTAAATAATGATTGCAACTTAATGATTATTATTTTGTGAATTCAATTCTTTTCATTGTCAATCTTTACGGTCAATAGTTATTGCAATTAATTGTGATAACATTCATTAGTCTCTCAACTATAATGAACGTAATATGATCAAAAAATATCTCTGATTGCAATTTAAATCCTTATAGTGAAGGTGTACATCTAGGTCCATATCCCTATCCACTAGTACCAAGTTGTTCCATGCCTTCACAATTACATTGTTAGTCAACTCTAGTTGAACCCTTTCCACGGAATCGCCTTTAATTATAGTCTTTAAGATCATCTAAACTTTGATTAATTAGCCTTCATTTCTGAGAATATGCTTTTGATGATTGGTGCACATTGTAGCATCACTAGACTGTTGCAATTTTGTGTGTTTCTATGAAGAAACAGGCTGAGAAATACCTACATGAAGCTTAGGTGATCTTTGGTATTATCAAAATTAGTAGTAAATAGAGTAATTGGGTCAAGCCCTTTCTCTTTAACTTCTTGATTAGAGCATCACTTATTTAATATACGATTTCACTGTTCTTTAGCTTCCTTTAAGGGATGACACGTATCCTCCTTTGTTTTTTATTTTTTTGATTAGGGGGAGAAAAATGAGGGAAAGAGAGAGAAAAAGAGAAAGAAGGGAAAGGAAACAGAGAGAAGGGAAAAAAGAAAGAGAAAAATATGTGTTATTTTTTGTTATTTTTTGTAATTTTGTTTTTTATGTTATTTTTCATGTCTTCAAAATATTTAAAATTTATTTTTTTATCATTTTTGTATGGACACAAAAATCATTATTGTTCATATAGTGTCATATTTTAATTATTTTTTAAAGTTATTTTTTTATCATATTTCAATTCGTCTCATACATTTTATAATTTGTCATAATAATTCGATTTTTATTCTAGATTCAATTACTTAAGATGTTAAAATATAAAAAAATAAATAATGTGTCATAGTTATTCAACGAAGAAAAAAAGTTATTTTATTAATTAATTTTTATTTTATTTCTAATGATGTGTTTTTTTAGAAGAATTTTTAATGATGTATTTAAAGTGGTTGATTTGCACATTGACCCATGGTCAGTATGTTCACTTACAAGTCGATTTAGGATCCATAATCGATTCGTTCAAAATAATTTTTTTTTAGTTTTTAAATGATGTATTTAAAAGAGTTGGCCTGCATATTCTGGCACAGGTCAATGTAGTATCTGTACCTAACCCACTCAGAAAAAATGAGTCTTTTATTTTTGTTTTATATTTTAAATGATATATTTAAAGTGATTTAAGATCTGTATCTAATTCGATCAAAAAAATTTAATTTAATTTTATTTTTAAATAATATATTTAAAATAGTTAGTCCATACACTCAATTCAAGTGGACATATTATCCATACCTAACTAACTCAGGAAAAAAGTTTTTTTCTTTTGTTATTTTTAAATAATTTTTTATGTAATTGATCCATGAATTTATTTGTAAGTTAATTTAAGATCTATATCCAACCTAAACAATTATCATAAATTTAATTTTCATAATTAAAATTTAAAAACAAAAAATAACTATAACCTAATAAATGTTAATTTGAAATTACTTCTTACAATTAATTAATAAAAAATTTTAAAAATCCCTGTGCATGGAGGGAGTAAATGCTAGTAACTAATAATAGCAAATCCTTCATTGTTTGCATCTAATATTCTACTGAACTCATCATCAGGTATCAGCTACACACATACTTTAGCTCCATTTGACGGGTGATTTGGTCAGCTTCCATGAAAATGAAAATAGAGATGAAAGTAAAATTAATTATTATAATTGAGAGCTTGAATAAAGTAAAGATAAAATTAAAGTTAATGATTGGATATATATTTATATCTAAAAATACCAATGATGATAAAATAATTTACAATAAAAAATGTATTTATTTAGTCACCAATTTTTCAGCACCAATTAGCAAAAAATTTTTATTAATTTCAGGATCCAAGGATTTGGATTTTTCAAAATTCAAATTATTTTTAAAATTACTTATTGAGATTTTTTTTGGAAAGAAATTTTAAGTGATTTTAAAAATATATAAAAAAAGAGAAATATACAATTGAATAAAATTTTAAATTAAAAAAATTAAATAGAAAAAATTGGATAGTACCCTTGATTTCTTTTTTTTTAATTTTTTATGTTCATTTATTTTTTAGATAAAAATAAAAACGTATCTAATGATTATAAAATTGACTCATTAATCCCCAATTGATTAAAAAAAAAGGAAAAACCTACAATTCTTGTCAGTCATAAGCCAAAAATAAAATAAATAAAAAATGGAAAAATATCTTTTGACTAAAAAGTGGATCAGATTCCATCCAACCCACACCACCCATTAGATTCTGATTCTCCAATAGCTAAAAGCATCCATGGTCGGAAAATTACGTACGGAAGTAAAGAAATAGAATAGTATTTGTTAAAGTATGATAGTTTTAAAGCATATTGAACACTTTTTTCTTTTTTAAGTTTTTAATATACCTTTAAAATATAATAAAACCTTTCAAGTAGGATAGCAAAAATGACTAACAAGAAAAAGTTTTTTTTATACAAATAATGAATATCATTTAACAAGATATTATTTTATAAAATTATGTTATTGTATGATAACTTTACATGTAAAATTATGCCTTTATAAGATAATTTTTACTATATAAGAGTTATATCTTTATAATACAACTACTTTAAACAATTAAGAATAATTATAATTTTTGAATAGAATTAAATTATTCTAAAACTAAAGTATAATTAATTGTTTATATGCTAATAATCTTCATTTCTCTACATAATTTAAAATTGGTTATTTAGAACATTATGAACTACTAACAATCCCCACTAGTTTAGAAT
>JBBYHL010000021.1:15788481-15801655 GCA_038381835.1 Adansonia madagascariensis
TCATTATTAAAGTTTTTGATTTATAAAAAATTATTTAATTATAATTTTTTCATATTTATTTTTAGTATTAAATTCGGATTCGGATTCAGGTCGGGCTCGGGTTCGGGTTATTTTAGGCTTAGGTCGTTTCGGGTTCGGGTCATTTCGGGCTCGGGTCATTTCGGGTTCGGGCTATTTTGGGTTCAGACCATTTGGGTTCGAATTTTTTCAGGTTCGGACCATTGATTTTTTGATCAAATTGGGTTCGGTTCAGATTCGAGCTCAAATTTTTTCAAATAAATTTTCAGATTCGAGTTCATTTTATCACCTCTTAGTAGGAATAGACTGAGCAACCCCTCTAACTGATATCTTGCGACCTACTTTTGATAGAAGGCGTTTTTCCCAACCCGAATAAGAATTGAATATTTGTCCTTTTTTATGACCGGCAAATGTAGGCAATCCCAAATAAGTGGCTGTTTTCATTAATTTGTGAATCTCAAATAAACTTTTAAACAATGTCTGCTGATCACGTCACACATTATTGCTAAAGAACACCACTGACTTTTCTATATTAATAATGTGCCCAAAAGCTTCCTTATAGTCATGCAGAATGTCTTCTAGTTTTACACAATCGCACATAGATACATAGACAAATAGGGGACTATCACAGGCAAAAAAGAGATGTGACACACTCAGGTAGCCCCTGCATATTACCTTCTAATTTCGTTCTTATCCTCTACACTTTGCAAAATATTAGAGAGTCAATCGACGACGAAAAGAAAAAGATATGATGGCAAAGGGTCACCTTGTCAGAGTCTTCAATTATGATAAATAGCCTCATTACTCTCCCTATTAACAAGAATAGAATATGATACAGAAGATACACACTTCATTATCAGTTTAACCCACCCCTCTGGAAAACCTAATCTTAGCATCATTCCTTTTAAGAAGGCTATTCTACCTGATCGTATGCTTTGTTCACATTGAGCTTTATGGCCATTCGCCCCTCCTTCCTGTGCCTTCTGTTTTTCATATGGTGAAGGATCTCAGAGGCTATAAGAAAATTGTCAGTAATCTATCTTCCTGATATAAATGCACTTTAGTTATGAGAAATGACCACTAGTAACCATTTTTTAAGTCGATTAATCAACACGTTTGACATCAACTTGTAAAAGACATTACATAAAGAAATGGGTTTAAAATCTATTACCTTTTCTGGTGCCTAACCTTTGGGATGAAAACAAAGTTTGTGTGATTTATTATAGTCAATAAGTCGCCTCATTCAAGAAGGATAATATGCCATTCATCACATCCTCTTGAACAATGTGCTAATATTTCTAAAAAAACACTATTGACATGCTATCTGGACCTGGAGCCTTGGTGGATGCTTATGTTTTAGAGTATTATCAAACTCTTTAACCTTGAATTCCGTATCAAATCTTGATTCATCCCCTCAATATCTTTTTATGTACCTCATTTAGCACCCTATTCAATTGCACATGCCAATAGAGATGAAAATATTTTTAAAATAATCCACTATTACCTCCATTAGCTTGCCATGATTCTCTTGCCACACCCATTTATATTAAGCAATCCCTTTATATTATTTCATTTCTTTCTAGCCAAGGCTTGATTTTGAAAGAACGAATATCCCTATCCCTCTCATTTAACCACACATTACAAGACCTCTCTTTCCATGGTACCTCCTCTCGTGTATAAAGTTCATTTAGTTCATTTTTACAATCCATATTTGATTGTAAAAAAGCACTTTCTTTCATGTTATTGTGTTCCAGCTCCTTTTTCTTGCTTTTAATTTTTTTCCTCAATATCACCAAAATAACCCTGGCTCCATAGCTCAAAACTAGTTGCACATAGTTTAATTTTGTCCTGAACAATTTGCAACTCATTACTTTGTTCTGTATCTAATTTCCAAGCACCGTCACAACGTCTTCACAAATAGGGTCCCCCATTCACATAGCCTCGAACTTGAAAGTTTTCATTACCCTTCTCTTTTATCCACCCATGGACCATTTCAACAACATAGGGAGGTGATCTGACTTAAAGGCTACAAGATGTGTAATAAAGGATATAGCAAATCTGTTGCACCATCTAGTCGTTTCAAAACATCTATCCGGTCGTTCCTCAACCTTCCCTTTTGTCTGCACAGATTTTGCTCCAAGTATATTTGTGCCCCTAGTATCCTAAATCATGTAAACCATAATCATTTATAACCCTTTTAAACTCTCTCATTTGTGTTCCAGATCTATGGTTTTCCCATTTCTTCTCATGTCCGTCTAATATTTCATTAAAATCGCTCTTTGACCTATTCTGAATGATGATGTTCTGGCAGCCTTCTTAATAGCCCCCATGATTCTCTCCGTTTATTGGTATTCCAGTGTCCATAAAATCCTATTAATCTCTAGCTCTTTGCATTATTCTTTGGGTACACCAAACACATTAATGTAGTGTTATGAGAAACTAGAAATGCCTAGTCTAACATCATCATTCCACAAAAGTGCTAGACCTCCCTTAGTTCCTTCACTGTCCACAACTAAACAGTTTCTATAACCTGGTTGAGCCTTTAGTCGATCCCCTTTTCTTGTAATGAGCTTGGTTTCCATAGGAAAACAATGTTAGGGGTACCATGCCCTTACCAACTCAGTGAGGATTAACTGCTAAAGGATGCATCAGCCCTTGGCAATTCCAAAACAACATACTCATGGTTCCCAGCAGAGCTGCCTAGCAGCCTCTGCCAATGGCAATTCTGTTGACATAGCAACACTATCTTCCTTTCTTTTCTTACTTTTTGTCTTATTTTTACTAAGGATCTCGTTCTTGGGTGCCTAGCAATACGAAGATCCTCTTATGTTCCACATGAATACTAATTTAACGTGCATTCCATTTGCCATATGTTGTTCCTTCCTTATTTGCCTCCTCTAGCCCCCTTATTCTTTTAAATTGCTTTTCTTAGAGTCCTGGTCCAATAGGCCTTACCCAGTCCTATCCTCCTATGGCACACTAACCTCTCTTGCTAATCTCTCAAGGGCACTTGAGACACTAATTATTGATTGCTATATTCCCGCCTTTGGTTTTTTCAATTTAATCACAAAAGTGAAAGTTTCATCTTTGCCCTCCATTTATGATTCCACTCTGACCATGTCCTTATCTCCCATAATTTCACTATTATTGGATAATTCTCGCCCTTCTTAGCCTTCAATGATCTATCCTTTTTTAAGAATATTTGATCCTTCCCCCACATTTTTCGCTGACACGCCACTTCCAAATTTGCATCTGCCATTGCTAGAGCTGTGGTCTCATAACCTTCTGTCAGGCTAGCATTCTTCTTAGCTAAACCTCTACTTTTCATCCAATAATCAGGAGTTTTCTTGCTAACACTGCTACTACTCATGTGTCCCCTCTTTTGTGATATCATTCAACCATGCACATGTTCCAATTTCACTCGTCCTTGTTCCTTTCATTGTTTCTCTGCTTGCACACGGCAATACTCATTATGCCCTATCACTCCATATCAATGATAGAAAGTGGGTAGTCTCTCATATTTAAGATACACTAGAGAACTTTGTCCATTAAAAGTGAATCGTAAAGCTCTCTTCGAAGGCTTATTAATATCCAATGTAACTCAAACTCTAAGCGATTTCCCTAGTCTATACCACTGCTCAGCCGTGTCAACCATCACCACTTTCCTATTTCTTTCCCCTACTTTCTTGCCAACAAATTCAAGGTTTCAAAAGGAAGATCTAGAATATGTACCAAAAAATCAACCTGGTTAAGTACCATTGATGATGGCTTGTCCTCCTCCTCAAGTCTTTTAATGATCAATAAATCATTATCAAAATTCCATGGCCCACCATACAAAATCCTATCTTAATCCTCTTGATGCTAGAATTGAAATATGAAAAAGTTGTCGCCAACTCTTTAAGGAAGTGTCGACAGCAGTTTCATTGTGCTCTTAAGTGGCTCATGGTTGAAAGTTTCTGGGTGTTCGGTCTACCAATCAAACAATTTGGTGCTCATCCATGTAATCCCCGAATCTCTTACAAGTTAACAATTGGATCACTCTACTCCTCTTTTGTTAATGAAATTCGTTTGAAAATGTCCTCCACCCCTTTTCAATGTGTCACACTGGGATTAGGATTCAATGATTGAAAAAACCAAAATCGTATAGCCCCTATGCCCAGTAAGACGAGAGGATATCAATTGACCCAGACAAGAGTCATACTTTTACAGAGCAAAGTCTCAAAGAAAAGATATAAAACAAAATATTAAGTGACATTTAATTAGATAAAATTATTTCTAAACCTTGTTAACCTCCTAATTACTCACTATTAAAGCTAAGATTTAATTCCCATATTTTAGCGTAGGATAAAATTTGCATGTGTCAATCTTCTTCTCTCAATTAAATCATTCCTTCAAATTTCAACCCATTAAATCACAATTCATTTCTATTTTCCGTTACTTTGTTTCTTCTTTTTTTTCTTTTCATTATTTTATGTGTGTAAATACATTTCAATTTGGTTTGATGCTTATTAGTTTTGTCTCATCAAATTCCATCCCAGCTGCTATTTGGGTTGCTCTTTCAATAATGAAGTAAGGTCATGTCTAGGCTTTTCATATTTTTTGAATTGGGTTACGGGTTTTCATGATTTCTTTCTTTTTATTCCACCTCTTTTTATAAGGATTTACACATGTTTGTGTTCAAAAAATTTTGCTGGGTAAATAAATTAGTTTATTGATTTTCACGAATTAATGCTTGACTAATGGTTTAATTTTTAAAGGATTAATTACTATATCATTTTTTTTAGATAGATAAAAAATTTTTTACGTAAATAAATATCTGTATTATAATTTTATCAAACATATAAATATTTTCGTACTAATATTATTAAATTTTTGTTGAATTATACAGAATAGCAAATGAATGACGTCACATGACATGAATGTTATGTCATTAAATTTAAAATTTTAAAATAAGTAAAAATTCAAATATAAATAAAAATGTAATAAATTTTTTTAATTCAAAAAAATTAGAAAATCCAAAAATTCAAAATATATATAATTTAAAAATAAAAATAAAAATTCAAAAAATATAAAAATTTCAAAAATCCTACAAAATGTCAAAAAATTAAAATTTTAAATACATATAAAAATAAAAGATATAAAAAAATTTAAAAATAACTCGAAGTATACAATTAAATTTAATAAAAAAATTTTGAAAAAAAAAAAAAGAGAAATGAGAGTAAAGGAAAAATAGAAGTGAGAAGGGAAAGGAGAGGACAGTAAGGAGGGAAAGGAAGAGAGACAAAAAAAAGGCCGGAGGGGAGCAGAAGGAAAGGGTGGATGAAGGCCGGTTGGCCACTGGTTGACCTTGGTTCGGCTAGATCGATAATTTTTCAACTAAAGAAATCGAGATTCAGGGGAAAGAAAAGGGAAGAGAAAGAGAGAGGGAAAGGGGCGATTTTGACACTAGTTGGCCACAACCTAGTTGGCCTAAGGCAAATCCCTCTCCCTCTACCCTTTCCCTCTGTTTTTCCTTCTCTTTTTCCCCTTTCCTTTTTCTCCCCCGATCCTTGATTCCTTGGTTGGACAACAACTAAACTAGAGGGATTGAGGCTGATCAACAGTCAATCACCCTTCCCTTCCCCCTGCCCCTTTTCCTCTTTCTTCCCTTCCCTTCCTCCTTTCCTCTCCCTTCCCTTTTTTTTTCCTCTTTTTTCTTCTTTTTAGTATCGGGACTAAATGGTGTAAAGTTATGTAGAAGAGGGACTTCATGCGTACTTGAATTGTTAATTCTCTAGTTAAATTAATATTATTTAACTTACGACGTTAATTTAAAATTAAATTTTATTAATAAATATAAATATTTATTTATTATTTTTATTATTTAGAAATTAGAAATTGGTAATGCTTGTCAACTTATTACCCGTTGTGGAACTCACCAAAAGCATATTCTAGAGAGATTTCCATAAGACTTCACCATCTAAATCCTTTTTCTGCATGATTCAATCTTTGTTTGAATTAATTAATTCTTTCTATAAAAAATCATTCATTTGTTAACGAAATAAAAAGTGAGTAAAAAATTATATATTAAAATATAAAACATAAGTAATATTTTAAAGGAAAAAAATATTTTATGATGTTATTTTTTAAGTAAAATTAAATTTTCATACACTCACACTGTGGATAGGTGAAAAAATAGATCAGGATAAATGAAAAAAAAAAAGAGTTAGAAATATCTAGTGGATAATTTTTTAAATTGAATAATTTAAAAATTTTAAAACATAATTAATAAAAAAGTTACATGCACTTTCATCTTAAAATCATTTACACTTTTTATTTTGTATGTTTATTAAAATTGAATTAATTTTTTTGTAACTCTATAACTGAGTTAGTGTTAATTAATTTGTAATATCAAAATCCATCATAAGTATTATTAATAGTATAGACAAATATAGAAAATATTTGTTATATCTATTCATAAGAAAATCATTCGTAAAGTTAAATTTTTAAATAAAAGCAAAATTAATTACTATATTATACTTTAATATTGAATTTTATAAATGTATTTTATTAATTTTTCATTGTATTTTCAATTTTATTATTTTTTATAAAACAATAAAATTAAAATATTAAACAAAATATTTTGTTAATACAATTAACAAAGCTTGTCAATATACTTTCAATTTTTTGATATTTTAACATAACTGGTAAATTTTTACAATTCTTTATTGAAATTCATTATTTTTGTTAAAAAATCTACAAACTTTAAATTATATTCACAAATAAAAAATAAAAAATACAATAAAAATATAAAATTCACAAATTAAAATGTAATAATAAATCTCATTTTGAAATGTCATCCTTAAGTTAATAGTATAAGAGATGAAGGCGTTTTAAAAATTAAATATTAAAGATAATTTTTAATCTTTTAGAGATAATTATTAATTATTCTTAATTCATCTAAATTTTGTAGTGTTAATTAACTAACAAAAAAAATCCATAAAAAAAAACACTAAAAATGAAATACTTGGCAATTGATTGATACATGATTATTGACTTAAAAAATTTTGTATTTATTTTTTTTCAAATTATAAAAATGATTTTTATTTTATAAGTATCCAATTATTCAAAATATATATATCTTATGTTATTATTATTATTATTATTATTATCATATCATTTATAAGTGATTGAATTAATTGTACAAAAACAATAATTGGGAACAATTCAACTCCAATTATATTTTCTTGATAGATCAATTGTAAGATATGATGCTGTTACGAGAATTGATTGGAGTCACTAGAATTTTTTACCCCACTTTAAATTTTTAATATTGTTACAACGTTTGGACGATCAGTAATACACATCATTGCCTAAATGCCCACTATAAATAGAAAGGTGATTAAGCAAATCATTAACCGTCAAAATATAATGGGATATTGATATGACCATCTGACAATAATATGACCCTAGGTCAGATAATTCCCTCTAAATGACTGTTAACATCTCACTAACAGGTTCGGCTATAAGACGTAATAGCCTGACAGCTAGCTCAGCGCTAATCATATTCTTGTTACGTTATCTGACAACATGTCCTCCAACAACACCTATAAAAAGGGTAGAAAACCTGAAGTACGACACTTCTTCCCCTCTATCTTTTCTGCTATCTTGCTTCTTATTTCTCAAACTTTAAAATTAACTTAACAATCGAAGAGTACTCCGAAATCTCAACTCCGGTACTTCTCTAACTTTTTTTAGTGTTGCAAGTCATACCTCTATTCTCCCTTTTATCTACCTCAAAGAAAGCATCAACAAATATAATTTAAATTATATTAAACAATAACTATTTATTTAAATAATTTTTAATATTTTAATATAAATTTAAATATTAAAATAATTATATTTTTAATATAAAATTTAATTATTTCGAGTAAACAGTTGATAACAGTGAAGGATCAGCCGTCGGTTTGTATTTGCAGCATTTTTTTAATTTCTCTAAAAAAATCCTATTTTCCTTTATGTTTGAATTTTTTTAAAATAATTTTTGAACATTAAATATTTATATCAATTTAATATAATAATTTATTTTATATTTATAAATATTTATTATATTAATATTACTTTTATGATTTATTTTATTTTATTTAGTGTTCTAATTTTTTTATTCAGTATAACTCCATAATTTAAAAAGTTGCTAGATCGAGCTAATAAGTTAGATTTTTGTTGACGTGGCATTGTAAATGTTAAATCCAATCCAGCAATTCGGGGGAGAGACTCACAAGTGGCGAATGTCTTCAACTCTAGAATCTCTCTCAACCCGCCACGTGTCCCTCGCAGCTGGCCTTTCTAGCTTTATCTTCAAATTTTATATATATATATATATATATATATATATATAGATATAGAAATCCAAAGTGACAACATACAAACCCTAAAAGAACCTGGAAAACTCTTGAAAGCAAAATCGACGGCCAAAATGTTGAGGCAGGCGTCGAAGAGGTTGCTTGGGCTAGCGTCACGGGAGGTCCCATCACGACCCCTTCAGATTCTGCCACGTCTTTACCACGAGAACGTCATCGACCACTACAACAATCCTCGTAATGTCGGGTCCTTCGATAAGAATGACCCGAACGTCGGCACGGGCTTGGTTGGGGCTCCGGCTTGTGGCGATGTTATGAAACTGCAAATCAAAATTGACGAGGAGTCGGGGAAAATCGTTGATGCTTGCTTTAAAACCTTCGGCTGTGGATCGGCGATTGCGTCTTCTTCTGTTGGTATGCCTCTTTTATTTTTCTTCATAACTTATAGTTAATGATATTTTTGTGCATATTTCTTTTCATGGAAGCTGTAATATTTATTTTGTTTTATTTTATTTTCTTCTATTACAAACTTTATTTACGGGGGGATTTAAATTCAAAAGCCAAAAATTTTGAATCCATCTTTAAATTTTCGATTGCAGCTTACTAGAATTAGGGTTTGATTCGGTGGGAAATTCGCAAACGAAAGAAAAGGGATTGCTTTTTTTCTTTAATTTTTTTATCATCCAAAACGAAGCAAAAATACCGTTTTTCATACAAAAGCAAACAATTAATTTAAAAACTTAAATTAGAAAAAAAAATTTATAAAGAAAATACATGGTATTAGTTTAGTATAGAATAGAAAAATTATGTTAAATTACTGTTGAATTCAGTTAATTTAAGGAATGAAGAAAGCAGTCAGCATATACCCAGTGAACAAAATTATTTTGTTATTGTTGTGGAAGGGCCTAATCTGGGTTATGAATGTTATTCAATATCTTTTACTTCTGATTTTATGGCAATGGCCTTCGATTTTTGCAAAGGAGCCATGAGTAAATAGAGTTTTTTTTTTTTTTTTTTTTTGGGTTCATGTTGCAGCTACTGAATGGGTGAAAGGGAAAAGCATGGAGGAAGTGCTTACCATTAAAAACACGTACGTATGAGTGCCTTGTCTCGAATTAATTTATTTTTATAAATTTGATTCATATCTTTATGTATTATTTGGAAACAGGGTTAGTTTTATGATACCTAGTGAGTTTTAGAATATGGGTATATTTCCGATGCGGGTATGCTAAATTTTTTTGAAATTTTTTTGAATATATTTGGAGGATCTTTCCCTCATACTCATGTTTGAATATATATTGAATACAAATACTATAGGAAAAATGAAGAGCTTGGGTAATATAGTATCTTCTATAAGGATACTTTCTACTATTACTTGTTTCCATACCTTTTTGTTCTCTCTCCAGATTGCGTGCTTTTATGTGGTTTTGATATCTGATCTTTGAAACTGGTTAAGTGATATTTGTTAATTGCGTAATTAATTTATTTGTACTTTCTTTTCCTCGTTTTCTCCTCTTAATATAAACTTTTTGTAGTAGAAATGTATAATCTTAATCCTTCTATGGATGGATCATCTTCTTTCTCGCATGCTTTTAACTTCCTTCTGGCAAGTTTTTATCAGCTCGTTCATCTAGTCGTATCTGCAACCAGTAAGGAAGGCATAACTACTTGATGCTATAGGCATAATTCTGTGTTATGCTTTTTAACTGTTTGTTGATTTTAGTAATTCTAGAATGTACTTTAATCTCTATGTGTAGATGTTGAAGTTCTAGTTTTTTTATTGTTGCAATATATATTATGGCCTGATTGTGGCAATCAAATCATAGAAGACGGATGTTTGCTCAAATAAGGTTTATCTAGGGATTTGATTTAGTAACAATATAAAAGGACAATCATGTAGATCTTGACGAAGTTAATTGTATGAAAAGAATTATGTAGATATAAAAGGTTAGTTAAGAGAAGAAAATACTTGATGTGATCATAATTCTTCATATATGCGGTGTTAATTGTCACATGATTGTCTACATAGGTAACTTCAAAACATCTAAATTGAATTCTTAAGGTGATTATATAGGCAGATGGTTATCTGAATCTATATTACTCGGATTTTTTATTTTCTTTAAAGCGTCCAAGTCTAATACTTACGTTCGAAACATTCAAACATGGTATCGGGGTATGATCTTTCAAATATATGAAAAACTTGAAAAAAAAAATTTAAGCATACCTATGTTGGACGCTTACATGTAGAATTAGTTTAAAGTGGAATATAAGCTAATTCATAGCTCTCTAGGTAAACCAGCTGGGGTGTACCCATCTAGGTTGAAAGGCAATATATAACATATATTTGAATGAATTAGTGGGAAGGATTAAATATGGTAGAAGAAATGAGGTAAGGAAGTATAAGATTGATGCCAAAGAATGCTGTTATATTTCAACCTTTTTTTTCTCCCAAATTGACGGTGTGGGCATTTTTGGTACTCCGACTCTTCAATTTTCTTCAAGTATCCATGTTTGATGCATACCTAGGCATGTAGAGCACACAACCTAGTCCTTGTTTGGCGTTTTAGTACCATAAATCCAATTCAGTTTTTCTTTTAAATGTTTCTTTCAATCAAATGTACCCATGCTGGATGACCAATGCCCCTGTTTTATAGTGTTTTTTTTTTTAAAAAAAAAAAAAATACTAACGTAACTATTGCAGGGAGATTGCAAAACATCTATCGCTTCCACCAGTTAAGCTGCATTGCAGTATGCTTGCAGAAGATGCGATCAAGGCAGCTGTAAAGGACGTGGAACTTAAACGTGCCAAATTCAAGGGCAATTCAAGTGCTGCTGCTGCTACAGCACCCATTGAGAAGGCTGCTGATGCCTGATGTCTGAGGCAAAAGCTCTTCGGAACTTGCTACACAGAGCATGTAAAGTATGGTAAACAGAGACGAGAATGGAATCAGGGGAACTCTATGGAGGACAGATGTAATATTAGTTGTCTAGAAGGGATGTTTTGGTCAATCGAAAAAAATTACATTAAGTAAATAAAAGATTGGCTTAATTCAGATACCTATTATTTTAAGTTTCAATGTTAAAGCTAGTCATCTTTTGTTTAATGTGATCTCATGTTTATTGTTATGCAATTTACCATTTGCCTTTGAAAGCATTGTATGGGCTCAGCTGTAATTTGCTCTTTTTTTTTTTTTTGGTTGGATAAATGGACTCAGCTATTTTGATGTCAAACGAATACTCGACTTTTTAAATTTAAGCAATTGAGTTTTATCAAAACCTCTCTATTCGTTCAGAATTTTGGATTTCAAAAGATTAATTTTAAATATAGCATAATTGTGTAATAAAATACATAATATTATAACATTAATGATTATTTTTTTAAATTAATGGATTTATCGGATTTTTTTATGTAGTGATAAATTAAAAATACTTTTAGATATGAGCAAATTTGAAATTTATAATTTTATATTTTTAAATATATAATTATTTGAATCTTACTTAATTTATATATAATATATAAATTTTATTTTCACAATTTATATAACAAATATAAATTCAAAATTTCAACATATTATAAGTGTTATTTTCTTTAAAAAAATTTGAGATTTATTAAATTAGATTAAAACATAAAGGTTTGGACATTATTGTTTAAGAGATTGAACTGGATTTGTGGTGGATATGTACAGCGTTTATAATCTGGCATCTATCGTTCGCAGCCAAAACTATTGGGTACGTAGTTCTGGTGGTTCCTCTAGTTTGCGTCTTTCAATATTTCAACCTATACGCACTTCGCTATACCATCGAAAATTTTCTCTCTAGTCCGGTAGTTTCCACCCTCTGTCCAGGGTTGAAGCCTGGGATTTGATTGGCAATTCAACAAAGAATCAATTGATTCAACTAATATACTGATTGTTCGATCTAAATTGTGATATGAACTAAGGTGATTTTGAAGGGATCCTTTGTTTTCACAGCAAATGTGTATTTTTAACTTTTAAGCAAAGGTGCATTAAACCTAAACAATTCACCTATTAAGGATTACAACAAGAAGTTATGGAAACATGGTCCCATTGCTTCCTCCAATAACAGAACAGCCAAGCCATCAGGTAACTGCTCAAAAAACAAAACGGAATTATGCCTCAAAGGCCCTTGAAATTTATCAAAAATTTTAATGTTGTACATCTATTTTAAAAATATCTAATTTAGTACTTCCAACCGTTAGTAATTTGGTATTCTTGAGTTAATCAAATTGGACAAGAAATATATAATTAATAGTGCAAACCAATCATTATTTTTAGTGATACAAGGTTTTCCTTCATATTAACATGATAATAATAGTTATTGACACCCACCGAGAGGTTGTCTATGTGGCAAAGGACTATAAGAAAAGGTAAGAGAGCCTAGGTTTGAGTCATAAGGATTATCCCTAATTGAAGAGGGGGACCATGGCAGTGGGTTGCTGTACTAGTTCCACCGCGGTTTAGTAAGTGGGCCTAAAGGACCCTACCTTCCTCATATAAAAACTGTTTCTAGTCATTGTGTTGCTAGATAAGGCATTGGAAATACTCAAAGACATATACATGCTAAGCCCTTTTATATGTGAAATAAGCAATTGGTCTCACAGATTGAAATATGACTGATACCTGGGATAACATGTAAATGCTTATCTCCGTGACAAGTGGTATCAAAGCCAACCCTTGACCATCCGATTTCACACCGAGCGCCCCAACGGGTCGGGTAGGCAGGGTGGACCAACCGTGACTCCACGCCAAACACCCTAGGGGTAGGGTAGGCAGAAATGGTGGAGAAGCCCGTGACGG
>JBBYHL010000021.1:15801755-15893590 GCA_038381835.1 Adansonia madagascariensis
GGGTGCATTAATCCCACATCGAATATGAAAGGGAAGGTCTTTGGGCATATAAGCGGGTGCGCTGCACATCCTATCAGACATGTCTTTTGGGAAGAGGGTGATGCCTAAGGTAGGGTGAATTTGGACATGGCATGAAGCACACAAGGATAGATGAGTGATCTAGAGATCATTTAACACTCCAAGTGACAATAGAGATTTATTTCATCTATTCTTAGCCCAAGTTAATTGATAAAGTCCTTACTCAGAGCACGATGAATTTAAGAGAATGTTAATTGTAAGCTTCAAGAACTAATAGGAATTGTCAGCATGAGTAGATAATAAACCATGCTCATACTCATTCTGAAATATTTGGTGAAATAACTAATTACAAGATAAGCCAGTGATTGAAAGTTTTCGAAGAGGTCACATTAACTGTAAAGCATTTGGGTTGTCATGATGCATTGCTAGATGCCACTTATGAACTATGTTTATCAATTGTAAAATATGTTGAAAAATGTAGATTATAATTTATGCTCGTTGTCAACATATTGGGAACCTAATGGATCACAACCAATAGAATGATTTGTAGGATTAAACTTGACATTTAATTAATTTGGAAATAATAAAATGTAAAATTTGGAGTACCTAATTAAATAAGTTCAATTAAAATAAAATTAAAACATATTGCAGTTCGGAAATCCAAACAAAGATGACTTAATATTACATTGTGGATAAGTTTATTTTAAACAGATGCCGTAACATGCCATTACCCAATCGCTTGGATGATGAGCTCGACTTAAAAAGGTACATCCCTTAATTGGAAATTTTGTTGGTGTGATGAGGTGATAAAGGGATGTTTCTCGCGATTGGAGTGAAGGAGATTGTCAGACAAATCGCTCGTCCAACTGGTCTTCGATGGTCACCATAAGGGGCCAAAGCTTAGAGTCGCCATTGAAGTTTTGGGCTAGGCGTGATCAGACACCTATTAAAACATATATATTTGAGTTACAAAAACTTAAATATTGATTTTATGGTTTGCACATACTAGAGTTTATTTAAAAAGGGTATGGGAGTCGGTTATGCGTGGGGAAGGATTAGCATTTCCATGACACTGTAAATCAATACCATCTAGCCATATGTTACCTCAGTTTCGATTTTCTCAAATTTTTATATATAGTCATTATTTATATGTAATCCCCTTATGATGCAATTTTGAAAATATTAAATTTGTGTTTTTATAATAAATTTGTATCTCTCTATCCAGATTGGGAAGAAGAAGAAACATGGAGGCCTTGCTAAAATAATTTTCAGATCAATTTGAAAAGGATATTCTATGTCGAGCATTGGAGAGATACTAACATAAAACATTACCTTGAGTTTTTGGAAATTTGATTTTTTAAAACATGAATGCCAACTCATCATCAAAAAGAGAAATGTGTTATTAAAGCATATAAGTAATATAATAAATATTCCAAGAAAAATAAAATACACATAGCAAAGGAAGGAGAGATGACCGAGATGTATCTCGTAATTATTCTTGGTTATTGAGAAATAACTAAAATAACAATTTTGAGATGAGTTTGAACTCGTGGGTCGCATAAGGCTTTAAAATAGAGGTTAGGGTAAAAAATCTGAGGTGATCTAGGAGAAAGAAAATTTTTGATTTTTAGGTGAAGTTTTCAAAAAATGAGATTAAAGTGTCCCCTTGAAAAATAGGGTTAGAGTATCCCTATAAAAGGAAATTTTGAAAAATTTTAGAGATTGGAATG
This sequence comes from Adansonia madagascariensis, assembly GCA_038381835.1. NCBI lineage: Eukaryota > Viridiplantae > Streptophyta > Magnoliopsida > Malvales > Malvaceae > Adansonia > Adansonia madagascariensis. Next base: position 15,803,504 of record JBBYHL010000021.1, read on the forward strand.
TTTTTGGATATTTTTGGTGAAAATCTAGATTTTAAATTAAAACCAATAATTTAAATAAAAGAATAAAATTAATTTTTGAAGAGTGTTTGGGCTTTGATCCAAGCTTAATGGCATCCATATTGTGACACATGACTCCATCAGGGAATTAATTGAACTTATTTCAACGCATTTGAATGCCTTGAAAAGGTGATTCAAGGAAAATTTATTAATTTTGATAAGTATTGAAAGCATGTGATAGCATCGCACTATCTACCTTCCCAAATTTGTTTTGGACTGAATTGGAGACCTTAGGTGGCAAACGAGATACCATTAAAAAGTTAACTTGACAAAATATTCTAAAATTCCTAGAAAATCTCTTGCTAAGAGGAATTAGTTTTTGAAATTGGGTTCAATTCAGCATTCACAGCTTGTGCAGAGGAAAGGGCATAGTGAACTTTGAAAAATCGTTCTAGGCTTATTCAAAATTATTAAATTGCAAATGATAAATTATTAAATTGCAAATGATACCTTTCCAAAAAAGGAATTCCATGAAATTTTCAAGAAAATTTTTTAAAAAATTGATAAAAATCATCTGAAAGATTGAAATGGCCCGAATAGAATAAAAATCATTGATTCTATGGGTTCCAAATAGCAAAGCTTCAAAAATCATAATTCCTTTATCCAAGCACATTCGAGGGCAAACAAGATAATTTGGAAAGGTAATTCGATGTCTTTTAAGGAAAAATGCCGAAAAGTCCAAAAAAAAAACATTTATGGTTTGAAAATAATTTTTTAAATCGAGATGACAACATTGTCAATACCAAAACAGGGGAGTTTTTGGTTTAGGGACTTCCAAATCACATGCAAAGATTTCAGAGATCAAATGTGTAAAATTTTATGTCCATGGCAATAGAGTAATAGACCTATTCAAATCTCAAAGAATAGGCTGATGAATAGCACATTATCCATGCCATTCGGTTGACCAAAAGGTTCATAATCAAGACTTTAATCAAACACTTAAAAAAATATTTTTGATTTTGTTAGGCCTAAAAATAGAATTTATTTTGCTTATTGAGGCCATGAATCCAAACATAAAGCTTAATTGTTTTTGCACGATTAGAAGACCAATTGATAAAAAAATTAAATCCATATTAATCTCCATTTATTTAAGGTAAGATAGACTTAACTTAAGGGTTTTTTGAAAAATAGTAACAACAAAGAGCACTAAAGAGTCATTTAAATAAGCATCTAATGAACTTAAATCATGGCTTAAACATCTCCTGTCAACTAATCACCAAACAACAATATATATTTTTCAAAGAAAGCATGGTAGAAATACAACCAAATGCATGTTCATACTCAATGCATGTTAGGATGAACATTTTAGCATAGATTGAACATGAAAAAAATGAGAGAAATATGGCTAAAAATGCAAGAACAGAGGCTGTTTTGTTTTAAATGTGAAAAATGTCATTTTTTATTATCTAAACAACAATAAGACATCAATAATACATCCAAGTCCTAATACTACCATAATTAAGGCCATAATAATGCATAAAACCTTAAAAACAAGGTCATTGTCAGATAGAGATGGCTCAGTAAGATGATAAATATAGAAACCTAATTCTGTCCCGACCCCTTTCCCTATCAGTCCAAAAATATCTTATAAAATTAAGCACTTGTCCTAATGGAGGTAAATTTCCTTCAAAGGGAATATACATTTTCAAGACCTATTTAGTTGTGATTGCAGGTGCACATGGCAAAATTAGCATCGCTTCAAGAGTTGTATATAACAAATCAGATAAAAGATATGAATATCCAGATAAAATAATTAGCTTTTAACTTGTAAAAATTTGAAATTTGTTTCTATAGATGTTATCATGGTCAAATTTCTCATTCTTAGGAATCTTTCAAGAATTTTTTGTTAAATTTGGGAAGCTGACCATTGTATATTTTTACTGATACCAATGTGGTATTTATGTTGATATGCACTCCGAAAAATCATAAATATTCAAGGAAAAATTCATGCTGGCATTTTTTTACCATGAGGTATCAACTTAGAAATTTTGCCACTTATTTTTCAATTTCTCACTATATCGCGAGTATTTTGCTCATGAATTTTTTTGGTAAAGACTTATTTTGGATCTTACCATTTTGTAAACTAATATTTTGAATATTTAGTTAATTTTATATAAGTTTCAATGTATCTTTTTGAAATTTTCCTAATTTTAAAATACGAGTTTTCCTTTATCTATAAAATATTGGTGGAATTTTTTCAAGTTTTGAACTTCAACATTCTTTAAATATTTCCATTTAACCAATCATTAAATTAGCTTTTCAAAATTCATTTTATTTTATAAGTTTTTCATTTTTCTTTCATAAGTTTTGTGTTTTCAAAATACGAAGCTTTCTACACCGCAAATTTTTTTAAGGAAGACTTTTCTGAGTTAATAATTTTCAAAATTCTTCAAATATTATGGTTTAAATCATATCAAATCAGTTTTAAGAAATTCATTTTATTTTATGAGTTTTGCATTTCCTTTCATAATTTTTTATTTTTGAAATACGAAATTTTTTACTAAGTAAAATTTTTGGGAGGTTTTTTTTTTTTTAGTATATAATTTTTAAAATTCTTCAAATATCTCACTAATTCATATTAAATTAGTTTTTCAAAGTTTAATTTCTTTTATAAGTTTTGCATTTTTTCCATGTACTAATTTTTCCCATAAGGGTTTTTCTTGTAAAATTTTATGAGTTTGCAATTTTTAATGGTTTTTTTCTTGAATATTAAAATTGATTTTGTTGTTAGATTAAATTAAATTGATCATATGAAATTTATTTTAAATAAATAATTTTTAATTTTTATAATTTAGTAATTCTAATTAATTTTTATGGGGTAATTTTACATATTATACAAATATCATCTAAAATATCTCTAGTTTTGATGATATCATGTATGATGCAATTCATAAAATGACAAAATTAATAAATTTAAATCAAATCAAAGTAAAAAAGTTAAAAAATAAGAAAATAAATATTAAATAGAAAACCAAAAAAAAATCCTAGAGAATTATAGGACCACCATTTGACCAAGGGCTTTTCTTTAGCCCTTGGTGAACTTTATAGGGGATGGTTGCATTATTTTAAGAACTTTAGGATTCAGGAAGAAAAAACAAAGAAAAATCATTAAAATACATGAATTTTCAAGCTTTTCTAAGGTATATTTCTTGTAAAATTCTTAAATTTTGTTTATTTCTTATCTGATTCTTCCCTTTAGTGAGCCAAATAAATACTTGTGCTCATGAATTTTGATTCACGTTGAAAGGTCAAGTATGATGGCCATGACTAAAGCTTTTGATTTTTTTTTAGTTAATTTTTATTAGAAATAATTTGATTTTCTTTGAGATTATTTGTGTTTGTTGATATGTATATTGTTATTTTCATGTAAACATGTTTGTATAATTTTTTGTAACATTTTCATGTGTGTTTTATATTGATTTATTCATTTTTGTTTATGTTTTTATGCTTATTCATGCTTGTAAAAATTCTAACATGTATATATGTTAATATTTGTGAAAATATGTGATGATAAAAATATTTTTGCTGAAAAAAACATGTTGGCTAAATCATGTAAGGGCTGATTTTGTGATGTTTTGATTTTACTTTGCTTATTTTGTAATTATAGAAAATGTAGGGGCTAAATTGTAAAAATTACAAAGTTTTTTCTATGGCTATCCAAGCTTGGCCGAACCATGTGGGCAGCTTTAGAAATGTTTTGGTGCTTAATTTAAGATATTTGAATGTGTTTTATGCATTTTATACAATTTTAGGGCCATTTTGTAATTTTAAAAAGTTTAGGGACTAAACTGCAAAATATAAAAAATTGCCTTGTGGCCATAGTTGCATGGCCAAATCATTTTCATGATTGTTAGTGTGGTCTTTGTGATCTTTCATGATATGTTATGTGTTTAATTTATGATTTTTTTAATTATGTAGGGACTAAATTATAAAAATGGAAAATTTTGCTTTAGGGCCATCCATGCTTAGCTGACTGCTTTTGTATACCTGTGAAAGTGTTTTCTTGGTTATTTTGATATGTATGAATGTGTTTTATGCATTTTCCATCATTTTGTGGCTATTTTGTAATTTAAAATATTTAAGGGCTTATTTATAAAATTACAAGATTTTTGTTCTAAGGCCATAAGTACTTTGCTGAATTTATTATATGATCTTTGGTATGAATTTTTATATTTTTTGTGATGAATTTTGTGTTTATTTATAATTTTATTTTGTATAGGAACTAAATTGCAAAGTTTGAAAAATTTTGCATTTTAGAGTTAATATTATATTTTTGACATTTTAAGAATATTTCTAACATTCCTATGGTCTTTTGTAAGGGTGTAGAATTATTAAAACTTTTCGTATTCTTTTGGTTTTCTGTTAGGGTATGAAATGCAATTTTAAAAAGTTTAGGCACCTATTAGCAATTTTTGCATTTTAGGTCTATCTTGATGTTTAATTTGCCCATAGAGGGTATAATAGTCGTTTCACATCATTTTCGAGGCCTCTAGGTTATCGAATTATTTATAGGCCAAAGGTAAAACTTAAAGGTATTTTAATAATTTCTCTAGAACTGAGCCCTATGTGATCACCAAATACTTCTATGTCAAAGATGTACCATAGGAGTAGGTTTATTTATTTATATGTCATCTAGCCCTTTTAGGCTACTAGGGATACTTATAGGTTGAAGGTATACCTTAGAGGTATTTTAGTAATTTCTCTAAAACCAAGTCCTATGTGATCACTAGGATACTTATAGGTTGAAGGTGTACAGTACAAGTAAGTTTGTTTGTTTTATGATGTCATCTAGCCCTTTAGGTTACCAGGATACGTGTAAGTTGAATGTATACCTTAGGGATATTTTGATAATTTTCTAGAACCGAATCCTTTATGATCACTAGGTACTTCTATATCGAAAGTGCATAATAGGGATAGGTTTATCTTTCTATGAAGTTATTGAGTCCTCTAAGTTATCGAGATACTTAGATGTTGAAGGTAAGCCTTAGGGATATTTTAGTAATTTATGATAGAACCCAGTCCTATGTGATCACCAGGATACATAGATGTCGAAGTTGTACGGTACGAACAAGTTCATTTGCTTATAAAGTTATAGAATCTTCTAGGGTACAAGGATACTTATATGTCGAAGGCACACCTTAGTAACATCTTATTAATTTATTTTTAAAACCAAGTCTTTTAGGGTCACCAAGATAATTTTAGGTTGAAAGTGTACTTTAGGGGACATGCTGGTCATTTTGACCAAGTCATGATCTTTAAAGTCAAGTTTAGTACAGTTGTCTAAACCAAGTCTTAGGGCAATTATTATTATTATTAAAATTGAAATTTTTAAAAATTAAGGCAATGTCTCCAATGTTAAAAAGTACGTAAAATTTCTCCCAGCATAGAAGAGGGATTCTATGAATTATTTTAATAACAAAATATCCTTTTAAAAAAACGAAAATTGAGATTTTGCATAAATTTTAGAAAAATAAAACTTTTTGTATTCCACCAGTTCTCTACTGGGATATAAATTTGATTTTTAGAAAAAAAACTTTTTGTATTCCATAGGCCTCCAGCAGGGTATGAATGAAAATGATAAAAACTTTCGTGTTCTTTTAGTTCTTTGGAAGGGCATAAAGATATTTTGATTTTTTAAAAATACTAAAAACCTGATTTTTTCATCTAGAATAATAAATTTGTTTCATAAAATTTTTAAATATGGGAATTATAATTAAATATCAAATATTAGAATTAAATAAAAATAAAAATTTGAGTTAACATGGGATTAATAATGTATCGATTGCCAGGCATTACGAGAAGGTTGACCCTTACTTGTGATTATAACTGACTCCCTAACCTTTTTAAACAATCTCTAGTATGAGTGTAGACCTCAGAGTTTATTTTTAAGAGTTTTGTAACCCTCAAAATGCGAACTTCGACGGGTGTCCAATCTCACCTGGCCACAATAAGATTGGTGGTGACTCCAACAAATGATCATTTCGTAATGACTATTTAGAGTTAATCCGAGTGAATGATTCATTTTGACAACTTAATCCCCAAACATGAAAAATAAAGAATAATAATAATGATATGTACCCCGAATAAAAAAATAATGATATATGAATACATATATATATATATATAAGAACAATGGGTAGACCAACCATTTTAAGTCGAGCTGGCTAGAATTCGTATCCGGTTATGTTGTGACAATGAAAATGATGAAAATGAAAGAAAATGTGTGGAGAAAAGATAGAAAATATACCAAGAAGCTTTGAAACCTTGCTTTCGTCCGTAAGTAGAAAACTTCTAAACTTTTAGCTTACTTTTTTTCCTTTCTTTGCTGTCTATTAGCAAGAAGGAAGTGTAAAGAAGGAGCTTTAAGGTTACAGTATCAATAAAGGAGGTTATCATGTGAAGAGACGAGGGAAAAGAAGGCTTTTTGAGGGGTTCTAGAGGGAGCTACGAGAATAGTATTTTGGCTAGGGGAGGAGCATGTGAGAGGCCAAATGTGTTTGTCAAAAAATGTCCTTGGCTGAGCATGTCCTTATATAGCATAACATTGTAACCATAAAAGATGACCTAGTGAAAGGGCATTTTTCATATACAATTGGATGCGTCATTGTCCTAAGAGTTTAGGTTTCAACCTTTGATTGGCTAATGCATTATTCTTGCAGTTAAGAAAAGCCATGCATGGGCTAGTACATTGAGCAACGCCAATCCTACCCTTAAAAAAATCAAATTATAACATGAAATGTCCTTATCTTAGGCCTAATAGACCCTTCGAAAATGTGACAATCCAATGTTTAAGGCCCAAAATAAAATTCATATGATTTCTATGAGGATTAGTCTAAAATGGGATGATTTTTGGAGCCAAAATTATGACCAAATTCGTGTTGTAATACAATGGTGCGCAAGGGTGAAAATGCCATTAAGTAGGCAAATTTTGTCAAGCTGTATCGATATAAAGCATTCTGTATCAATACATAAAGCAAATTTTGCCAAGATATATCAATACATTGAAAAATGTATTGATACATTTCAAGTCTGTATCGATACATTCACTTATGTATCGATACATTTGGGCTAAAAATCATATTTTAGCCATGACATAACCCTGTATTGATAAAAAATACCTTCGGTATCAATACAACCAGTGAAATTTTGATTACATAGGGGTCTTGTATCAATATGTAAGGGCCATGTATCGATACACTCATGCTAAATTATGAATTTACACACCTTTGGCCCTTTAAACACCTCACATTGGCTAAGAATGATGGGGTACTGAGCTATGTTCATCCGAATAACTTCAATAGTGCCTTAAATAGTGATTTTTGATGCTTTGGATGTTGGCTCAAACAAAATAGGGTGTTTATAACAAACATTGTGCAAATGTTGACACGTTTTAAGATAAATTATTTTAGTTGAAATCTGAAGTCGTCTAAATTGAGAAAAGTTTTCTCTTTTTGAGAAATTTGATTGTAAACCAAATTCTGTCTTCTTGTATTTTAATAAACAAAGTTGCCATAATTATGTTTAAGTTTGGGCTCAATACTAAGAGTTAATGTTTGACTAGACATTATAACTTGCTAGGTGAAAGGTTTAACTTGAGCAAGGAGTCTACTTGTGGCTCAAACTTTATTAAATTGGATTGGTTGAGTCCTATAAGGATTCTAAAGGTTAGTTAAGAATGTAAATCTTTTCCTTATTAGACCGCTCAATGTATTTAGACATAATGTTGCATAGGTTTGGTTGTAGCTTTAAGAGTTAAGATTATTGTTGAATTAGGAAGCTTGAGGTAGGAAGAGTTTCACCTCAACTAGGTTGTTATATTTTATTAGACCTTGTGGTGATAGAATCAAAAGGGAGTAAATTGGTTTCTCCAATTTGTTATAAATTAAAACTTTAAAAATGCAAATTGGTAAATTCAAATAAAGAATTTGAATTTACAAGTTAGTGAATAAATAAGTAATTAAAAAAGAGAGAAAGATATCAAACTTAGTGATTTATAGAGGTTTAGCTTATGAAAGTGTTGGAGAAGCCTATTTATAACCTTCAGACAAATTATTGCTATTGGGAGTTAATTGGAATGGATTGTAGCCATTAGATGCTTTATAAATGAGCTTTCTTTTTCTTCCCCGTACCATGGTATCAATAACTTTAGCAAAGGTATCAATACATTGGCCTAAAAACCATTGAAATAATATCATTGGAGGATAAGACAAACAAAGGTATTGATACTTTTCAATGGGGTTTCAATACTTTATAAAGGGTACCGATACTTTTGGGTTTTAGAAAAAGACTAACTATTACCAATGAGTAGTATTGTTACATACATAAAGAATATCGATGGTTTACTTTGAAAATCCTTAAAAGTGTTTCCTTTCGCTTCAAAAAGATCTTATTTTAAAATTGTTTTATACATGCATTTTTTGAGAAAACTAAGAAATTAAAAATATTTTTAGTATTTTTCAAAGTAATTTTAGATTTATTCAAGGAAAATTACTAAGTTGAAAAAATTTTAACACAAGCTAACCAAATTTAGGTTTCATTTATCAGAACCGAGATTATTTCAAAACTAATATAGCTAATAATTTTTCTCTTTTTGATACAATAAAACTTAAGATAAATTTGCTTGTAAAAATTCCCCTAAATCATTTAAAAATTTTCAATAAAAATTCTTTCTTAATAAAAGCATTGTTGTTCAAATTTTGCAAGGGCTAGCAAGAGAATAAATTCAACCTCAAAATCCATAGGTATAAAATCCAACACAAATCATTTCATATGCATAAGATATAAATACTATAAGTATATATATGAAACTCTTCCTATATTTGCTTTCATGCATACATATCCATTTAAAGCAATCAAGTTTGTCACTTTAAAATTTTCATCCTTTTTGTTATATTTGAAAAGAAGATTAATTTAGAACTAGAGATGCTAATTTAAGCAAGAGAAATAGTCATGTATACCCAAAAAAAATTTAAAAACACTTATATTAATTGTTATAATAATAGTTCAAATATTTCATATATTCATTTGCAAGTAATTATGCACATCTAAGATTATGAGTAAAATATATATATATATGTGTCTATCTGCATGGTATATATCAATTGTGGAAATTTTAGTTTGTAGGCAATCAAGTAAGCAATCTTATGGTAGGTTGAAAAATATCTTTTCAAGTAGAACATAGATAACTTTCCTAGCTAAGAATATTAAATACTAATTCATTAATCTGACAGTAAACTAATTGAATAGTTTTAAAGTAAACCATCATACCAAATTATATCACACAAAAGAATGTACTAAATGTTAGTGTATAAATGTCAAATATTATTTTTATGCCAATTGTGAACACAGAAGGATAAAAATATAAAAAGATGTCCAACTCAAATATATCTGAGCAACTTAGACATGTAATTTACAAAGACTTATATATCAATTATGATCAAAAATGATTTAACTAATCAATGAACGTGCATAAGAATGTTAAACATAATCATTATGAACTATGAGTTAAGACAGTATAAGTATCAAGAAGTTAAACTCATAGACATGTTCAAAGATTTATATCAAACAAACATTTTAAGCATATATGACAAAAGGCAAAAAGTTGTCAATTATCAACTCATGTATGTCACTAAACTTAATGCTAAAAGATAAAAGTTTATATAGCATAAATTTTGCAATCATCTCAATTCTGACTAACTTTTTATCGGTATGCTCATTTGACTTTGAGTCAGTGATTCTAAGTGTTTGATCAATCTTTGATGTTCTAAGCCTGCTTTTGATGAATATGGCATGTTTGTTTACTTGTGTTTCATATGCAAGTGTATAATTTACTTTGCATAGATTTAAATAAGATCTTGATAAAAATAAGCATTAATAACACCAAGATATCTATTGTTATACATAATAATATGCGATAAGCTCAAAAAATATAAGCACACAAAAATGTTTGTACCACGCATAAGCACCAAGATACAATACAACCATTAAGATTTAATCTTCCATTTGATTTATGGAATGCTCATCAATTTATCAAAAGTTATACATAAAAATGTATATGTTAAGAAATGATGTTAATCATGATTAAGGGTTGATAAACTTGAAGCATATAGAGCAAAATCCCATTAAAATGGTCAAAACAGAATTTTTGGCTTAAAAACAAATCAAAATAGCTATTATGTAATGATACATTTTGAAAATTTTCTAGGTTGTTGCAAATTTTAGGTAAAAGTATCAATGCATAACAACATGTATCGATACAATTGGTTATTTTCTCAAAAATTTCTTTGAAAAACATGCAATTTTTCATTGTAAAACCCATAAGATGAAGTTATAATACAAACTTTTGACTTTTGAACGTAAAAACTTATTTGAAAAACCAAAACTTGAATGAAAACAACCATTGAAGCCAAGTTTGAAAAGATTTTGCATATTCATCATGTAAAGCATTTAAGTTTAAGCAATATGCAACTTTCAACATTACACGTGGGATTTTCCATTCAAAACAAATATGTACAAGTTCATAAATATACTCAATATTCACAAAACTTGTTTAAGCCATAAAAGCATGTTCATCAAGCAAATTTCATATTTATGTATCTTAAGCCTTATATTAATAAAAAATAAGCACATAAAGAGGCACAAAGATACTAAAACATGTTCATGGCATCAAATAACATAGCAAACTTATTTATACATAATAGGATAAATCAATCAAAGCTCAATATGTCCATGATTTTGATAACTTTAAAGTCTTCTTATTACTAATCATAAGGTCTTGAAAAATATTTAAAATTTTATTAACAATATTATCAGTCAACTGGAACATTTTCAATAATAAATAAATATTACTCTAGTGATCATTTGGCCTTAGAATAAAAAAAAAACAAAAAGTAAGTTCTTGCAATTCATATTTCCTTGAAAATTCAACTATAATGGTTACAAAGTTAGAAAAAAACATTTTAAAGCACTTTGAAACATTTAGGGTAGTTTTAAAGCATTATTCAAAAATTGCTCAAATGGTTTCAATGTCTATAACTTCTCAAACATAGGATTTGTCAAGCTCTAAATCTCTTTTAAAACTTGAATTTAAACACATAAGGAATTAAACATTGCAAGTTTGACAAAATTTTACACATTAAAGCTTTATTTTTGCAAAAATGATTTTTAAAGAAAAGCTTAAAATTTCAAAATATTTAAATCATTAAGCTATACATGCTCCCTCTAATTATGTGCATAAATACAACTTAATCATGAAATCAAACAATATAATTTCTCAAGGCATGATATCATTGATATCAAACTTTCATGTATAAAATCATGCTTGAAGTCATGCTCTAATAATAACATTTCATCTATCATGGAAGTATATAATCATCAAGCCCTAAAATATCAAATGCATACTTAATTAAGCTTATATACAATCAAGATGTAAAACATGTATGTTCGTTAAAAACACTTTGCAATTAAAAAAATATTCAATTTGGTTTTATAAAACTAAGAAACATCAATAAAATTCAAACATATATAAAACATGAATGGGTAACAAAAATACGAAATCAATAATTTTAAGGCTTAAAGGTTACACATCAGCCATTTTGTGTGTCTAAAGCATCTAATCAAATTGCGTTGCTACTCATTGCTTCAACATACTTACAAGAGACTATCACTTGGATTTTGGTATCTAAATTATTTGGGCTCCTTGAAAGTTAGTCATTAAGTCCCTTATTCCTTTCGTAACCTCTAGTTACCTAATTTTAAATTAACTTTTTTCCTAATAAAACAAGTGTGTATAGTATAACTATGAAAATTACAATGGGGGTATTTGGTAATAATTCAAATGAAAAGATTTTTTTAAACACAAGTTTCATTTTTAAATCGAAATTTTTTGTATAAAAAATTTTATTTTTCTTTTGGCAAGCCTTAAAATTGTCTTCAATTCTTTATTTAGGCTTCCAAATCATCTTTTACTAATATTAAAAATTTACTTATATTTTCATCTTCAAACTTTGAAATCATTTTCTAAATTCATTTCTTTAAATTCTATCCATGAAAAGAATTTTCCAAGTTATAGAAAAAATAAAATTTGAATAGCAATAGCTAGACGATACCTTGGGCTTTTCAAAAGCTATGAAATAAGGCCAAAGCTTTTATACCACTTGTTAGACCTTGTGATGATAAAATTAATTGATTTCTTACATTTTTTTTTTTTGTAAATTAAAACATCATAATACTTTAATTTTGTAATTCTCAAAAATATTTTTATTTTTTAATTATAGAAATTCAAATATTATTTTTCAAAATAATATAATTTTAATATATATTATTTTTTAAAAATAATTTAAAAATATTTGTATTAAAAATAATTTAATTCCATATTTTATTTTTATAATTTTTTAAAAATTTATTTTTATAATTCTTAATTTTATTTTTAAAATTTTAGAATATCTAAAAATATTTTTTTATATTTTAAATAATTAATGCCATATATCATCACCTAATTGATCATTTGCCATATCGTCATCTCTATTAACGGTGTTAATTCTAACTACAACATTAATACATGTTTAGTAGTACAAGTACAACATTGGATATTTTCAAAATAAAGATACAACATTTAGAAACGTATGTACTATAGGAATTAAGAGACGATCCCATTTTTGTTAGTAGGCTCGCACACAAATTTGCCTCTTTTAGGAATACATCTAATTATCAATATGTAATTATCTATAATAGAATAATAACTATGAAAAAAAAACAGACCATTAGACAAAAACTTCAACACAATTTGGGAATCAACTTCTACAATCAGGTTATTAAATATGAAGATTATCTCTGAGTTTCCAAAGTCCAACATAAACATTGTTTATGGACCCAGGATTATGAGCAAAGCCATAAATCTAATTTACAATATGTTCTCTAAACATTCCACCTGCCTGTTTTACCAAGATTTCCTTTTATAGATCCATCAATGTTGAGTTTAATGGAGTTATGTGGTGGGGTTTGCAAACTAATTTCAATTTGATTAGAACTTTTTAGAATTATTTTCAAGGCCATTAATGGCTCAGTATTCTTTGATCATATTTTAGAAATTAACAATCCAGCTATTCATGGTTTTTTAGCTATAAGTTGATTGATCATTTGAACAAAATCGAGAAATAAAGCGAGTAATTGTCGTTGAGGGATTAGGGATAAAGGTACTTCAAGTGCTAAAGTGATACTTTGATATAAATGAAATAAGATTTACAAGAGGATCAAACTGAGGTGGACAATGGAGTTTTTGTTTTAGGAGTGTGACTTTTAAGTTAAAACTTTTTTTAGCGGAGAAAATGAAGTCGAAGTAGGTGTAAAGTAAAAAGGAAAGTTGTTAGTACAAGCCCTGCAAGCAATCATGTATTGGCTTGTTTTATTTCATGTATTGCACGTCACAATTGATAACAAATAATAGAGACATTCCTTTGTCAATAAGATGTTTTTGATATTATACAAAAAACTTATTTGGGTGCTTAAGAAAGACATTAGGCCTTGCAAAAGAGTTGTAAGTGTTAAATTATGAGATATTTATGCACTAAAGTTGTGTTTTAAATATAGTTCATGGTCATAGTATAGTCAAGACATGACATTGATAACATACAAGCCATGATGCTTATGAAGCATGCAACCAATTCATAGGTTGAACTATAGAGAAACTTGTGGATAGAATATAGGTGCTTTTTAAGATAAACAAGTTCACTGAATATGACCCGCTATGAGAGTTTCATTTCGTATTTCCCTTAAGTGTATGAAAATACTTTAATGTGTTAGTAGTATAAATAATCTTTTAACTTGTGACACTAGATCATCTTATGTATGAATTGTCATACTTTTGATTTCATTTGGATGGGTTCAAAGAAGGGATTCTTATGGTAGGGTGAGAAGGATTTATCACCCTAGCGGTATGGAAGGGATATATCTTGTTTGTTCTTGACTATGATTAACTTATGAAGTCTTTGGTAAAGGCAATTATGGGAGTTATAGAAGTATGACTATTATGGAATGAGTTAGAAAGTAAACATTACACCATGCTTTCTTTCCTCAAGAATATTTGATAAAAGAATCAAATTACACTAACATACCATGCACTAAAAGGTCAAGAAAAAACCATTTTGACCTTACCGGCATTTGGTAGCCATAATGCATTGTGAGATGCTCCTCATGGTCAATAAACATGAATTAGAAATAATTTGTAATTATTGCTAACATGTTAAAAGCTTAATGGGTCACACACATTACAAATTTAATATAAGAGTTTATATTGGATTGGACCTAATTAACAAAATTAGCAAGTTATTAATAAAGCTTCGTTAAATGATTTAGTTAAGTGATAGGACTTAAGTGCAACTACACAATAGTCGTGTTTTACCACTGAGTCTATAAGTATCCTTGTGCTGTTGCCCCCTATATACAAGATAGTAGTTGCGGCAAGAAACCTATGTAACAATCCAAGAGTGCCACGATCTTTAAGAAGCCAAAGAAAATTGTTTTATTCTCCAATTCTTATAGTGTTATTCAGGTTATTTTATTTTATTTTTTTGTATTAAGGGTGAGGTTAATGAAATCTAATCAACTGATATATAATTTCAATAGCACACCAAGTCTACTTTAAAAAACACCTCTAAATTACATGTAAGGATTGCCGTTAGACAGAGGAGAAAAAGTAAAGTAAGAAAGCAATATATTTTGACTTAATTTTTAGTGACTTCTTCACTATAAAAATTTCGAAATTTTTAGATTTTTTTTTCCATTTCCTTTTTCAATAACAAGAATTTCCTCTGGTACAATGAATTTCTGAAGAAAAATCCATTAAAATTTTTTAACTTACGAATTTAATTTTATAAACCTGTTGTAAGCTACAAATTTGAATTTCAATTAATTTTTAAATTTTTGAAAATAATATTTTATTTTTCAAACGAAAATATTGTATCAAAAATTTTACATCAAAAGAAAAGCTTTAACTTATAGCGACACTTGTATGCTTATTACTTGAACTAAGCCATACATATATATATATATATATGTGTGTGTATATATACATATACATATATATATATAGAAGCAGTCTTGAGCTGATTTTCTCGATGTAATGTACTCCTACTAATAACATCCTTTATTTGCAAGTAATTAAAACTCCATAAGAATTCAAGTTTAATTCTATTAATTTATGCGGTCATTTTGTATCCAACAAGTTGTAAAGTTCAAATCTTAAAATTCACAATCATTCCTCTATCTCTAATAGACAGCCTCCTTTGTAAAAGAAAAATTAAAACTCTATAGGAGAAGCAATTAACATAATTCCATAAACTAAAATCTACGTTATCCAGCACCACTCTTAACACATATTTGGACATGACTATAGAAATGTGATTTTTTAAATATATAAAAATATATATATATAAAAAACTCTAAAAAATTATACATACAAAATTGGAAACATATTTGACTTCACAGTCCACGTAACATATTCTAGAAATATAGGTACTGTAACTTCAATGTCAAATGAATTACAAAAATAAGACCAGATTCAAAATGCTTAATGTTACTATCTCAAAAACAATATTTAATGAAAAAAAACGCAAAACTGGAGGAAAATGCTATTCTTTGTATCATAAGATCATTGATAACAATGTTATTCAAAATTACAAAACCTAATATTATAAACTTTCCGAGGATCCATCGTATCTTACCTGATGTTCCCAAAATTTGTTCCCAAAATTCAGTAGCAATTGAGAAACTGAAGCTCAAATGCCATTGTTGAACCTCAGTTTTGGACCTTTAATTCTAAAATTGTCATGCTGCAAGGTTAGAGGTTAAAAAAATGGCTGTCAACCAAAAAGGCCCTATTCCTTAATTGAATTAGCTTATGTAGAAGGAAGAAATTAAGAAATCAAATATGTATACATAGATTCTTATGTATCATGCCACACTGCGAAAGTTGGGGCTCCACGGCAGACAGCCATGTTGCTGGGCCTCTGTGCAATGGTAGGAACTGCAGTTGGCACCCAGTTGTTGCATGCTGAGGCTTGATCATATGAACTACCCTTAACTCCACCTGTTGATGATTGCTGTGAAATATAATACAAGTTCCTTGAATGATAAGGATCGGTTGATCCGTACGTATTTTCGTATCCGAGTGCCTTTACTTCATTGTCTCCAAAACCATTTCCTTGGTGTTGGTTAACATCACTAGCTATAACTGTCCCCAAGGGGATCACATATCCTCCATTGACCCCATAGCCGACCCCTTGGTAGCTACCATTAGCACCATTGCTTCCAGCTGCACCATCACGTACAGTACCACTATCGTTATAGATGACTGAGTTAGAGTTAGAACCAGAGCTAGAGCTATGCACCATTGAAGAAGAGTCCATAGCCATTAGATTGTGCAAAACAGAAGGCGGGAAGAAATTGTGTGTGCTTCCTGATTGTAGTTGATGAAGATCCTGGAAGGTGTGACTACCGTCATCAGAATCTTGCTCTTGCTTGCACCAAACTCTTTGTCCATAAGGGTAGTGCATGCTAAAAGGCTGATGATGAGCTTGCTGAAATGCAACGGTAGGCCACCCATGGTGTGCTGCTGCACCATAATTGTTGATCCCATCGGACAAGTGCGTGCTAATATTATCATCCTCATCTGCTGCCCTACGAACGATATCTATAGCCATTTCTGCTTGCTCGACATCTTTCAATCGCTTTGCAGCTCCACCAATTGGCAATGTACTGCTCTCTATTATGCTCTTAACATCGTACCTACTCATATCGAAGTTGGTTACAGCATTCAGTCCTCGGAATTTTATGGCTGCAATGTCATAGGCTTCAGCTGCCTCTTCTTGCGTACCTATATATAAAACAGCCCCTCAATAGAAGTCCACATTTGTATGCTAAATTGCTAATGCAATATTATCAACGTACAAAATTGTTTGTCGATCGAGTGAACAATTCATCATAAATTGGAGCAGAAATCAAATTGAACTTACTGAATGTTCCCAAGTACAAGTCTTTGTTTCCAGCAACTCTTCCAATCCTTGCTTGCCATCTGCCATGTTGGTGGTGCCTGTCTTCAATGTCAATTATTAAAAACTGGAATATATTCCTCGCAGGCGAAATTTGTCGGTGAACTCATTTGAGGACACCAAAAATTATGATCTAACAACAATAAAAAATGCCACTGACTGCATGTAATTGTTGACATAAATTGAGTGTTTCTAAAAGGAACTTCGAGTGCAAGACCTCTAGCCGAGTGCAACTATGTATTTATGCCCAAGACTCAGAAAGCTTCATAATATATATATATATTTATATATTTATATATATATATATATATAGTGTGTGTGTGTGTGTGATATTTTCCCCTGAGCATTTGGCTCACACCAAGGAATTAAATGCGATTTGCATTCTCCGCCATTATAAATTTCTTTTTCTTTTAACATAATACAGCTTATTATAAAATTTAGTAATTATAATTATAATCATAAAAAATTTTAATAATTTTTAAAATAGTTTGAGATAGTATATTTTTATTTATGAAAGAAAAATAATTTACAAGTTGTTAATCGAATCGATATATATTAAGTTACACGATTTGAACTTAACCACTACAAACAATAAATTAGTCACACATCAATAGGTTATTAATGGATGAAAAAGCCAAAACTGAAAAATAATAACCACTACGTTACGTCATGGTTACTATTTAAATCTCTAACTCAATCAAGGGTGGACGCATGTATCCCCGCACAAAGTGCAATTTGAAACCCCTTTCTTTCTAAATAAATAAATAAAATAAAATAAGATGCTTAATTTTCATATTCACAATACCTTGTAACTCCTCTATACATGGATGCTCCTCGAGAAAATCCACTACTCTTCCTGCATCAGAAAAACATATAAAGTTCTACCATTCATGAATTTGTATGAGTTTTGCTCCACCAAATTAATATAATTTAGAAGGCCATTGTTTTTCCAATCCTTATACCTTCGTAGAGACGCGACGTACTCTTGCCTGGTCATGTGCTTCATTTCTTCCAACTCTTTCTCATAGTTGCTAATCTATAATTAAAAAAGTAGCATATATATAAATATATAACAAACAAGACCCATAAATATAGGCAATATTGCTATTACATGACAAAATTCCTATTGATGCGGAATGGGGATGCCTTTTGGGAGCACAAGAACATTGTATATAGTGCTCATATTAATTAATATAAAACTGCAAAAGACTTTTCAACATATTGGAACTGTCAAACTCTCTTTTCACCATTTTTTTTTTGAAATTTACTGAATTAACCATGGGAGCACACTTTGATTGCATGTGAATGACAGTGAGAAAATGCAAATTTACAGGAACCTATTTTCACCGGAGAGAATGAATCGGAACGTAGAACGAAGAACAAAAATAGACAATTTATGCATTATCAGTAATGCTTTTAACTTATATATATATATATATATCTGTATATATATATATATATCTATCTGTATATATATATATATATATATATAGATGCAAAAGGGAGACGAAACTTACCGGAAAATTTGTTGTTGTTGTAGATCCCCAGTATTTTAATGCTGCTAAATCGTAAGCTCTAGCTGCCTTTGCTTCTTTATCATACCCTCCTATAAAGCAAACATTTTAGCTAAAATAAAAGCTTATCAAAATTATAATAAGATTAGAAATTCAAAGAGGAATAATGCCAAGAAGAGCATTTATCCTTTTGTACCTACCCAAATAAACTGCCAAGTATGTTGAGAAAGCCCAACATCAATTCATGTGAAATTGCAGGAAATGGAATCCGAAGTTAGTAAATAATAATAACTTGAAAAACAAACTCCAGTGCCTTTGTGTATGTATAGTGCTAGAAATATCCAGGATTTGCAGGCAAAAATATTTTTAGTATGATATATATATATATTGTTAAGAGGTGTTTTTATTATCATAAAATATATATATATATATGTTGTTATGAGTTGAAACATGTACTAGATAAATCAAGGCAATACCTTGCCTTCCTTTACGACTTTGTCCTTCTCTTCTGCAACTATTATCCCACAAATGAGCCTCATATCTACCCGTCCATCTATGCCTGCAAAAACCAAAAACACCAAAAGAACCTAAGAATATTTATAACATTTTTGCCTGAAATGAGGAGAAAAAAATACTAAGGAAAATAGGACAGTTTTTGGTTTAAATGAAAAGAAAATAATAACCTGGTTACACCACGGTATATGGAAGTTCTTTGGCCAAAAGTGTCAATAGATTTCCTTTGCATCCCTTCAGTTGCACCGCTTTGAGTAGTTTCCATACCTGTCGATGCCTTTTGCTGCTTATTATTATCAGAGGAAGAGCTCTCTCCACAGCTTCCGCCGCCGCCGCCAGTGCTTGTGGTGAGGAGAGGCAAAGGAGGACCATTACTCATTGAAAGAGACAAAGTCTGTGAAGCACCGTCATTGTTCTGAGCCTCTGCTTGAATCGGTGCGGATTGGTTCCTTAACCAAGTCTTGATCATGGATAAACCAACGGAGCTACTGCTATTGCCGGTGTGATTGATATTGTTGTTGTTATCACTATTACTGCCATCTCTTCCGTCGCTTGTTCTTGCATTAGTTGTATCTTCTGGTGGTAGCTGCAATGAAAAGTTGGGAAACATGTATTCCCCCGTAGTAGTATTGTAAACACTGTCCAAACCATGGAGCTTATTCTGTTGATTGTTGGAGAAAGAGTGGTTCCCAAGGAAGTTTTCAAGTTTTGGTTCTTGGTTGCTTTGATCAAGGTTTTGACCGTTGCATGAACTACCCATCAACATTGAAAGCTCTGAGCTTGTCTTGTAGTTTCCATCTGAGTTCATGCCTAAACCCTTCATAGTCCAATCTGCAAGAAGGAAAAAAAAAGAATCAAACGTTTGATTAAAAATGAATGGCAAGGGTTTTTATGACCAAACCTTGGGATTGATTGTTTCTGTTGAAGGATTCAAGTATGCCAAAAGGGGGAGGGAGATTGAGAGGAGGATCCGAGGAATCTGAGGTGAGATCAAAACACTCGCCAGACACACTGGTACGCGAGATATCATCGGAGTTGAAACCAAGGCGTTGGACTATGGGTTGAGAGTGATGATCAACAGCCTGTGATGGGGGGAGTTCTTGGGGTGACAAAGAAAAGGCCAACCAGTTGTTCGTGGAAGCCATAAAAATGAACAGAAAAGACAAGTGTGAAAGATTAGTGCTTTTATGGTGAAGTTAATGATAAGCAGAGGGAGATGTGGAATTAGTTCATGCATGAAAGTAGACCTTTGAGGCGGAAATGAAAGAGCAAAGGTGGAGTAGTAAAGAAGAAAAGAAGAAGGGCAAAGGTCAATATATTGAGGAGAAACAGTATCTTTCAAACCAGAAAATGAAGATTTATATAAACCCCCACTCTATCCCTCTTATCTTTTTCTCACTCATGAACAATAGTAATCATATCATAAATGGGGCATCCTTTAAATTCGAGGTCAGTCTTCGATTGATAATTTCAAAATATAAAAAATAATTAAAATATAATATAAAATATGATATTATATAATAAATTAAAATATATAAATATATAATATATATTAAAATTTATATAATATAAATTATTAATAAATTAAAATATATATAAATATATAATATTTTAAATATAATTATAATACATAAATATACCAACATAATATAAAGAACGTGGCTCATGTATCTTGTGAAGAAACCGAAGAAAGGAGGTGCACAAATCGTTATAAAAGGAGGATTTGACATATCTTTACACAATCTCTATTTTGAGACATCTTTTCGAGTTATCCAGATAATAGGTGCATTTGTGCTAATTTATTTTCATTATACTTGCATTTGAAATATTAAATATTAATATAAATTTTAATATATTAATAATTTATATTATATATATTGATAAATTTATATATTTACATCATATTAATATTTTATATATATATTTTTTATATCATATATTTTAATTATTTTTTATATTGCACTTGCTCTCTTTCTTTAGAAAGGATTTATCATCTTAAAAGAAATAAAAAGCAATAATGAAAAGGCACAGGAGTGGAGAAGGTGAAATTTTTTGGTTGCTATAAAGTTGAGTGCTTATCTTCATTGCTTTGGTACTTGAAAGATAGTTGGAATCTATTTTAATATATCCAGGGTTAGGGTACAAAAGGGGGGGGGGGTAACACATGGGTCATGTAACCTATAAGAAAGCAAGTGGTTTCGTAAACTTAAAACATACTTTGTAGCTACTATCTTCCACTTTGGACTTCAAGTTAAGTTCAAACATCGATATATATATATATATATACACGTGTATAAATATAATATCCACCCCTTGATTCTGCCCATCTTATAATTAAAAAAAAAATAGTTAGCAGCTTATATTTCTTTATTAGAAGATGTATGATCAAACTTGGCTCAGGAAGGAGAACCGAAGACTTATATATAACATGAATATATGTGCACTGATGTTACTCATATTAATATAGAATTTGTATTTCACACACTTATAAATAAAATTAAAAATTTATCTCACTACTTATATTTAAAAATTTTTTATTTTTAATATATTTAAAAATTTTACTATCTTACTAATTATTTGTGAAATTTAAAATTTTTAATAAAATTCGAAGTTTAATTTTATTACTTGATATTATTTTTTTAAAAAATAATATAAATAAATATAAAATTTTAATTTTAATATTTAAAATTTAAAATTTATTTTTATTTTTAAGGTACGATTTTTTTATTAAAAATACTTTACAAATAATTTTTCGTATAAAAAATATATAAAATGAAAATGCAATTGAAATAGAAAGTAAAGTTTAATAATTTAGTTTTTGTATGCTGTGCTGTTTAACATATGTAGCAGAAGATGATATAAATCTGACAAAGAGGGAGAAGCAGCCCCTCCCCACACCCATTTATTGATAGCCCAGTTGGACAAATGTCATTTCATTGTCAGTGTTATCTGCTCATGCCACTTCCCTTACCTTAACCCTAACCAACCCCTTTTCGTTACTTTCTCTCTTTCTCTTTTATTATTTTGCTTTAAGAAAATGTTCATCAGCATCTCATAGGCTTTTTTTAATATAAATATTATAATTTTTTTATTTTTTAAAATATATTATTTTGAGATTAATTTTTAAAATATATTTATTTTTATGTTAAAAATTCGCTTCCATATGAATTTTTTTAAAATTAATTTTGAAACGACATATTTTGAAAAATAAAAAAACTAGCATTATTTATATAAAAAAGCCCATCTCTACAGCTATTAAAGTGATATTTACACCAAAAATATATATAATTAATAAATTATTTTTTAATTCTATAAAAAATTTGTGTTAAATGCATCATTTTTTCATAAGTAATAATTAAATTATTTTTTTTTAGGAAAACCTTTTATTTATTTTATTTTATAGGATACTTATTCAAAGTTTATAAACATTGTATCAATTAAGATTTATTTATTTATTATTTTAATTTTATATTTAATATAAAATTATTTTATTGAATTAAAAAAATAATGTATATAACTTAGGAGTTAGGACTTAGTTTAATTGACATTTAATGTATTTAGAGTTTAAATTAGAGCATTTGCAATTCTTTCTTCATTCTTAAGCTACCACTTTTTTCATACAAAACAATATATACTAATAACAAAATTTCAAATCAAGTTCATTTGGTGAGTTAATTAAACACCAACTTAATTAAAAAATATATAAAAAACTTAATTGAATCATAATATCAAATTAAACGATAAGGGTATTAATATGTTTTAAATTTTTTGTAAAATATTTTTAAAACAAAATAAATATTTTTGTAAAACTAACCACTATTTTTAAAACTAAAATTATCTTGTACACTACTAATAGAAGTTTTAGACTCACAATCAATATTAATAAGATAACACATACCACTTAAATATAAAAGAAACTAACTAAATATAAAAGTGAAACACATACCATAAAATTAAAATTTTTTTACTATTAATATATTAAATACAAATCTTATATATTGTAATTTTTTCTTGTGTGTGTGTATATATATATGTATATATATATTAATGGATACCGACTAATATTTTGCAATTTTATATTACAATCAGCAGATACAGTGGCAGTGCAGACCCCTTCAAAACCCCATAACTTTTTCACATTCCATCCATCCATCCACCCCATTATTTAACTATTATCCTCAACTCCTAATCATCAAACTGCTCCCCCGCTTCAAACGGGCTCTCCCTGCCGTCCACATTTCAATAATTCATCGATTTCTGACAAATTTTTCATAATTTTTTTTAAAATTAAATTGTATATTGAACAAAAGATTATTTAAATTTTTTAAATCAATAAAAAATAACTAATTATTATATTTAAATTTTAAAATATCTTTCACATATTAAATAAATGATTAATAAACTTGCATAATAAAAATTCAAGTTTGAAAAAAATGTGCAAATTAAAAATGATTAGCGATGCAAAGTTCATATGGATCATGATATATTAGATGAAAAATTTTAAAAGAAAAGTAAGTTATCAAAATTTAAACTCAAAAATTTTAATATTATATTAAATTAAATTATTTAATATTAAAAAAAATTTAAATCGATAAAAAATAACTCAATTATTATTTTATTTAAATCTGAAATGTTACAACGCAAACTCCAAAGGAGATGAGAATCCATTATTTATTCTTTTTCTTCCTTTAAACAAATAAAGTTGAAAAGAAATATACATGGAGAAGGGTTTGCTTTTTGCACCCTTATCCAAGAACACTAACCCTTGGCTTCCGGGTCTTTGAGTTTTATTTCATTCTCAAGTTTTTTTCTTTCTTTTTTTTTTTGAACTTTTATTTTCCATTTCTTTTCTCTTTTCAGTTTTGAGGGACAGATTGGAAGAAGAAAATCTAATGTTGAAGGATCCAAATGGAACCCTCTCCCTATTTTTAATACTCTCTTTGTCAACTATTCTTTCTTCTCTCTTTCAATCTTTATTTCCATTCCTTATATACTTTTACATTTAATATTGTAAACTCAATGTATATATATATATATATATATATATATATATATCTTGAGTTCAAGGGTTATTTTTCGATATTCAAATGTCCATTTGATATTTGAAAAGAACTGGATAGAAATACTAAATTTGAAAAATAAATTTGAGTAAAAAAGAAGTACATTTAAAACATAAGTCAGTCTTGGATGGCACTTTGGCCTAGACTTGACTTGGTCAGATTCGTTATACTATCTGTAATATAACTTTTTAAGAAAGATTATTTTTTTAAAGAATAATCGATCAATTTAAGTATAATTTGGATGGGCTTGAACAAATCTAAATAATGATTTTACATGCTAAACTGGCCTTAGGTAGAACATTTTGCCTATATTTTGAACCAAGACTTGGCAAACATGACCTTTGCTAATATGGAATTAGTGGATCTAAATTCAACTTTTACCTAATCCGAGAGTAACCCAACTCAACTCATTAACATATATATTCAAGACTAATTTTGCAATCACGTATATGTCTACTAATCTTTGATGCATATAATTATTAGTTGTTCAAATTTCGGTTCATTTAACTAAATTTTGTGTATAAACTATCCTTGAACAAGCCACGGGCAAGTTTTGACCTAGTTGCCCATGTCCCTCTTTAAGAGTATTTATTTGTTTATTTCGGTATTTATGTAATTATTCAAACAAATATGTAAAAGTTTCCCAACATTATGAATCTAAATGTTATTGTATACAAGAAATAAAAATATTAAGAAATTAATACAATTCATTATCTTAATATCTTTTTATTTGAAAAAAATAAGACTCGAATCTTATATTTAAAAATTTTAAACCCTAATTTTATTATAAGATAAAAATTTAACAGCAAATATTCTAAATTTTTTATATAAAAATTTTATAATTTGAAAATTTAAAAAAATTATAAATATTAAAATTTAAATATCAAATCATTAACTTTTAAAAATAATCATATAAACTAATTAAATTAATTTATAAATTTATAAATATTTTAATTAAAATACAGTATAAATAATATGTATGACATGATAGTAGGATGATAATGTAAATGTGCAGCGGGAGGCAGTGGAATCGATAAATAGTTAAAAGTTGCAGAAAGGATGAGAGAGATTGACCTCGAAGGGTGCAAAAACAAAGTTTGACCGTCAAGAAAGGAATCAATAAACGGTAAACACACATGGCCTCGAAGTCCTTTTTATTATTATAAAACCCTGCTCAGATGCAGTATTAAGTAATCTATTCGCAATCATGCATGCCCTAACTCACTTTATTTGGTAAATTTAATAATTTTAAATAAAATAAAATAATAATATAAATATAATATAAATAATTAATTAAAATATTTTATAAAATTATATAGATAATTTTTAAAATAATATATACTATATATTAAAATTTATAACATATAAATTATTAATATATTAAAATTTATATAAATATAATTAAAAAATTAAAAAAGATACTCATGACGGGAATAAATAAATTACCTAGGCTAGCATTCTTAGACAAACACCAACCCCCAAATTTTCTAACTTTTAAGTTCTAGGGTTAGAGATTGAGAAAGAGAGAGGAGGATGTCATTTTTGACCGAGGCTCACCATCTATTTAGGATTGGCCAAAATTTTCACCATCCATACAAGTTCACACTTATAGCTTTTCATACACTTATACTTTTCTTCC
The DNA here is from genome assembly GCA_038381835.1 of Adansonia madagascariensis. Taxonomy (NCBI): domain Eukaryota; kingdom Viridiplantae; phylum Streptophyta; class Magnoliopsida; order Malvales; family Malvaceae; genus Adansonia; species Adansonia madagascariensis. The sequence goes on from JBBYHL010000021.1 coordinate 15,829,332, forward strand.
CAATTTAAAATTTAAAATTTATTTCTTTTATTGTTGATGAATTTTTTAATTTTATCATCGATGTTTGAGGTAGACTTATTTATGGAGTTGAGTGGAAGCTCATTGATATTTAAAAATTTACTTAGTTTTGGTTGATTTATCAGGTCTAATGATCTAAGAAATTTTTGAAATATATTAAAATAATAATATTTAAATTATATTTTAAATTAAAATTAAAAATCAATTTTTATTAATTCGTTGATCCAATCTTCATCATTCGCCAATTTTATTTTCTTAATTATCTCTAAAACTTGATATCTTTTATATAAAAATTAAAATAATAATAAAAAATACATGGCAATCTTTTAACATCATTAATGAGGTTTAAAAATTTTATAATATAATAATAATCTCTTAAAGTAATAGCCTCTTTACTTAATCATTTGATATAATTCAAATCGACCAACTACGATATTATATAATGAGTTTGTTTTTTATTTATTGTAGTTACATTACGTGCCAAATGCAGATCCTAAACGTCAAACTTAAATGGATGAATTTCTTATTTTTATTTTCTCAAGTTAGAACAGGACTTAATCGTCAGATCTAATCACTCGTTCAACTTAACTCTTAATAGTAATCACAAAATGACCACAAGACTTGGAGTCACCATCAATCTATTTTGGCTAGATGAGATTAGTTACCTATCAGAGGTTATCTTTTGAGGGTTACAAAACCCTTACAAACAAACTCCAAAATCTGCATACTAACCAGAGATTCATACGAAAAGAGTTTGGGAGTCGATTAGGAGCAGAGTGAGATATGTCTCCTCTACGATGCCCATAAAACAATACCTATTACTAATGTGTTATGCTAATTCTTGATTAAAATTGATTTTAATTTTTTGATACTTAATTATTCATATTTTGAAATATTTGAAATTGATATTATTTTTATGGTTCCAAGTAAGTCGGGTTTTAATTAATTTTGGAAATCAAAATATTTTTTGTATCCCTCCAGAAAACCTAAAGGATTGCAGGAGTTTTATATCTTGAGAAAATAAAAAATTCCAATTTACTTTTTTAAAAAGGATATTCCTTTGATGAAAATAATCGATAAGGTGACTTCCATATATTGGAAGCACACCTATGGACTATTTTAACTCAGCGATACTACCTTGAATTTTATTCAAAACTCATATTATAGTTGATAATATCGTGCTAGGATTTTTAGCATATTAGTACCCAAAAGACTCTAAAAGACATGCATGCCATGAAAATTCTCACATGATCCTAATAGACATGTATTGACATGAAAGTTCCCACATGATCTTAAAGTGATGGAAATCTCTAAAGCGACCTTAGATTATGCAAATTATCTTATATGGTCTTAAAATGCATGAAAATACTAAATGGTCTCTAGATTATGGAAATAACCTACATGGCCCTAAAATAAAAAAAATTTCTAAATTGTCCTTAATATACATGAAATAGCCTAAAAGACCCTAAAATGCATATACATGCTAAAATGGTGCTAAATGCATAAAATTACAATAGTCCCTAAAGCATAAGAATTGGCTAAAATGACCCTAAAATGCATGAAATTGCATAAAAATCCCTAAAACATGGCAAATTACTAAAATAACCCTAAATGCATGAAATTGCATAAATGGTCCTAAATCATGGCCAATGACTAAAACATTGCAAAAAAGCATGAAATTACATAATAACCTTTAAATCATGGAAAACGACTAAGATAGTACTAAAAAAGCATTAAATTGCACAAATAGTCCTAGAACATGGAAAGTTACTAGAAAAACCCAAAAATACATGAGAATGCATAAATGGTCTTAAATCATGGAAATTCGCTAAAATGACATTAAAGTGCATAAAATGACATAATAATTTCTAAACCATAGAAAATAATGTAAATGTATCTAAATGCATGACATGACATAGTAATCTTCAACATGCATGAGAACATTATAGAAAAAAAGGCCAAATGATCTTTTTAAGCTTCTACCACTTCTAAATGCACCCATAAATGTTTTTTTCTCAAGAAACATACAAATATGGCAAGAACATAAAATGGATTTATCATGGTGACATGGGCATAATCACAGTAATCTTATGCAAAATGCATGGACATGTGAATCATTATCATAATGCATGAAAATATCATAAAATGCATTTCACACATGATTTTAAACATAAAATAGCTTATGAATATAAACTTATATTGGTACACTAATACGCATGGTGAGGTTGCCATAATTACAATATTTTCATGGAAAACATGGGCATATGAATCATGATTATAATGTATGAAAATGTCATAGAATGAATGGATCATAACATAGAACATGAATAACATAGAAAGTTTACAAAAATTGGCACATAAAAAAAAACTTGATGAAAACACATAAAAACTAAAGAAGCTTACCATAAAACACTTGGAAAATAAGTATTCTTGATGAAAAAATGATTTTATGAAATTTTAAACCAAAATCATCACATTAAACAAACCAAAAGCATTTGGAGATCACTGCTTAAGATTTGGCCGTAAACATGGTTTTTACACCTTTGGCTCAAATCATTGCCTAAGCTAAGGCTTGAGATCATCAAGCTCATAAAAGGAAAAGGAAAAAAATACTACAAAAAAGATGAAACTAAGTAAGAAAACCACCTTCAACCAGACTTGGATGATCTTTCCTTTTCTTCCTTTGTTTTTCTCTTTTTTTCTCTCTTTTTCTTTTCTTTTTCTTTTTTAGTTTTCTTCTATTAAGAACTAGCTCTCCTTTATGTTTTGGATGCCCCAAAAGGTTTGAAATCTCCCTTGGCTAATGACCTATCATCCACATGCACTTTCTTTGAAATCTTGACAACTCACCAAACTTTGCTCGGAAGCAAACCATCTAGCCCCTTAAGTAATCTGATCAAGGTTTGAAGCCCTTCTAAATGGAGCATGATTTTAGTTGATTTTGGTGGACAATCTCAGTAGCATGCTTCAATCTCTGCTACATGGCTTCAAAAAGAAACCCCATTCAACATGGCTATATCTTGGCTTTGTACAAGAAAAACGTTTTAGCTTTAACTCAAAATAACATCCTATTGAATTTGAGCTGAGTTAAACTTAAAATGGTCAAAGGACAACAAAACTAAATGCCATTTAGTCTTCAAACATAATTGAAGCGTTAAACTCACCTACTCCAAGCTCATTCAAGCTTTAACGGCTTAATCCATGTGGATGGTTCTCGTGCCCACGTTTTGTTGTAAAAATATTTGTGAAAGACCTCTTATATGGTTTTGAAGTGCTTCAAGCCGCCAGAAAGAAAAAATGTAAGAAAAATTAGGTGAAAAAGCTTATTCATTGTGAAAAATTTCATTGAGTATTAATACATGGTGTTTGTATCAATGCAGGTGTTTTTAAAACAAAAAATCCATGAAAAACATGACATCGTAGTGATACAATATGACCTTGTATCAATACAATGCATGTTCTAGGCCTGGAATAGCCAAAACACGATGACGTATTGATGCATTAATAAAACATATTGATACATGTACATAAGTTTCATGAAAATGACATTTTTTTACATTTTTCAATAGGTCCTTAGGCATTTCAAACCTTCCTCCAAAAAATTGTTATTATTTTATTTTACATTTTTAAATACGGCACCCAACAATCGTCCCTCTTTTTTATTTTTATTATTTTAGTTTATTACCTTTCAATTAAATATCAAGACGTTAGAAATTGTTCAAGGAAAAGATATGAGTGTATTTCATCTAAAATGTTCAATTGGGTACGGCTTGTTTAAAAAGGGTCTAGAAAAAATTAGGTGTCTATAGTAATGGAGTTTTTCTAACTTTATAATAGGATTAAGAGATTGCCAAGTGTCTTATTTCTTTTTTAATTTTTTAAATTTTTTTAAAAAATAACTTAAGGGTATTTGCTTCCTTGCTAACTCCACTTGTGGAGTTTAAAAACTTTACTAACCATAAATGAGATAATTTTTCATTATATAATATAGTACTAGCTAATTGTTTTATTTTTAACTTTTTATATTGGGATACTAGTCATTGTTCTTACTAATTATAACTTTGGTACCTTATGTGAGAAATGTTAATTGGTGTCTATAGACTTAAGTTCTAAATTAAGAACCATAAAGTTCAAATTTTCTCTTTCTCTTAGTGTATATATATATATATATCTCCATTTTCTATATATTTTTTGTAAAGTTTTTGCACTAATCAAGTACAGTTAAAAACTACTAAGTATTTTTTGAAATATTTTTTACTATAACGTAGAACAACATGTGTCACTTTATTAAATCTATTGGTAGAATTTTTGAATTTTTAAAATAGTGGCAATTATTTTATGTAAATCATTCGTAGATAATATGCAAAGATGAGTATAATATACCAATGATCTTTTATGCAATTTAAAATGAACAACTACCATAATATTAGAAAGTTACAAATTTATAACAATTATGTTATTATTAGAGAGTTCTAACTTCTAAGCAACATCCATTCTCGTAAAAATTCTCCTATGCTCTCAGTAGTAGTGTTGCTCTTTTTATCGGCAAGTGATCTCCTTTGTTGCAAGAGGGGTCTAGACTCTTTATCTTCCTAACACTATAAATGAGGCAAGATGTGACCTTCGAATTACAAGGATACATGCCTAACTATCTGATTGGTTGATTGAATACACAAAAGAATTTTATCCATGAAACCCTCAAAAATGCAAAAAAAAAATTAGTTCACACAGTAAAATTTTAGAATTTTTTAATCTGTATCATACTAGATCACGTTGTTATATAAAATAAACCACAATAATAAATTACTTAAGTTGTAGATCAATAGATGCCGTCCAATAATCTCTAGATACGTTTGAAAGCTTTAACCAACTAGCATTCTCCAATATTCTCCAATTCTTTTGGATAAGAAAGTGTGTGGGCACTCTTTGTCTTGACCAAGTCCTGATTCATACATATTAATTCTCCTTAATGACTACCTTGTGCCAATAGGTTTAAAATCACAACATGTTGTGATTAGAAACCCCTAGTGTGGTGCTAAACTCTAACCTAAAACCCTAAGCATTTATATCTTATTTATATCCAGTAACAAGATAGCCCTAATTTTAATTAAAATAATTATTTTACCACCATAAAACCCTAATGAAGCGCCAACCATAGTGTGAGTATAAGCCTTAAATTCGGTCGAGCCCTAATGTACCCTATATTATTTTGGCCCAATTTATTTTAAAGAGTTTAGCTTGTTTAATCTTGAATACTTAATATAATTTCGATTCTAATAACTTTATTTAACCTGATAAATTTTCATAACTCTAATTTTAATTTGAAATAAAATGATGGCAATTTTGTTTGAATAGAATAATTATGTACTATTATCAAAATAAAATTAACTACAGCAAAATAATTAATTTTAATCACAAATTAAAATAAATAAACAAATAAATAAAATATTTTTCTTAATATATTTAAATTTTTTATTCATATTTAATTTTAAAATAAATATTTGAACAAGACTTTATAGATATTAAATTAATTATATAAATAATTAATTTTCCCATATCTATTTAATTTAAAATAACTCTTATATTTATTAGAAGATAATTACAATTAATTTAAATTACTAATTCCTGTCTAAATAAATATTTAATCAAGTTAAATATATATTCAAAATAAATAATACCAAAAATTATCTTTCATTTATTTACCAAAGTAAACGCATGCACCTTTAAAAAGAATGTACCCATTGCACTATTTTACCATATTGTTAATCTTGTAACTACAAGTATTAAAATCAATAACCATTTGTTAAGAAATTATATTGAGCTAGTAGAGGAACAATTAGACATATATAATTTAGGCTCCAACAATATATGTATTAATTATTCTATATCAAATAATTAATCACATAATTATTAATCTCAGAATCACACTACTAAAGGTTTAATACTGCACCTCCAATTATGTATTGATAAATAGCCTATAGTCCAATGGCCTTGTTATATGTGTAATACCCTCACGTGATATCTATGATTAACTTAAGGTTAAAGTTCATTTTACTTACTTGATCACCTTATCTTAAAGTTCCATTGTACTTTCTATGTGAAAATGATTGTTCACAATATGTGAACTATTTATCATTTGATAAACAAATGACTGAGGCCTTGTCTATTTTCACCATCACGTATAATGCCTTTTAAGAGGATTACCTTAACTCTTCATAGGGGCTATGATTCCATATCTATAAGTAAAACTATCATCGAGTATAAGTCACATACCCAACGAACAAGTCTAGTAGTTTACTACTTCGAGACGCTTTAGCTTTTAGAACGTCAAAGTATACAAGTTATACACATGACATCAATACTTATTTAAAATTAAAGTAATTACGCAATGAACAACAAAAGTGAATTAATCCATGTAAATAGACTTATTAATGGATAAATTGCACTATGATCTAGTCTGATATATCACCACTTCTAGGCGATACATCTATGTCTCTACTCAACAGTCAGCCCTCTCTAAAGGGCTAAGACCAGCCATTCCCTAATTGGATTTAGATGACATAATAGTCTTAACATAATTTACTTCCTTACATTTCACTCATAAATTATGGACTGTGAATTTAGACTATTTACTTTAGAATGTTGTCTTCCTACATATAAAGTCCATTATATGCAACATTTTAATGGTATAAACATAAGCAATCAATAAGCCATATTTGCTTACATTTACTTTAACATGTAAACAAAATGAGCATAGAATAGCAATAATGTAATGAAAACTCCAATATATAAATATGAATAATTAGTTCAAACTAATGAAATACATCATAATGTCTTTTATCCTTGGGGCATTCCTAATAATCTCTCATTTCCCCTAAGGGACTAAATGAGTTATATCTCGTATCCCCATACCCTTGACATGCCTTTCAAAACTCTTACCCACTAGAGTTTTAGTAAAAGGATTAACAACTTTATCCTCGGATGCGGTTTTGCAAACTTTAACAACTTTATCCATCATATGCTCTTTTATAATATGGTACTTCTTGTCAGTATGTTTTTTCCTTTTGTGCTGCCAAATTCCTTGTATTTGCTATTACTGCATTATTATCATAGTAAAATGTAATAGGTTTATCCATACCAAGAAATTACCTTTCTAAGGAACTTGCAAAGCCAAGGTGCTTCCTTAGATGCTTTAGAGGCAGCCACATATTTAGCTTCCTTTGTGGAGTTAGTCATACAAGTTGTTTTACAATCTTCCACACAATGGCGCCTCCTTCTAGGACAAATACAAATTTTAAAGTCAATTTCCTCAAATCCCTTCAAGTTTGGATGTGTGAATCCGTATATCCCACAGGTATTAGGTCTCCTCTAGAATATACTAACATATAGTTCCTCGTTCTCTTAAGATACTTGAGTATATGATTCACATCTTACGAATGCTTATTATTAGGATTCAGCTAATATCGACTTACAATACCAACAACATAACAAATGACTGGACATTTGCAAGCATAGCATACATGAGGCTACCTATAATGAATGCATAAGGGACTTTCTTTATGCATTCTCTTTCTTCAGATGTTTGAGAGCAGTCATCTAATGAAAGAGTGAATCCTGCCATAGAAGGTTGTGAACTTTTCTTGGCATATTGAGTTGCATAATTTTCAATAATTTTATCTATGTCTAAAGCTTGGGATAAAGTCATTCCATTTTTTATCTCTAATGAGTCGAATGCCTAGAACATTATTAGCTTCCCCCAAGTCTTTCATGTTAAATTATTGCAACAGCCATAGTTTGATTGATGTTAAGTTCCCTACATCATGAGCAATATGTCATTAACATATGAGACTAAAAAGAGCATTTTGCCTTCCTTGATACATTTACAAACACAAGCTTCATTAACATTTTACTCAAATCCAAAGACCTTGATTACTTGGTTAAATTTTTAGTTCTATAAGTAGGAGGGTTGTTGTAAACCATAAATGGACTCAAGCAACATTCAAACTTTCGTTTTCTAGCTTTTTGCTACAAACCCATCTTATTGCTTCATATAGAAGTTCTTATTAAGGTGGCCATTTAAGAATGTCATCTTGATGTCCATTTGCTAGATCTCATAATCGAAAGTTGCAATAATGGAAAAAAAATATGAATGAACTTTGGCATCACAATAGGCGAGAAGGTTTCATTATAATCGATGCCAACCTATTGCGTGTATTCCCTTTATGACAAGTCTAGCCTTAAAGGTTTCAAGTTTCCCTTCAGCATTCCTCTTTTTTTTGTTAACCTATTTACACTTTATGGGTTTTATCCTTTCAGGAAAGTCTATAAGCTCCAAGATTGCATTAAATTTCATAGAATCTATCTTTGTGTTTTTAGCCTTTTTCTAGAGCTTTGCATCAACATCACTCATGGCTTCATCATAGATCATTGGATCATTTTCATGTTCCATGGCCTCAGATTGATAAATCTCACCATCATACATGAAGATATTAGGTTTCTTAAAAGCCCTCTCACTAATAACAAAGCTCTTTGGGTGGTTAATTGTTTGCTTATCTTTCCTTGGAATAAGATCCAATACCGAAATCTATGGAGCAATTTTATCTTTCGATAGTTTCTTGAGCACCATTTTACTTCGAGGCTTAAAGTTATTCATGTAACTCTCCTCAAAGAAAGTTGTATGGGTTGAAACAATGACTTTTTGCTTTTTCGAGTTATAAAATAATCCTTATTTTTTCCTTTTAGGATACCCTAAAAACATGGATAATTAAACTTGATTCCAACTTTGGTTTCATCCTTATCCAAAATATGTGCTGAGCACCCTATATTCTCACATGTCTAAGGAAAGGTTTCTTGTCTTTTCATAACTCGTTTGGAGTCCTAAATGCAGACTTAGTTGGAACTTAGTTCAAAATATAACATGTTGTTTGTAGTGCATACCCCTAAAAAGATAATGAAAGATGTGAATAACTCATAGATCGTACCATATCCAGTAAGGTTCTATTTCTTCTTTCAACCATGCCATTCTGTTGTAGAGTACTTGGTGCAGTCAATTGGGATAAAATCCCATTCTCTACTAGATGTCCTAGAAATTCATTGGAGAGATATTCACCATCTTGATCAAATTAAAATGTCTTTATAGATTTACCTGATTGCTTCCCTACTCTTGCACGATACTTTTTGAACTTGTCAAAGGTTTCAGTTTTATGGTACATCAAGCACACATATCCATATCTAGAGTAATCATCTATGAATAATACATAGTACTCATACTCTCCTCGTATTTTAATGTTCATGAGGCCACATACATCTGTGTACATAATTTTTGAAAGATCTTCAGCCTTTGTACCTTTTGCTCCAAAAGACCTCTTGGTTATTTTGCCTTCAAGACAATATTCATACTGGGGAAGACATACCTCTTTTAGAGATTCTAGTGGACTGTCATTCACCAATCTTTGAATCCTTTCCTGACTAATGTAACCAAGTCTTAAATACCAAAGGTAAATCTCATTAGAATGAGAAGCTTTTAACCTTTTTGAATTATTCATTACTTTACTATCAAGCAGTGAGTACATCTTTGGTTTGATCAAATAATGATTACCATCCATTCATCAAGAACAAATAAAAGACTTGCTTTTACAAATCACCTACAGTTTTACTAAAAGAAACTGAATAAGAATCTTTAATTAAACAAGCAACCGAAATAAGCTTCATTTTAAAACTAAGACATAAAATAGTTTTTCAACAAAATAAATGTAAATTCATCAAAGTAAAGATGTACATCTCCCATTACTTCAGCTAACTCCACATTCCCACTATCAATTCTTAATGAGAAGTTCTTGTTAAGAAGACTTTTCATTTCCTTGAACCCCTAGAAAAAAACACAAACATGATTAGTGGCTTCTGAATCAATGACCCAAGTGTCTTTTAAATCTTCCACTAAGCAAGCTTTAACATAAAAAAAAAACCCTTAACTTTCTTGCCTTCGAGGCTAGGAATTCCTTGCAAATAAGTGACCCACAGTAAAAGCATTTTGACTTTTTAAAGTCCTTTGGCTTTTTTTTTTCTTTTAGATACAAGATTAATATAAGCCATAAAGCCCCCCTTTTTTTTGTGTTTTGCTTCTTCTTTTTTTATTCCTAAAATAGAATTAGAAGCAACAACCAAATTTGCCTATACCTTGGGCTAGTTGCCATCATTAAGCATAAGCTCATAGGCCTGCAACTCTCTTATGAGCTCGGAGGGACCTAACTCTATGCTTTCCAGAGATTATATATGGCCTGAAAACCCATAAAATCCCTTGAAAGACTTTTAAATACCATTTTAATCTAGGTTGTATTCTAACTCAGCACCATTTTTGGCAACCTCAACAAAGTACCCCATACGCGTAAACATATAATCCTTCACTGGAGTTTTACCTTTTGCCTTTTGCCTATAGTTCATTAAATTTGTAATATAAGACTATCTAGCCTATTTGACTTAGCTCCGAACATATCCTCCAAATTATCCATGATCTGCCTAGTAATGACATAGTTCTCATGTTGCTTTTGCAAAGCATTTAACATGCTTGCTAGCATATAGCAACGAGCTATGTCATTAGACTTTAACGAGTATAAAATGAGAAAGCTAACCATTAAATGCATCATTTGAAAGCTTAAGTAGGTAAGATTCATCAGGTACAAACTTATGTTTCTCGCAACTAAGAGCTATTAGCATATTTCTTTTACAGTCTTTAAAATTATCTTTGTATAATTTGTTATCAGTAAAAATTTGAATAAAAGGTATAAGTTACATTTTGAACTAAAACAAATAAATATATCCAAAACATTACAATCATGCCTAAGCAAATATAAAACAAACATTTGGCAATTAAACATAAATATATATGTTTCTAAATAAAAACCTTAAAAAATATGTAGCATTGCAACGGTAATTTTTAGCATATGTTGCCTTAAGCCATCGAGAGGTGATAATAAAACAAATAGCCAAAGACATGGGTTCCATCCAATTAATATATGTTACTTAAATTCTTTTAGAATAAGACATATATTAATAACTACTTGTTTTGCCACTAGTTTAACTAACAGAGCAAAAGTTGTGCTTTGTGCCACACTTGGTGCATGCGCAGTTGCATTATCGAGGCTTGTTCACTAGGGCACAATGCCATGCCGGGCATATGCATGCGTTCTAACCACACTATGCCACTGAGGCCATACCTTTCTATGAGATTGAGGCCACACCTGCTGCTAGGGTTCACACCTCAACAGTAGTCAAATGCCACAAGGTACATCTATGCTCCCAAAGGTGTGCACACTAGCAGCAAGGCATGCTAAGATTGAACCTTAGTAGCATCAGGTTAGGGTCTCAGGGTTTTCCCAAGAAATTTGCACACCATTAGGTTGTTGGTTCTAGATAACTTCTTGACTATCAGAAAACAAACAAGTTAATTAAAAAATTTTACAGTTTTTAGATCTTCATCTTCCATGTACAATTTACATAAAAATTAAAGAAAAATAAAATAAATCTATGTGGTGACGATAGACCACATCTAATTACAAACTCGATAAAACCTAAATACATTAATTCTAAAATCTAAGGGATCATGATCAATAAAATTAATAAAATATATATCATAAAAAACAACACAATAGAAAACCAAGAATGCCAACTCTTTAATAATTAACCCATACATGATTAAGGAGAATTTTGATTATTAGTTTTATTTATATAACATAATCATGACCTAGCTCTGATACCATTTTAGGAAAAAAACAAATTAATTCACGCAGTGAAATTTTAAAATTTTAAATTGAATTGTATTATATCGTGTTGTCATATACATTGCTTGAGTTGTAGATCGGTTGTCATATACACCATAATCAATTATTTTAATTGTAGATCTATAGATGTCATCTAAAAATCTCTAGATCATATGAAAGCATCAACCAACTAGCCTTTTCCACTATTCTCCAATTCCTGGATGGTATAGTGTATGGCCATTCTTTATTTCGATCAACTTTGGATTCGTACAATTTAGCTCTCCTCAATGACCACCTTATGCCAACAGGTTTAGAATTACAAGATGTTGTGATTAGAAACCTTTACTGTGGCACCAATGTCTAACTTGAAATCCTAAGCAAGTGCCTCTCATTTATATCAGGTCAAGATAGCCTTAATTTTAATTTTTATTAAAATAATTATTTTACCACTCCATTAAAACCCCCAATGAGGCGCCAACTCTAGTGTGGGTATAAGCCTCAAATTTGGCCAAGCCCTAATGTACCCATACATTACTTTGGCCTAATTTATTTTATGGAGTTTAGCCAGTTTAATTTGAATACATAATATAATTTTGATTAACATGATAATTTTTCATTACTCCAATTCTAATTCAATATAAAATCATGACAATTTTATTCGAATAAAATAATTATGAACTAATTGTTAAAATAAAATTAACTATAGTAAAATAAATACTTTTAATAGTAGATTAAAATAAATAAATAAAATAATTTTTCTTAATTCATTTAAGATTTTATTCATATTTAATTTATAAACAAATATTTAAACAAAACTTCAAAGTATCAAATTAGTTATATAAATAATTAATTTTTCCATATCTATTTAATTTAAGTTAATTGCTATATTTTTTAGAAGATAAATATAATTAATTTAAATTACTAATTCTTGTCTAAATAAATATTTTAATGAAACTAAATATATATTTTAAATAAATAATACAAGAAATTATCTTTAATTTATTTATCGAATTAAATGCCTATACCTCTAATAAAAGTGTATCCGACACAGTACTTCACCCTATTGAGAATCTTCCAATTATAGGTATTCTAATCAATAGCCATCTGTTAAGGGATTATGTTGAGCTAGTGGAGGGACCAATTGCACTTATATAATTAGGGTCCAACAATCTATATATTAATTATTTTATACCAAATAATTAATCTTAGAGTTATACTACTAAAGACTTGAGACTGCACTTCTAATTACATACCGTATTACATAAGCTTTATAAATAGCCTTTTAGTCGAATAACCTTATCATATGTGTAATACCTTTATAAGATATTCGTGATCAACTTAAGGTTAAAGTCTATTTTACCTACTTGATCACCTTATTTTAGAGTTCCATTATACTCTCTATGTATAAATGATTGTTTATCTCATGTGAACAATTTATCATTTGATAAATAAATGACCAAGGCCTCGTCAATTTTCACCATCCAATATAATGCCTTTTAAGAGGATAACCTTAACTCTTTATAAGAGCTATGATTCCATATCTATAAGTAAAATTCTCATTGAGTATAAGTTATATATGCAATGAACTGGACTAGCAGCTTACTACTTCAAAATACTTTAGCCTTTGGAATATTAAAATATACAAGCTATACACATGGAGTCAATTAGTTACTTAGGATTAAGATAATTACATAATAAACGTCAAAAGTGAATAAATCCATATAAACGGACTTATTTATGGATTAATTACACTTTGGTAGAGTTTGATATATCACCAACTCTAGGTGATACATCTATGTCTCTACTAAAAAGTCAGCCTGCTCTAGATGGCTAAGACAAGTCATCTCCCAAATTGGATTTACACTACATAATAGTTGTAACATGAGTCAATTGCTCACATTAACCTCACAGACTATGGACTATGACTTTAGAATGCTTACCTAAGAATGTTATCTTCCAGCATATAAAGTCCATTATATACAACATTTTAATGATATACATAAAAGTAATCAGTGAGCCCTAGTTGCTTACATTTACTTTTAACATGTAAATAAAATAAGGACAAAATAGAAATGATATAATGAAAACTTGAATATATATAAATATGAATAATTAATTTAAACTTGAATATATATATATATATAAATACTACATCATTTGCAAAGGATTTATAGTAAGTTAGCACATTGCACAAACTATCTTAGCAATTGGAACACAAAGTATTCTGCTAATGCTAATCCTAGATAGGAAACAAGAAAGAAGAATTAGAAAGTAAAAGCAAGCAAGAAGGGGTTGTCATAATGTACTAAACGCGAATCCGACTTGTTGAACTTAAACAAATAAATTTTATTTTCTTATACTAGGATGGAACCTAATTGTCAGACGAATCATATGTCTAACTTAACTTTAAATGGTCATTATGAAATGACCAAATAACTAAAAGTCACCACCAATCTGTTTTGGCTAGGTAAGATTGATCACCTACTGGAGTTTATCTTTTGAGCGTCATAAAACCCTTATAAATAAACTCCAAAGTCTACGTACTAACTAGAGATTCATATGAAAAGGGTTCGGGAGTTGGTTACATGCAAAGTGAAATATGTCCTTTCCACAACACCTGTAAAACGGTACCTAGTAGTCATATTTTATCCTAAATCTTGATTAAAATTGATTTTGATTTTTTTGATACTTAATTATAATTCCTATATTTGAAATTAATATTATTTTTTGGTTTAAAGTAAATTGGGTTTTAATTGATTTTGAAAATCAAATATTTTTTGCACCTTTTTGAAAACCTAGAGGAATATGAAATTTTTTAGTTTTCGAGAAAATAAAAATTTTGATTACTTGTTTAAAGAGGGTATTCCTTCATTTAAAATAATCGATGAGATAACTTTCATATATTGGAAGCACACCAATGAACTATTTTTACTTAGGGATATTAACTCGAATTTTTGAAAAAAAAAAATCATATTATAATTAACATATAAACACATTAAATGAAAAACATAACATCCTGAAAATGGATCCAAATTACGTACTTTAAATTTCAAAATAATCCTTTTATTATGGAAAATAATCTAAATAGACTTAACACGTATGGACATTATATAATAGCCCCTTAATCATAGAAAATGATTTAAAGGTATGAAATTTTGCACAATAACCCCTAAGTCATGCAAAATGACTTAAGTGTCTCTAAAATGAAAGAAAATCCCTACATGATGGAAAATGCCTAAATGACCCTAACATTTATAAAATTACAAAAAAGTCCCTAGATCATCGAAAATGATCTAAATGACATTAAAATTCACAAAATAACATAAAAGTCCCTAAGTGACCTAAATGACATTAAAATACACGAAATTGCATCAAAGTTCCTAAGTCATGGAAAATGACCTACATTACATCATAATTCATGAAATTTACATAAAAATCCTTAGATCATGAAAAATAACCTAAATGATATAAAAATCATAAAATTGCAAAAAATTCCCTAGGTTACGAAGGTGGTAATTTGGTAGGTTCAAATTAGGTTATTTTGGGCTTCGGTTATTGTACGTTAGGGTTATTTCAAGTTTCGGTCATTTTGGGTTCAGCCTATTTCGGGTTTAAGTCATTTTGAGTTCGAGTTCAATTTCGAGTATCTTTTACATCATTTTGTTTTATTGTTAGACGTAATAATTTCTATGTAATTTAAATATTTATATCTAAAAACAAATTATTAATTGATTATTATTTTAAAATAAGCTTTTTTTATAATAAGATATTTGAATTATATTTATATATTTAAATTAATATTTGCTAGCATAAAAAAGATACAAAATTAATTTGTTATGTAAAGTTAATTTGTTAAAAAATTTATTAATAAAAATAAGATATATTATAAATTAATCATACTAATATCTAAAATAATTGATTTCATAAACTAAATTTTAATATGTAAATACGTTATAATTTATATTATCCATACAGATAAATATAATTGTAAATACTAATAATTAAATCAAAATGGACAAATAACTATATTTGAAGAATAAATAAAAGTAAAAGACTATGATTTAAAAGTTAGTAAGACAATTTAAAAAAAAAAAGCATCACTACTTAATTATTGCATAATTTTTTTATATCATGATCTAATCTTAACTTAAAAGTAAATTTCCTATTAAAAATAAATGTTTTCCAATTAATAAGATTTATCCAATTAATAAGTAAGAATTTTAAGTTCATTAAAAAGTTGCTAAATAAATTTATTTTATAATAATTAATCCAAATTAAAGTTTACATTAAATTACTTTACTTTCAAGGGTTTAATTTTTAATTGATCTTAGTAAATAAATAAATTTATTTACTCATATTTTAAATTGCTATTATAAAATGTTTTACTATTAACAAGAGTTATTAAATTTATAAGTAGATATTTTAGTTAACTTTTGTTAAGTAAGTTTATTTTATAATAAATAAAAAAGAATTCAGATTTATATTAATTTTCTTTATTTGCGAAAGCTAATTTTCATTAATGGTAAAAAGTTAATAAATTTATTTGATTAATAAAAAAGAGTTAAAACTTATATTAATTTTTTTTGCCTATGTACTTTTACTACATAACATTAAAAAGAATAAATTTTATATTAATCTGATATAATTTGCACTTGGGAAAACCTTTATATGTTAATGCTAATTTCGTTAATGAGCACATTATTAATTTTATTTATTTCTAAAATATATAATTATATATTTAAAAATTCATAAAAAAAATTAAAATTCACGCATAACATAACTAAGTAAGGGAGAGCTAAGCAAAAAAAATTGAGAAAACTAAAAATCGGTACCTTGATATTCAATTTGATTTTGGTTCGGATTTTATTAAGCTTCGTTCAATTTCAATTAGGATATTAACGATATATTTGGTTGGTTCAATTTTCGATTCACAAATTAAAAAAACCATAATTATCCGAACCAAGCCAAGTTCCTTTTATATAACTTTTAATCAGTTTTTAATTTTTTATAATATAAAAATAAATATTTAATTTCTAAATTATTGTAAAAAACTAAAAAATTGAATTGGTTCGATTGCCTATGGTTTTTGATTCAGTTTTGATTTAGTTTTTAAAAATCCAAACTACTGCACATTAATCATAAATTTTTTCACTTAGAGGCTTTTGGTCAAATAGGTTTGGGCTCGAGTTTTTTTAGGCAAGTTTTCGGGTTAAGTTCATTTTGGCACCTCTACTAGATCATAGAAAATTACCTAAATGACAAAAAAAATATAAAATGACATAAAAGTCTCTAAGTCATAGAAAATGACCTAAACACATTAAAATGCATGAAATGATAGAAAAGTTCTTAAGTCATGGAAAATAACCTAAATGAAATCAAGATTCACAAAATTACGTTTAAATCCCTAGATCATGGAAAAAACCTAAATGACTTTAAAATGCATGAAATAACATAAAAGTTCCTAAGTCATGGAAAAGACCTAAATGACCTTAAGATACATGAAATTGGATAAATGATTTTAAATCATGGAATTTACTAAAATGACCCTAAGATGCTTGAAATTGCTTAAATGGTCCTAAATCATGGAAATTTATTGAAATGATATGAAAGTGCTTGAAATTGCATAATAATTTCCAAATCATAGAAAATAACTAAATGGCCCTAAAATGCATGAATTTGCATAAATGGTCCAGATCATGGCAAATGATTAAAATGATGTAAAAATGCATGAAACTACTAATAACCCCTAAGTCATGGAAAATTACTAAAATGACCTTAAAATGCATGAAATTGTATAAGTGGTCTAGAAAGATGGCAAGTTACTAAACTGGCCCTAAAAAACATAAGAATGCATATATGTCTAAGCTTCTACCACTCCTAAATACACCCATAAACATTTTTTTCTCAAGAATCATACAAATATGGCATGAAATAAATGGATTTATTATTACGCACGAAGGCGTTGTCAAAATCCTAATATTTTCATGGAAAATGCATAAATATGTAAATAATGATTATAATGCATTAAAATATCATAAAATGCATGAATCATACATAATATGGAACATGAATAACATGTATAGTAAAAGTAGGATTGAAAAATGAGAAACTGCTTGATGAAAACCATATGAAACATAAAACATTTATAAAACATTTGGAAAACAAGTTTTCTTGATTAAAATATAACTTTTAAGAAACTTTTAACAAAAATCATCAAAATGAAAAATAAAAGATTTGGAGTTCATAGCTCAAGATTTGGCCATAAACATGGTTTTTACATCTTTGGCTCAAATCATCACCAAAGCTAAAGCTTAGAATCTTTAAGCTCACTTAAGATGATGAGAAAAATGGACAAAAACAAAGTCAAAAACAAGGAAAGAGATAACCTTGGATCAGACTTGAAGAAACTCTCTTTTTTTTTTCCTTTTTTTCTCTCTTTTTTTTATCTTTTTTCCTTTCTCATTTATATTCTCTGGTTTTTTCCCACTAAGGACTAGCGTTTTCCCCTGTTTAGACATCCTAAGAGGTTTAAAACCTCTTTTGGTTGATAAGCCATGATCCCTATGAACATCCATTATTTTCTTGACAACTTACCTAAACTTGTTGGCAGGTAAACCATCTAATCCCTTTGGTGATCTAACATAGGGCTGAAATCCTCCTAAATATGGCATAATTTTAGCTAACTTTGGTGGACAAACTTAGATTCATGGCTTTAAAAAGAAACCCCTACTCAATATGGCCATATCTTAGTTCCATGCAAGAAAAAAGTTTTAACTTTAACTCAAAATAGCCCTTCATTGGAATTTAGCTAAACTAGACTCAAAATAGTCAAAAAACAACCAATTAGATGCCATTTTAGTTACCATGCATGATTTGAGTATTAATCTTATTTATTCTAAGCTCATTCAAGCTTTAATAACTTAATCTATATGGGCAGTTCTCATGCCTATGTTTCAATGTAAAAATGTCTGTGAAGGATCTCTTGTATGGTTATGAAGTATGTCAAGGCCATTAAGAAGAAGAAAAGTAAGAAAACTCATGTGAAAATGCTTATTGATGACCTACCACTTGCTTCAAGAAACTCTATTGCTCATGATGTCACTGGTCATCAAAATCTACATGGATATAGTTAAGCATCTAACGCTTGTTTTTATCATTATCCTTGACCTCAACTTCTCTAATGCAACTATAAATAATCCAAACTTTAAAATCAATGCACTTTTTCCATTAAAAAAATAAAGATCACCTACTAATCCCCAAGGAAGAACATGACATATATAATAAAAATATAACTCCTTCTTCAATTTCTCCATCCTATTTGTTCTATTTTACTATCCATTAATAAGACCCCATCCAAGGAGTGGAGCTGGAGACTAACTTTTCCACCTTTCAATCAGGAACTTTTAAGGTTTCATGAAAAATTTCATCAAGTATTGATACATAAGTGTTTCGTATCGATACAAGTGTTTCAAAAACCAAAAATCCATGAAAAATGCAACATTGTATTGATACAATATGGCCTTGTAGCGATACAATGAGCATTTATCCATATATGTTCTAGGCCTGGAACAACCAAAACATGATGGTGTATTTATACATTAATGAAATGTATCGATACATCTTCATGAATTTCATAAAAATGATAGTTTTTACATTTTTTATAATATAGTCCCTATGCATTTCAAACATCCCTTAAAAAATTTTTTTACCTAGCACCATGTCATCTATAGTGCCTGGTGACACTACACCTGGCAGTTATTCCATTTTTTTATTGTTTTATTTTATTTCCTTCCAATTAAGTCTCAAGATGTTAGAAAAATTGGTCTAGGAAGAGAGATGGGTATGATTCATCTTAAGTTTTGGATGGCACCCCTTTGCTTGGAAGAGGCCTAAACAAAATTAAGTGTCTATAGAGATGTGCTTGCAAGAAGTGTGCAACATAAAGAGAATCCTAAATGAAGTTCTGATGAAAGAGAAAATGATGTGGAAGCAACAGCCTCATAAGGTATGGCCTATAGATAGGGAAGAAAATACCTCAATTTTTCATTTACATGCTTTAACACATAGAAAACAAAATAAAATTTTAGGTATCGAAGATGAATGTAAGGTATGGCAAAAAAGTAGGAAAATATTACAAAGGTTATAGTAGTTTCTAAAATGTTTTCACTTTTACAATGCCCAACAATCTATGTGCTACATTAGTTAAGGTACTACGAAAGGTTTCAAATACAATGAATACAACTTTGTTAATAAAGTTAAAGGTTGAAAGACTGAAAAGGCAATGATAGATATGAACCCACTAAAAGTTCCACAACTAGATTGTATGTCAACTATGTTTTTTCAAAAAACATTAGCACATGTCAAAGAGGATACGGTGAAAGCTATCTTATCATGCCTAAATAGTGAAAGAAACATGTCAAACATCAATCATGCAAATATTATCCTAATCTTAAAAGTTAACCAATAAAAAATTGGCAATAGATTATAGGCCTATATCTTTATGTAATGTTGTTTATAATCAAATTTCAAAAGTTTTCGTGAATAGACTCAAAATATGGTTACTTGAAATTATTTCCCATAACTAAAATGCTTTTGTTGCAAGTAGATTGTTTACTAAAAATTTCCTTGTAATTTTTCATTTCATGAATAATAAAAGTATGGGAATAAAAGAGATGTAGCCATAAAGCTTGACATAAGTAAAGCATACAATCATGTTGAGTGGCCTTTCTTACAATGAATGATGCAAAAGCTAGGCTTTTTAGAACCTCGGATATACTTAGTAATGTGATGCATCTCAGTTGTAACTCTATAATGCTAAATGGTGAAAGCAATGTTACAATCAAACCTAGGCATGGTCTTCACCAAGGTGATCTATTATCTACCTATGTTTTTTTATTGGTGGCTGAGGAATTATTTACTTTATTGCATAAAGCTAGCAAGAGGGCAAAAATATAAGGTATCTTGATATGTAAAAAGGCACTAGAGTGTCCTAATTATTTTTTTGCTACAGATAGTCTTTCTTATAAAGGCAGTAGAAAGGGTTATACAATGGTAAAGAATATGCTGCATGTTTACAAAAAGGCTTTAGATTAGTGTGTTAAAATGGACAAGTCAAAGATATTTTTAGTTAGAACATACCAAGGAATCTTTAAAGAATACCCTAGGGATCTCCAAACTTATGTTAATTAATGCCTACTTGGGGCTGCTTATTTTTATTGGTCATACAAAAGGGTAATTATTAAACTCTATAAAGGACAGGGTAAGAAAAAGGTACAAGAATGAAATGAGAATCTTTCTTCAAAGGCTGGAAGAAATGCACTGGTCAAGGCAGTTGCTCAAGCTATTCCAAGATATGCAATGTCTTGTTTATCAAATAGTTTGATGGATACTTTAATTGAACTCATTAGTAAGTTTTGGTAAGCGTCGAGAGACAATGAAAACAAGTTTTGGTGACGATTTAACTCAAAACCCATTTAAATATATGGTGTTTTAAGAATTTAAAGCATTCAATATGGAAATGTTGGCATTCCTTGCAAAATAAAGACCTTCTAAGTCTCATATATTCAAGGCCAAATACTTCCCAAGGTTTTCTTTCATGGACATAACTTTGGGGGCAAAATCAATCCTATGTTTAGTATAGCATTTAGGCAGCAAGGAAGTTTTGGAGAAAAGATTATGCTAGCGTATTGGGTGTGGAGAAAAGGTATAAATCTAAAGGGATTGCTAGCTTATGGGAACAAAAAATGGGCGAGTTATAACTCCTAGTGATAGCTCGAACTTTATTAGGTTTGCAAGTGAATTATTAAACAAAACAAGGAATAGTTGAAATACAGATCTAGTTAATCAGGTACTTATGAACAATAATGTCAATGCCATTCTAAGGTTGCTTTTGTGTAGAAATAGGATGGACAACAAACTAATATGGAAAGAGACATCAAATGGCATGCATTAAGTGAGACTAGGATACAAGTTATTATGAAAGTTTTAGGGTTATGATGCCTGGTCGATTAATTCTAAGATAAAAGAAGTTTGGAAATCAATTTGGAAAACAAAAATGCCATCTAGAGTCAAGATGTGTTTATGGTAAAAATATCATCAAATTATGTTTGTTGGAAGCATGTTATTATCGAGGCATATAACTATTAAGCATAACTGTTATTCATGTGCTAGAGACATTGCTGCATGTTTTTCGTAACTACATGGAGGTTAGGAAATTATGGGACTCAAACATTCTTTTATTAAAGGTTTATAAGGTGGCTGAAGATTCTTTCCTATAATAGTTTCATAGAGGAGTTTAGGAAATGGTGCATGGCTATTTTGGGCTGTTTAAATGATAGGAATATGAAAGGAATATTGCTTTTCAAATAGGACAATTTGAAAAAAAGATTTATTAATTTAACAGTCAAGAATTACATAAATGTAGTATGCAATTGAAAATACAATAAGATTACAAGTTAAATTCCTTAAAGATC
Organism: Adansonia madagascariensis; assembly: GCA_038381835.1. Classification (NCBI taxonomy): domain Eukaryota; kingdom Viridiplantae; phylum Streptophyta; class Magnoliopsida; order Malvales; family Malvaceae; genus Adansonia; species Adansonia madagascariensis. The sequence continues at coordinate 15,851,578 of JBBYHL010000021.1, forward strand.
TTTGAATCATATTTATATATGATAAAAATTTCCAACAAATAAAGTCTTTAAGAATCGATACCATACATCCTCCAAGACTGGTAACTTTAAGGGAGAAATCTCTATAAAAGATCCACCAAGAAAGATCACATCCAAGCTCTTCTAAGATCAAGAGCATTCCAATTATAACACTACCAACAATAATCCATATGGATGCCAACAAGAACCTTTTTAAGAGGCCAAATCAATTATTTAACTCTATTTTATATATATATATATATATATATATACATATTACCCTCGCAAATTAGCAACATTCAACAATTTTTCTTAATGCTTTTTTATCTTAAGTATTAAAACATAAAATTACAACAAAACATAGTCTAAAGCTAAACATTTGATATTTTCTTTATACTTTTATAGATAAATTGACATTATTACGGAATCATGGTGTTTTTATTTATAATAGATATAAGAGAGAATTAAGGATTCATCATTATAGAAAGTTAATAACTTTTCAGCTTACGACATGTTATCAAGATGGAGTACCTATGGTCAATTAGCTTGTTCTTATTGTACGGAATAGATGAAGTCATTCAAATTGTATTATGGCAAGAAATCACTTTTTTATAGTTATCGGTAGCTTTTACCTTTAAATCATCTTTTTAGATAGCAAAAAGATAAATTTTGTCGAAACTTTAGCATGACTTCCAATTAAGTAATTATTCAGTGAGGATTGCATTTTGAATTATCAAATTTAGGATTAAATAAAACAAGTAAAAGTTAACTGGAGTAAATGAATGTCATAATTGGACAATAAAGAGTATACTTTGATAGTTGCCTTATTGGCATATCAATCTCATTTGTTATAATTTGGATTTTATACAGATCAAAAATGTTGTTTGATAATATTTTTAACCAGTGATTAATTTGAAGGGTAAAGCAAAAGGCAATAAAGGCTAGAATAGATTTAGCATTATTCTGCAAATGGTTCAATTTAGAAATGGTGAAAAGTAATGGGAAAATACATAAGCCTATATATAGATGCTTACACATCAAACATGGAAGATTATAAAAGACTTTGTTCATGGGTCAAAGAATTATGTCTTCCCAATGATTTTTCCCTTAAATATTAGGTGTTGTGCACATATGGTCGATGGAAGGTTTTATGGCATAAAAAGTCAGGATTGTCAAATTTTTTTTTTTTGCAACAACTGCTTCCAATCGCATTTTGAGATTTGGTACCTGACATGATTTGGTATGCAATTACGAAGCTATCTCATTTCTTCAAAGATCTATGCTCAACTAAAATTCATGTCTAAGAATAGAGTTGTTAGAAGCCAATATTGCTGAGACCAACTATAAGTTGGAAAAAAAATATTTCCTCTCACATTTTTTTATTGAATAAAACATTTACTTATTCACATAATTAGTAGACTTGTCAATTACTGATGGATTTATTCATTTGAAACGTGCTAAAGGTTGTAAGTAAATTTGAAAATTACAGCATCTCTCTTGCACGTCTAATTTGTTGTTTTAGATTCTTAGGTTCTTACATCATCTTAAATGAAAAATGAAAAATCTTGCATGTAAAAAGGGTTAATAACTTAAGGCATATATCATGGAAAAAATTTCATTGTTTTGTGCCTTGTATTTTTCCAAATATAGCCTAAATGATAACAAAAGAGATGTAGATTTGATGGGACAACTTTCAAGTTTCACATATTTGGGAAGATCTTTTAGTTTGAACAATATAAAAGATCATTAAGTAAACCACGATGAGTATGATGGAGTTGAATTATATGTATTAATAATTACAAAAGAAGTCATATCTTATATTAGTAAGAATTTTTTGTTTTATTTTGCATATAGTGCATGAAGTGAAAACAATATTGAGTAAATATTGTAACTCATGTATTGATTTATATTTTAGATGTTTAGTGAGATAGTGAAAATTGATGCATCGAACATTATAAAGAGTTGGAGAAATGAGATTTAGAAATTGGTTCCTAAAAAATGTAAGTTAAAGAATCATCTGTTTAAAACATTATGTTATGTTCATGTTTTAGAGTTTTATATTATTTTTTCATGATTGTTCATAGTTTCAAGAAAGTTTTATTAAAGTTGGCTCTCATTGATTTGAGTTGTCTCATGAACATGGACTTATGATTATATGTTATTTTAGATGTTTTCACTAATGGTTTCAAGTTCCATATATTTGATTATAGACAACAAAAAAACCATGAACATCAATGATAAGTGAAAGACAACATTGTTAGCATGAGTTTATGGAATTTTGTCAAATATTATAGAGTGTGAATATTTGGGTAGAAAGAAATGGTTGTACTTTCTAAATGTCGATAATTTGTATAGATGAAGGAATTTAGGTAGATCCTCAAAATGACTTAGTTGATGCGAAGTATAGGTTAGTACTTTCTACTAATGAACCTTTTGTTTTAACCTATCAATGTCAACAAATTTATTATAATTCTTATCTTTTGAATAGAAGACAATGTCAGCATTAGTGGGTTATTCTTAAAGCAAAGGATATGAGTAGATTTGACAATCGACCCATGCAAGAGAAACAATTGATCTAAATGAAAGGGTTTATTAAGAAATCGATGTAAGTATTCCTATTATTGTAACATATTCAGGTGATCTTGACCATCCTCAGCTTTTTAGTCATGGTGATTTTAATGAATTAAAATAATGTTGTGAGAACCAGTAAACAAGAAAACAATGATGAAGATGATAATGAAGATGAAGAAGCTTTTCAAAAAGTTCTCAAAGAAATAGATAAAGATCAAGATGTTGAAAAGGAGATTATGATGATGGCGATGATGAAAACGATGAAGATTATTAGAAAGTAAAAGTTAAAAAACTCAAGTGTTTACTTTGATTCATTTTGTACATACATATTAAAGTTATATATTTAGCCATTTTGTATATGCATGAATTTATATGTTTAGTCATTTGTACATGTATGAATTGACATTCTCTTTTTTTATTTAGAATAGTATTTATATGGTTCATGTTATCGATAAATGTACATTATTTAGAAATCTGAGTGCTCATTTTTATTTATTTTGTATGTGCATAAATTTTTGTATGCCTTTTATTTACTAATAAATTCTATATTATTTATGTTACGGATGATGTGCGACAAGTGGGGAAAATGGTGAAAAAAACCATGCAATGTAATTTCTCTGCTTTTAGAAAAGCTAAAATGCATCATAAATCATCTAGGGTGCCTTCGGTACCAACCCTCATCCCCTGTATGTGGGGACTCAAGTGGACACATCTGAAGCATTCTTTGCCTCACCCTATCAGACATTAAAAATTGACCCACCATTGAGGGTGTATCACAACTGACGAAGTGAAAGATACCTAAATCGCTGTCTTTTAAGGTACCTACTATTTTCACTCAATCGAGAAAATGAGGCAGACATCAAACAAAAAGATTACAGACACCAAGTAATATGAATGATAGTTTTCGATTGTCAATTTTAAGAAATACATAAGTTTGTTACATTTCATTAATTTAACTATTTAAAAACCTTTAATTACTGTGGACAAACATGCTTTGTTTTCTTTTAGGACTTCGTGGAAAGTCGTGTCAAATCGACCAGTGTTGCATTGATTTGACAATATTATTGTGGATTGTAGTATACTAGGAAAAAATCCTGGTTGAGGTGAAAAAATCTAAGTGGACTTTATTTAAGGTATGATTTGTTATTACAAAATCAATTTTTAATTTATTTACTCAATTATGTTTAATCTTGTCTATTAATTCTTATTGATTCTTTATTGGAAAAATGTCAATGACCTTTCACACAAACATTTGTGGTTAGAAAATTATGGGAGGCCACTAGAAAGAAACACCTCAAGCATATTTAAAATATTGAAAGGAATCCTACTATGGCCTTTTTTAAGATTAACATTATAGAATACTGCAAGGATTACAAATGTGATTGGATATGAGTCAATATTTAGGACTAACTTATTGATAGTGTCTCCAGCACTGACGCTTGGAAAAGAAAGTCCGAAAGGCTAAAGCAAATAAGAGCAAGGATGAGGATGGAAGCATTACCAAGCACCTATTTAGATCTTGTTTAAAAATTCTATCTTAATTAAGTTGTGTTTTGATATTTTGTTTTATTAACATAATTTTGAAATTTTGTTTTCATAGCTACAAGATTTGCAGCGTGACGTGACATTATCTGTTCAACGAAACCCATAAATGTGCCAAGGGTATTAGTGTACATAGATAATAAATCCAAAACTATTATTGTAAGCTTTTAACTATATCAATTTTATTTATTAATTTTGTGATTTCTATAACTATACCCATGATTGTTTATGTATGTGTCAATTATAGTGTCTTCTATTAATTGTATATATTTTAATATTTGTAATTGTAAAAAAATGATGCTGCATCTTTGCATCAAAAGTATGAGGAAGATGTCTCTATATTCAAATTTCGATCTTGGTCTAGAGCTACTGGTGGCATTAAGATATTGGTGGTCTAGATCTTGGTCTAGATCTCTACGTATCCTCAATCTTGGTCTAGAGCTATTGGTGGCATTGAGATTACCTAAATAAATATTTTGTTAGACTTTATATGACCTACATGATAATTAAGTAGACCAAAATAAATATTTTAATTAATATTGAGGTGATATTATTTAGTAAATCCTATTAAGATTAACTACTCTTGTGATAAGAGTTAAACTCTACTTCAATAACTAATTAGAATACAGACTCCTTGATAGTGGGATACAACTCTAATTAGTCTTCTAGTCTAGTCTATATAAATTGCCTTCATAAGGTAATTATCACGAAAAACAATAGACTAAAAGGCTTATACGGGATGTTCATCTTCATGTACTTGGAGTGAAGTCGTGTTCTTGATCAACAATGGCTAGAGGTAATTTATTGATTAAATCTTATATGTGGTATCGGAGCCTGGCTTTCTAGCCTTGTTTTTCATATCATCCAACGAGATTTATAATCTGTATTTATGTATTGAAAAATAATTTTACTCATGGAACATGAATTTGTTTGTACATTATGTCTATTAAAATTTCATCATAAAATTCTTAATTAAGTCTTGTAAAATTGAAATTAATATAGGGTTTTAATATATTAATCATCTATCTACATTATTGAGCCTTAAGATTAAAGAAAAGATGATTAAAACAAGAAAAAATTATGGTATATTGAAACGGGTCTGATATTGTTTCATAAAATTCAAGCAATATTGAATGTTTGATAATGATTTTTGTGTTTTTTATCAAAATTGATGCATGCTTCATGTAAATCTAGCATAAAATCATGGTTTTGGGTCATTAATTCCATGAAAATTGATCAAAAAAATACGAAAATTGGTCTTCGAACATCAAGTAGACCCGAACAAGTTAGAAAAATCCAGCCAAGTTGGGAGGAAGAAGAAACCCACACACGTAAGGTGGCACATGTAGCGCACGCACCACTGATCCTGGGCTGTTTTAGCTTTGTTTTTTCCAAACCCAAATATTTTATGGTTTTTGATTTTTTAGTGATTTTCTAAATTTTTTAGGTCATGTAAAATATTTATTATTTAATATTAGTGTTTAATTAAATAATAAATAAATTTATGCACAAATAGTCTGTGTTTTATTTCATAAAAAATATTTTTGCATGTTAAGAAATTTTGGCAGTATGTACTCTCTCTAAATAGTGTTCAAAAATTCATACTCTTAACTAAAATGTTAAGTGTATATATCTGTGATAAAGTGTTTTGTTGGAATTACAATGTAAATATGCACGTCTATATGTCATGCAATAAATATATTTTGATTTTGTGCATATTTTTATGCAACTAAAGGGTGCATGTCATACAATATAAATATTATGTTATGATTTTTTAATATATTATAGCATGACAAATTGTTATTCCATTGTAGTATATAAATTTATGATGTCATTGTTAAGGATTTAAATCACTAGCTTGGTATTAGCCAAAGCATTTTATGTTACAAGATTTAGATAAATTAGTAGTTACTTAAGATAAGGAATTTTTTCTTTAAATAACTCTATACAGTAAACATTAATAAAGTTTTATGCTATGAATTTACTTGGTATATATTTAAATTATTAAATTACGTATGCAATTTTTTATGGTATATATATTATATCATTATAAAGAATCTAAATCAATTATTCAGGAATAGCCATAGCATCTTACATTGATTGATTTAGTTAAATTAGTAATTATTTAAAAAAATTAAATAACTATATACAAAGGATGGCATTAATATGTAATTATACTACAATTGCAATGAGTTATATTCTGCTATAATTATTAATATGCAATAAGAGATTCTACATATATTAAGTATATCATTATTAAAGTTTTAAATCACTAGCTCAAGAGTAGCCACAACATCTTAAGTTGGTTATTTAGATGATATTGGTAGTTATATAAAATAAGGTTTTCTTTAAATAACTACATGAGAAAAATGGCATGATAAAGAATTATTTGTGATATGCAAGAAGTTTTATGCATACATGTTGAATGTTATTACTAAATTCTAAATCATTAATTTAAGAGTAGCCACAGCATCTTAAGTTCATTGATTTAGATATAATAGTAGTTATTTAAAACTCCATAAAGAAAAATGACATCCATAAAGTGTTAACCATGAAATTAGTTATTTATCCCCACAGAGAAATAATTAATTTTGTAAAAGGGTTAAAGGATAAAACAATATAATATTAAAGTTAAATTTTCTTAGGCCCATATGTATGGATTATTTAATTTTAGTGTTTAAAAGTTATTGTTTTATCATTAAAGTTATGTAAATTCATATGCATGATGCACCTGTACCTAAAGAAAGGTTTGGAGTTATATTTGAATATAAAGTATTTTATTCAATTAAAGTATAGTTCCTTGCATCTTGCAGCAATTTCTACTATTGTGATTACTAAGGCTACTAGAATGAAATGCTATTTAGTGATGAAAAATTACTCTAATAAATAAGTAAATCAAGTTATTTTTTGGTATAAGGACTTTGACTTAGCATTTCGGGTGGACAATTTGTCCTCAATGAATAAAGTACACAAAAGGAAAATAGATTTTGATGTATAGTGGGAGCAATCTAACCATTTAAAGATAATGTACATCAAATCCTATATTAGTAGAGCAAATGGGGATTTCATCCTAAATTGTTACAACGTCAAGGATTACTAAAAGCCACTGAAGACCAGATTATAAAATCTGATAAAGTTTTAGCTATCATCCTCATAAGGAAGCTTTCAAGAATAAAGTGCAACAATTCTAAAATTGTTGAAGAGCACATTATGGGATTTGAGAAATTTTGTTGCTCAACTTAAATCTTCAGAGTTAAGTTTTTTCAAGTAAATTTCTTATCACTTTCATATTCAACTTTTTTTCCTAATGAGTATGACCATGAGAAACATATATAAAGAAAATGATCTATCAATGAACTTTCAATTATATGTGTTCAAAAGGAAAAGAGATTAAAGAAAGAGAAATTAGATTCAATTAGTCTAGTGACTCAAGGTAAAAAGTGATAAGTAAGCAAATGTGTTATAAAGGTAAAGAAGAAAAAATGCCAATAAAGAAAATGGCATCAAGTCTTTCAGTTTGTCTTAACTTAGACACATAAAGAAAGATTGCCTAAAGTATAAAAGAGACTCAAAAATAACGGTAAACTTATTTTGTACGAATCTCTTTTACTGATGTTCCTCATAATACATGGTTGTTGGAGTTTTGTTCAACAGATTATATTTTTATAACCATTTAAGGTTTCATAAAGTCAGGAAACTAAAGGAAAGTGGGATGAACATCTACTACAGAAATCACTAAGGACTATCAAATCATTTTTAAAATCAAGATTTGTTTTTAACCTTAAAAAGGTTTTATCTTTTCTTTTGGAAATTTTCTTAGGTAAAAAGAGTTTTGAATTTAAATTTTTTAAATTTTAATGTTGAAATTTTCTTTGAAATTTTTATTGGATTTTTCACATTAACTTGGATTCTGATTGTGAGAATAAGTTTGTTAACTATTTATATGATTTTTGGTAGAAAAAAGTGCTATAGATAGAACTCCTTCAAAGTTATGGTATAAAGATTTTGTCATGTTTTCATATAGAAATTTAGGAGAATTGACAATGATAGAATTCCAGAAACTCTTGAGTTTGACATTTAAATTAGTTGCATTCCACTAAACAGAGCTAAAGAAAGCACTATAATATTTAGAGACCATGAACTTTCCCCTAAGTTTATGAATTGATGCATTAAATTGCTATTGATGTCTTTATTAAAGTGCTAACTAAATTTTTTTCTAAAACTTTCTTAGGACTAAGGAATAGTTGGAATCCAGCTTAAGACATTATGAACTTGGGTTGTTCAGTTAAAATGAAGGCTTATAACCTAAACATAAGGAAACTAGATCCAAGAACAGTTAGTAGTTATAAGTTGTGCAATTAACTTAAAGGGGTTAAGGTTTTAAATATCTTTCATATTCAACTAGAATTGTTGAAGCTGAAAATGCTAAGTTTCTTATGGATCCTGAGTCTAGTGGGAGTGACTTTCCTCGTAAGGTTAATATTGAGGAATAAATTTATTTAGATTGATTTTTTTGTAAATGACTTGATTATTTCTCAAAACGTACATACAGAATTAATTAAAGAGCAATCAAATCAAGTACAACCTTTATAATAGATCATTAATCTCACTAACTAAAGGTGTACAATATGTACAAATGATTATAGAATTAAGAGAACCAATGGGTAAGAAAGCTATTAAATGACTTGGTTGTATGCCTATAAAAGTCTAATTTTGATATTGGACATAAAGATGATCTCGTTTTCACTAGCCATGAATAGTAAAAATTTTACACTTTGGCATAAAGCTATGATAAAAGAGATGGAACTAATGGCCAATAATCTAACCTGGTAGCTTGTTGAATTGATGTTTTGGTAATTTTGAATGATACAAGGTAAGACTAATGGTCCAAGGTTTCACTTAAAGGAGGTATTATCATGGAACTTTCTTTCCAGTTTTTAGGAAAGTTTCATTAAGAATTAGCATAGCTTCGTAGCTTATTTTGATTAAGAGTTACATTAAATGGAGGTGACAATAACTTACTTGAATAGGGATCTTAAGAAGAAGTATACATGATTCTATCTAAAGGTTTCTTTGAAAGATCAATATATAGACTAAAACAAGCATTCCACCAATAGTATGTAAAGCTTAACATTTATTAAGTGTTGATCATTGTTTATACCTTAAATTCAATGGGAGTAAAGTCATAATTTTAGTCTTATATGTTGGTGATTTCTCCTTGCAAGAAGTGATTCAGCTTTGTTGCATGAGACAAAGTTTTTCTTTCTCAAAACTTTGATATAAAAAGTTTGAGTGAAACTTCATATGTCATAGGCATAAAGATTCTAGAGATAGGTCTGAAAAGACATTAAGTTTATCTCAGCAAGCCTATATCAAAATAGTTTTGGGAAGAATTAGGATGCAAAGCTATTCACCTCTAAAGACGTAAATTGTAAAGAGGATATTTCAATTTGAGCCAACATCTCCAAATAATTTAGAAAAAGAGCATATGAAAGGCATTACATATGCATATAGTATTAGAGCCTTATATATGACCAAGTTTATAAGAAACTTGACCTAAAGTTTATAGTAGAAGTACTTGGCAGATATTAGAGTAATCTTAGCCTTGGACTATGAAAGCTGCCAAAGGAATTATGTTATAAAGTAATATCACAGGCAATAACATTGAGATATTTTATCTCTGGTTTTAGAGTTATCAACAAGGCCATTAAAGATTTATTGTGACAACCCTTATGCAGTATGCTTTTCTAAGAATAATAAAATTGAAAGTCGCAGCAAGCAAATGGATATAAAGTAGCTTGCTGTTAGAGACTCTATAAAGAAGCAAGAAGTGGATATCCAACACATTAGTATAGATTTAATAATAGTCAGTCCCATGACTAAAGTATTATCAACAAAACAATTTAAAAATTCATGTGGATCATATAGGGCTAGTTAAATTCTATCAAGATGTATTTTGGCTTTTTTGATTTGTTAATTTCACATTCTTAGAATTTTTGGGCATATTTTAGTTTATGCACATAAAGTATACAAGTCAAGTGGACCTTGGATGATTACAGAAAATTCATTCATAAAGTATTATCTTATAAAGTGCTCTTTTAGAGAGAATCATGCATTATAATACATGAAAAAGAATATTCAAATTGGAATGCTACGGCCATGATTCGTGTTCTATGAATCTTTAATTGAGTGAGAGTTTGACTAGAGTAACTTATGGCCGTATTAAAGTTTTGGATTTGAATATCATCTATTTACGTTCTTGGTTTATCATATAGGCCAAGTGGGAGTATGTTGGACTTTATATGGCCCACATGATAATTAAGTAGATTGAGATAAATATTTTAATTAATATTGAAGTGATACTATCTAGCAAATCCTATTAAGATTAACTACTCTAGTGATAAGAGTTAAACTCTACTTCAGTAACTAATTAGAATGCAGATTATTTGATCGTAGGATACAACTCTAATTAGTCTTCTAGTATAGGTCCCTAGTCTAGTCTATATAAATTACCTGTGCACCATCATAAGGTAATTATTAAGAGAAAGAAATAGACTAGAAGGTTTATACGGAGTGTTCTTGTTCATGTACCTGGAGAGAAGTTGTGTTCTTGATCAACAATGGCTAAGGGTACATTTCTTAATTAAATCTTACATATTTACGGGTTTGGAAGGTGATCAAAAACCCAGCATATATTTTTTTTTTTTGCTAGCAATCCGCACTACAGTTCAAATGTAATGAGTTACACTTTGTGTGGTCCTTCTTAGAGGGGCAAAATGAACCCGAACCCAAAAGTTTGTCCAAAAAATTCAAGTTCAAACTTAAACCAAACCCGATTTAACCAAAAAGTCAATAACCTGAGCCCCAGAAAACTCAAACCCGAGAAAACCCAAACCTATAATAGCCCAAACCCGAAATGACCCGAACCCAAGAGGACCTGAACCCGAAAGAACCCAAACACGAAAGAACTCAAACCCAAAAGAGCCCAAACCTAAGCCTGACCCAAAACTGAACCCGAATTTAATACTAAAAATAAATATAATTAAATTATAATTAAATAATTTCTTATAAATAAAAAACTTTCATTATCAATTTTATTTTAATATTCTTTTAATAATTTAATTACATATTAAAAACTTAATTCATATTTTATATATAATTAAACTTACTTATAGGTTAGGCCGAGCCGCAGTCTATATTTTTTTTAATTCTCAAATTCAAGCCCTTGTTTAACATGCCCAGACCTGCTTGTTTAAACTAGAATTACTGTTTATCACATTAAAAAATTTTGTTGTTAATATTTATATATTTTATAATTAAATTTAAATAAATTTATATTATTTTAATTTAAAATCACTGTTCCAAGCTGGGCCAGGCTATTCTGAAATAAAAATATGAAAACCCGAGCCTAAGCCCAATTGGGTCGGGTAGGTATCCCGACCCTTAAGCAGGTCTATATATGATAAAATAATAATTTATCAAAAAATAAATCATATTATGAGCTTTGAAAATATTATCCATAAAGTATATTATCCATTTATTACATTTTTTAATTTAATTAGTTAAACTAATTAAATATTGAGAGTTTATGAATGCTAGTAGTAAAATTTTAAATACTTTTTTTAATTATTTTTATTATTTCAAGTAATGATAATTAGAGTATGATAATAATATAATAAAATAATAAGATAAATTAAAAAAATATGAAAGTCATAATAGATAATATCATATCAAAAATGAATTAAATATTAAATATTAATACCATATATAATTTAATTAAATATTAAAAACTCAATTTATATTTATATGTGATTAAACCTGCTCATGGGTCGGGTCATGCTATAGCCTGAATTTTTTTAAAATCCCAAACTCAAGCCCTTATTTAATATGCCTAGACCTACTTGTTTAGGCTAGAATTACTGTTCATCACATTAAAGAATATTTTTATTAATATTTATATATTCTATAATGAAATTTAAATAAAATATATATTATTTTAATTTAAAATCATTGTTCCGAGTCGGGCTGGGCTAGTTTGAAACAAAAATATGGTAACCCAGGCCGAGGCCCAATTAAACTGAATGGATAGCCCGACCCTTGAGTAGGTCTATATATGATAAAATAATAATTTATCAAAAAATAAATCATATCATTAGCTTTGAAAGCATTGTCAATAAAGTATATAATCCATTTATCATATTTTTTTAATTTAATTAGTTAAACTTGTTAAATATTGAAATTTATATATGTTAGTAGTAAAATTTTAAATATTTCTTTGAATATTATTATTATTATTATTTCAAATAATGATAATTATAGTCCAATAATAGCATAACAAAGTAATAAGATAAATTAAAAAATATGAAAGCCATAATAGATAATACCTTATTAAAAATTTAAAAAAAATTCACATGTCAAACTAGCAGCTAGACATGCCTATGGGCAAGACAGTTTGCTCGATCAGGCTCGGGTCTCAGATTTTAAGTTTCAAGTAGGTTCGACAAAACAGTGTTTGTTAAATAAAATAATATATTTTATTTAAATTTAATTATAAAATAAGTAAATATTAATATAAAAATAACTTTTTAATATTATGAATAGTAATTTGTACTTAATAGATCGATCAAGTCAAATTCAGCCTTGACCTTAGAATTCAAAATTTTTTCGGGCCATGGCTAGGGCCATAGAAATAAACTAAGATTTTTCTGGATGAGATCGGGCCAAATTTAGGCCTGAGCTTAAAATTTAAAATTATGCAAAAGTGATTACATTTAACATAAAATAAAAAATGATGTAAAACATACTTGAACCTGACCTGCACCTGAATCCCTAAAAATGCCTGAACCCAGATAGATCCGAACCCGAATTGGCCTGAACCCGAATTAAACCCAAACTTGAAAAAACCTGAACCCGAATAGGCACAAACCCAAATCAGTCCAAATCTAAAAATATCCGAATCCAAAAAACTCAACCTAAACTATTTCAAACCCATCAAATTGCCACCTCTAGTCCTTCTACTTCCCAATTGTCGTCCTCGACAGAACAAAAACTCAAGGAAGTGCACACATTGAAGTCTAATGTTTTAAATATCAATTGTGCAACTGGAGCAGATGAATCAAGCCTTGTGTAACATTCAATGGATGTTCGAACCACTAACTCTGTTCCAGCAGTAGTCAGCATTTTTTTTATGCAAAAGGCAATGGTGTAGGACCTAGTGGTGCCCAAGGCTTCGGTACAGGACTGAGGAGTGCCGAAGTTAATAGTCCCCAATGATGCAAATATGATCCTTCCTGTTTTCTCTTCTTTTCTGAATGTTCGAATATTTGAATATTTTATTTGAATATTATTACATTTTTAATGATATTTTGTTTAATTATAATATTTCGTTTTTTGTGATAATAATTATTTTATTTAACTTTATTGCACATAATTATAACTTGACATATGTGATTATTTAATTACAAAAAATAAAATAATAAAATAATTTTTATATTAAAAATACTATTATCAAGGAAAATTTTCGTTAATAATAAGATCACTGACAGACTAACTAAATAGTCATTCCATTGCAAATTATTATTATCGATGTAAAATTTCGATGATAATTAAGAAAATTGTATTTCTGACTAAAATTTCATCAGTAATAATCCATAAGAAAAACTTTTATTTCCAACGGAAAAGTATCAGCAACTTCAGTATTTTGATTGAAATTTCTGTCGAAAAAAGTCTTCTCTCTTGTAGTGTTATTTTGATTTGAGTTTAACTTAATTTTGGTAAATTTTAAATTTTATTTATTTGCTTTTTTGCTTCATTCAATTTTACAGGCATATTTAAACTTTTTAGATTAAATACACATCATATTTATTTTAATTGGTGAAATATAAAAGCTAGAAAGCTAGAAATATAACTTTAAGAAATTAGATAATTATAGATATAATTTTTTTGTTATAATTATTTTATAATATATTTTAAAAGAATTTATATACATGAAAGTCTAACAAATTGTGAAGTTAAAAAAAAAAAAATTGCAAGCATGCTATAATCAATTAATTATCATTCAATTATATTATGGTCTTTGATTTTATATTTTTATAAATTTATTGATCCACAAAACTTAACTCATACTCGCTAAACACCTTAAAATATTTTTCTCAATAATTTCTTTTATAGTTTATGTTATACATCGAGGTAAAGTGTTTAACTTATTCATTTTTCTTATGTTTTATGCTATACATTAATTAAAGATTATACATTGAACAGTTTTGAGAAAAATAAAAACCCAAAATGAAGTATACCAAAAATGTGATCTCTCTACATCCCACTAGAGAGATCACCCAATAGGTAGTTAAACTATACATATGAATGCAAGATTCATTTATACTGACCTAAAACTAACTTAGGTTTATATCACTTTATAATTTTTTGTACGGATTTAAATTTGTTTAGTTGGCAGTGTAAATTTCATGCTCTTTTTATTTAGATTTTAGTGAATTTTGAACTAAGAAAAGATATACAACTATTTGTTTAGCATAAAACCTTTATCTATTAAATACATATTAAAATATATAATATTTCACGATTCATATGATAGAGATATTTGATTGCTTCTAAGCTTTATAAGATGATATAATTATATTATTAAATCCGATGTTAATTTTGTTAGAACATTAATAGTACATTGAAATTAAAAAAAATACATAAAATCAATTAAATTTATGCATATGTTTTGTGTAGACCTATTTGTAGGCTGGGCAAACCGCCATGCTCGTATTTGGTTGAGCTAAGCTTGGGTATGAGTTTTCTTAATTTAAATTGACCCTAATCTACTTAAATTATTCTTTAAATAATAAAATATTATTTTTATTTAAATTTAATTATAAATATTAATATAAAATAATTTTATATTTTTTAATATTATTTTAAATAATAAAATAAATTTTCAAACTAACTTAAAGCTTGGATCTGATCATAAACACTTGCGTAGAAAGGGTTACAGACTTAGTTATGTTGCTTCTCCTAAGAAAAGTATATCCATCTTGCAACTTGGCGAAAAATAGAGAGTGACACATAGCGGCGTAATCAAAGAAAGCAGGCAAGGCTCGACTCTCTCTCGGCTCCCTCCGGTCTCCAATTTTTTTAAAAGTATTTTTTAAGTTAAAAATAGTAAAAAAATTTATTTTGATCTCTAAAAATATATATTTTATTTTTTTATTCTAGGCTTTATATAAAATTTGTTATTTTCCTCTGGTGGCACTAAGTGAGGAGTACAATGCTTTGGGGCCATAGATATGGGCGGCCCATATATAACGGTGGACGTGAAGCGATGTAGTAATGCAGGCAGCCCATGCAGTGTACGGAACCAGTCCATGCCTTTATTACAACATACAACAACAAAGTGAAGAAAGGGTCGGTCAGTCAGTATCGCCAGATTCGCTCTGAATAAAAAAAAAAAAAAAAACTTTATTTTGAAGTTGTGGGATCCTCATTCGGACCCAGCACCACGTCAGAACACCCAGAAAACTTTGCCTTCTGCCTTCTGCACTCTGCTCTTCTTCCATCCCATGTACCTACCAGCCACAAAAGCACCAAAAAAAAAAAGTGTGCTTTATTAAAGTATCCTATGCCATCTACGCTACAATATAAATGAGATACTTATATTCTTATATTATTTGAGTTCAATTTAAAAAAAATTAAATTCAATTTGATCATTATTGAGATAAATTTGAGTAATACATAAGTCTAATTGAACATTTTTATTATTTTTAGTTAGTAGTTGAAAATTTTCAATCCAACTCGAGCTAGATTATAAGTAATAAGTTTAAAATCGAACTTATTTTTTTACTAGATAAACCAATTTAATCAAATCAAAGCAGCTTGAACTTGTTTTGTGTTTATACTTGACTCGACCCGAATAAACCCTTGATTTACACTAATTAATTGTTGTTGAATTATTTGTTTTTTATACATGTCGATGCCTATATTACATGTTAAGTAATGTGAGGTATTAATCATTCTTTTTCATATGTAACCTCTCTCTCTATATATATATATATATATATATATATTAAATTTGAACTAGTTATTAGATTGATTAAACTGAGAGTCTACTCCTCCAAAAAGTTCTCTCGTCCACTTCATGTATGGGCATTAATCTCATCTACCAAAAAGTTTATTAGATTATTTTAAATAATATGGTTATGGATATCTTTGAGTTTTGCACACTCAGGTCTAGTTTATTTTTGAAGCGATTTTAAGGGTGTAATCCTCATATTAACCTAATGGATTCAAGATTTTACTCATAAAGTGCTTCTCACGAGGATCAAATTTTGATTGACATTAAAAAAAAAAAAAAAAGAAAGAAAAAGAAAGCTCATCTCTTTACTAATTAAATTAACTTGTTGTGTTTATTAGATTTATTATTGTTTTTAGTATAAAAGAGATCTTAATATAGAAATAAAAGAAGCGTTGCGAATGTTAAGATCCAAATTAATTTATTAAATAATGCATTTTAAGGTTGATTATATAAATTAACTGAATCAAACTCGAATTCAATTATTTGATTATAATATTTCAATTCTAATAATGCGAGTCAAGCATTAAACGCTATATAATATTTGAATATATAGTTCTATTCCAAATTAATTTCATGATTAAGCTAATCACTTTGTCTTTAATTCTATTCATATCATTCCACAAATGAATCAAAGGCAGAAAACAAGGTAATTTTTCAATAAAAAAGTGAGTACAGAGTAGCTAGGTTAATTTTAATAGGGTTGATTAGGGTTTTGGAAGAGGTAGAGAGAGTTGTGACAACAAGAAGACATAACACCGAGAAAATGGAGGTGGCAGATTCAATGATGAGGAAACCGCCGCTCACTCGACAATAGCCACGTGGCATATTGTAACGTAAATTATGGTGGGAAGAACCTGTAGTGGCCAACCATTGTGCCTGCCTGGGACTCAACAACGTTGCCTCCAGGGTGACTAAGACCCAAGCACTGTCTTTCCACCCTGTGCATATATAATTAAAGGAAATGCTTATGAGTGTTTATTAATGTGATATTATACTATAGAAGATCAAATAGTATAGTTTTTTTTTCTTTTGATAGTTTGTTGGATTAGAAATATGATTATTGTTTTTAATTGGTTGTTTTTGCATTACGTATTATTTCATCAATTTTACTGACTTACGGTCGATTTAGTAATAAAAATATTATATTTTTTGGTATATTTTTATGGATGGGATGAGTTTTTTTAATGGGTATTTTTAATTTTCTTATTTCTTGAATCTATTCATTGTGTATTAAAAAATGACACCTCCTATGAATTTTTTTAGATTTTGAGACATTCAAGCTCAATGTATAAGTTGTCAAAATGTTAATCAATGCTTAGTGACTTTCATTAAGGTGATATTTATAAAAAGAAATATGCAATTAATTTTTCTTCAATTTACTAAAAATAATATATTAAATGCAAAAAAAAAATTAAATTAATAATTAAATATCTTAACCAAATCTTACATGCATCAATTAAGCAAACACATAATATCTTATTTTTTTTCTTTTTTTGAATTTCTATGATAATGCAAAAAAACAAAAAAAAAAAAAAAACTTAGAATACTAATAAAAGAAGGGTATGCTTAAGAGGCGCCTTAGCATGCAATTAAAATTAATTAAGGACTTTGCTAACAAGCTTTTAAGTGCACTCTTTCAAATTTACTATATATAATAATATTTTAATTCAATACATTGAAAATAATAAAAAAAATTGTTAAACCTTTTAATGGTGAAAAAATCAAAAAGAGGTGAATTGATTTCTCAATATCTTTTCAAATTAGAACTTTGATGTATAAATTGAGAAATTCAAATAACCAAATTGGAATAGTACGTTAGTAAACAAATAATAAGCAATTAAAAAGTAGGGAAAGGAGAAGCAAACTCAATGATTTAAAGAGGTTTGACCTCTACCTTGGCCTCATTTGCCTCAGATTTTTTCAATTCAATAACTTAAATTTTTTTACCTTTCAAGGCTAAGGTGTGGCTTTTATAACTCCTTATCTTTTCCTTAAGGTTAATAAACAACCTGTACCATCTTTATCTTTTATGGTTAAGATAAAACCCTTTCTTTATTTTTCAATGGCTAAGTAGAAACATCTTTTCTTTACAACGATTTTGTGTGTAAACAAATAAAACCTCTAAAAGCTAGGTGTTTTCAAGAATTTAGGCTCAATGAAGATAATTCTAAAGATAGAATACAAGAAATATGGGAATAGAAAGGAAGAATTAATTCTATACACAATGAACTACTTAGAAATATGAAAGAGATGGAAAATATAACTTTAAGCTTAATCTCTTGGTTTTTTTATCTTGTTGGAGGTTTTGGAGAGGCTTATTTATAGCTTTGATAATGAATATGGCCGTTGGAAATGTTTGGTAGAGTAATATAACCGCTGGAGGCTTCATTTGACTGATTCACATTTGTTCCCATTAGATTATATCAATACATTACATTCTGTATCGATACATTGTCTTCATTCACACAAAATATGACTATTACAGCCCATTATATCGATATATCTCAAAATATATTAATATATTTTAGCATGTATCGATACATGAACAGTGCTGTATCGATACATGAACAGTAAATTATGGGTTTCAAGGTTATTTAGCTACTACCAAACATTGCATTGATACAAACACTTAGGGTATCGATACATTCATAAAAAAATCAATTTTAAAGACCTTTTTATGAATTTAAAACTTATAAAACTTATCCCAGAAATATTTTATACCAAAGTATGCATTAAAAACACATTTTTGAGTGCTTAAAAGAGTTAAAACATATTTTAGTATTTTTCAAAGTGTTTTCAAATAATTCATGAAAAAATACTAACTTGAAAATATTTAAACACAAGCTAATGAAGCTTAGTTTTAGTCATATTAAAATTAAGATTAATTCAAAAATAATATAACTAACAAAAATTATCAAAAATTACATTTACTACAACGTATTACTATAAATAGTATATTAATTAATACTAGAAAGTGTCTAAAAACATTGTTTAATAAGACTCATTAATTAATTATAAATATATATAGATATGTATCAAAATCAGTTGAAGAAAACGAATTAATCTGTGCCTTAAATTTGCAAATTTGTACGTTTGTTCTGGACTCCTATTGCATAATTTCGTGCCCCTTGCAGATTGGACGCATGTGATTAATATGTGTTATACAATTCTAATTCAATTTTTTATACGATATACAATCATTTTGAAAGTTTTTTTTGGCTACTTCTTAATTTTACTAAGTTTACAAATATAAAATATATATGGAATGAATCAAAGGAAAATGAAATTTTAATTGGACAAACTCAGGTATAATTATTTTTAAGAAGTGATAACCGATAAATCTGGAATTTAAACTGCACTTTTCTTTATTTAAAAAAAACTTTCGACATGGTTTGCTTACATTTTTTTTTTTTGGTACAAAAGAAGTCATCGTGTGGGATAGAAGAAAGATTGCAAATATTAAGATTTAAATTTCAAACCTGTTGAATGTTAACTGGCTGCATGAACCAACTGAATTAAATTTTGAGTTTGATTTACTTATGTATTTGCTACTAAAATAGTAAAATTATATTCAAATTTTTGATTTGATTCTTAAATTTTAAAATTTAGAACTCAAGCATTTGAAATTTGCTTCTATGATCCAAACATTAATTTGGTACAGGCGAGATGACATCGTTACTCAATTGAATGATTATCTAGAATAAATTCAATTAAAAACATATCACATGCTAAAAAATTTTACATAACATATTAAATGTTACAATTTTATTGGATGTCTTGGATACATCATTTATTTGATTAACGATGTTAACCTCCTATATAAATTAATGGATGAAAACAAAACAAAGTTAAAATTGCAAATTTTAAATTTTAAGTATTAAATCAAGATTTTGACAATTCATGATTATGTACCAAATTCTCAGAAGGAACAATTAAAATAGGGAAAAAAAAATGGAAGAAAGTCATTTACAAATGTTGTTGATAATCTTATTAATATTTTGGAGGACACGAGTGCACGAGCTCAATTATTTAAGTCTTATCTTTTTAATATATATAATCTTCAATGAGGTCAAAATCCAACTTATTGTGGTTCCTTTGAAGTGTAAAAAATGGTTGGATAGTCGACTGTTATTCTTACTATAAAATTACCGACTATACTCATTTTATACGATAATGTTTAAATAAAAAAAATAATGGAGTCGATGGAATCAAAATGCACAAACTAGAGTTTATGTAAAAGATTCATATGCCATTGCCAAGCATAATTATTTCATAATTGTTGTTGAAGATGAAGTCTATGATAAATTTTATACATAGTGACACTAATAGCAATAGTAATAATTAAATATATTCATGGATCTGGTCTAATGATGAATCTTGACATTTGATTTTGGAAAGGCTAATGATATTTTACTTTATATCACACTTATTCTATCATATATATATATATATATATAAACATATGTACGCATGTATATATGTACACACACGAACACAAATAATGTATTAATATATAGTAACTCATCTCATAAAATTATAAAATAAAGTTATTATTATGATAGCATTAATAGAAAAACTTTCAAATAAATAGTAAAAGGAACATACAAAAAAAGAGTTGGTACATATAATTTTTCATCCAAAGAGACAAGAAAAATTAAACTTTTAAATATAGAAAGACTTCCAAATTAACCGTTAAACTCTATATTTTTTTATCGACGATAAAAATAAATATAAATTTAAAAGAATGAAGTTTAAACATTGAAATTAAAAGTTATGATTTAATCCTAACTTTTTATAAAATGGTTTCCAGTCTGATTTTTTAGTTTTTTTTTTTTTTTTGGGGGGGGGGAACGTTTGCATGATAACATGGGCTAGAAATCTAGAATAAAATTGAAAGTGAAAGATTATATGAAGAGAAGAAATTGTAATAAGCTAGAAAGAAAATAAAAAAAAAATACGCATTTAGTACTTGGTTGAATATTTCAAGTTTTGATAAAAGTTAAAAAATTAATTTGGTTTTTGTTAAGTTCATATGATTATAATTTAAAACTAGCAATAAGTTTCTTGCTTTTTAATGTTTGTAAGTAATAATTGATGAGTATAAAAAAACTTGTAATATAATTTTAACTTGTTTTAAATTATAATGATTTTAATTTAAAGAAATCAATTTTAATTTATTTAATATTACTGCATATAGATACTAAGAACTTCTTAAAATCTTTGGAGGCTACCATCAGGAGCAACCTTTGATCTAATCGGGTCTGAATTTAAAAAATTTTAACTTTTTACATAGTCTTGACCCAAGTTAAATTCAAAATTCATATTACTATATAAAAATATTAAAATATAAAAGATCATATTTATATTAATGAACATTTAGGTTTCATCTGGAATTATATAAGTCTATGAACATTGTATGAAAGCTTTAGGTAAAAATGTACTATGAATTAGAATACAGTTAGTTTAAGGATTTCTTTAACAAGTATCTTTAAAACATTTTTCAAAGTTATTTAATATACCATTAATAGTAACAATATTATATTAAATAAAATAATTAATAATTTTATTCATTATTTTTTAAAATATTAAATAAAGATATTATTATAGATAATAATTTAAAAAGTGTTCTTAATAAATTCGTTAGCAACATCTTTTGTTTTAATTATCTTCCAAAATGATTCTTGACCTATTGATTGTTTTCCCTTTGAAATAGGTATAAGGCCTAAATTACAATTTTAATTGTCTCTTCTTTTAAATCTTTTAATGTGGAGGGATGGGACATTTAAATTCAAGCTATCGTCGGTTTCGATTATTAACTGACAAAAAAAAAAATATTACTACCTTTTTTTCGTCTCTTGTCTTGTGTTACATATATTAATTGTTTAATTAATTATACAATTTAACTTAATTAATCATTTTGTTTGTCGTTTTGTTTTGGTTTGAGAGTGAACCTTGTATTACGTGCATGCATGCTTTACTTGTGTTTGTTTGTATCGGTAGAATAAATATAAATATAATAAAAATTATTATTGAATATGTTAAAATATTAAAATATAAACATTACATATAATAAATATATCTTATTAATTGTACTTAAATATTTTTTATTTTTTTTATTATATTATTTTTATATTATTAAATTTATTATACTAGGGTTATCTTTTTTTTTTTTGTTATATTTAAAAATGATCAAATTTAATCAAAGTACTATAGGATGTGTGCGTAGATATGTGTATACGTGTGTGTGTGTGTGTATATACATAATATTAATTTTGTAATTGTAGACACAAGAATTAACAAATAATAGTTAATTATGAGATGATACGAAGCACGAAAACCAAGGAAAGAGTTTAGTAATGTTCAAAGCGAAAAATGACAGTGGGAACTGGGATTGCATCGGAGATATCGGCCGAGCGCCCACCCGTGCCTTCTTGGAAATAAATCCCACTCCACTCCACCTTTATTTATTTATTCCCATTGCCATCGCCCATTATTCGGTAACTTTGGACAGACTATAAGACATAAATAAGATAAAATAATAATTAAAATAATATTAAATATAACATATAATATAAATATATATGTAAAAAATTTATTTAATTTAAATTATCATTATATTAAAATTTATATAAAATATATAATATCTTAAATATTATTATATAATATATAAATATATAAATTTATTATATTTAATTGCTGCTGCCATGCACTGTTTTATCTTTCTCTGCAACATTTTTATTGCACTCTTATCCATGGTTTTATTTTTTTATTTTTGAATTAATTTGTTTGTGACTGACAGAAACAAAACCTCTTATACCTCAAAAGGAGGATGAGATTTCCAAGAAAAAGTAAAAACTTTATTAAAGATGAAAAAGGAGATCCTCCTCCCAGACCCCCCTTTCCTTTCCCTTCCGTTCCTTTGTTTCCCGTGACTTTGTTCCTTACGATGTTAGGGTTTTCTAAAATTTTATTTTCTTGTTTATTAATTGCTTCTTTTCCTTTGAGCTGTTTGTACATATACATAATATTTCTTCTCTACCTTTTAATTAAAATCAAGTTTGTAACAATATTAATTTAATGTTAAAAGCTTGATCTATTAAAATTTATTTTGATTATAATTTTGATTAATATGTAATATAATTAATTAAATAGTTAATAAACGATTTAAAATGAAATTCTTAATTGTAAATACTTAATATAAACGCCCGTTAGGGACATAAAGTCAAATAGAAAGAGATGGGATTTTGACGCTATCAGTTTAATTATTTGTTTTTTTTATTTAATATTAACACAAAAATAATGCATGGCATCATGCGTGTCGACGGGTTGTCTCTCATATAATCTCAAATTAGAATTTTCAATTAAGCTAACAAGCTCTAGGAAGGAATGCTCATTGTTCCCCTTTTTTCCTTGGGTTTTCTATCATATTATGTATATTATATATATTTTTTATCAATATATATATATATATATATATATATTATAGAAACCTCAAAACTTAGGAGATCTGCTTCGGATTCAAACTTTTTTGACTTGGACTTTAGTAAACTTTCAATGTCCAAGAGGATTAGATTTGTCCTTCTGTACTACTATTTAGCTAGAGCCATAGAATCGTTAGTTGATTAAGTATTATATATTTTTTTAATTATAAAAAGTCTTAAATTGCTTGGGTAAGTACTCTAAAAAATGGATAAAATTCTTAAAGCCTTAGCGCACTTGTTTAATTGATTCTCAACCAATGTTATGAAGGCTTTTAAAGCAATTCAATAGTATTTATGGCATGAAAATTTAAATAAAACATGTCCAAAACGTCTATAATGTTTCTCTTGGCTTGTCCCAATGATTTTCTAGTTGCATGCCTTCTAGCAAGACAACGTTCACAAGTTGCTAAGGACACTTGCATAAGTTTCTCTAATTAGTTATTCTCCAATATGACTTAATCTAGCATTTAATATTATTTATATATATTATCATGGTTAGCCGAAAATAATGAAAATAAGACATAACGTTGGTTTGGGTAAGTCCTTTAGCTTATTGGATTGAAGAGCAGAGTATCTAAATTTTGGATAATTATAATATGTCAAGCTGGCTTTATTCTTCCATTTGCCACCACCATGCTTGCCTTTATAAAAATCCTTTCAAAAGTTTTTCGAATTCGATCACTGTTGTGCTTAAGCCTAAATGCCTCTTAAAATTTGGACACGGCTTATTTTGTTTGGTAGCCTTTCGACGCTCATATACCAATTCAAGGTCCAGTGATGTGTTCTTGAATTATTCTAAAGCCCAGCTGATGCAGTTGTGTTTATGCACCAAATCTATCAGATGTTAACGATGCTTGAGAACCAAGCTCAACTAGTATCGATGGCGCTTGAGCACCACGTTTTTTTAAAACGACTCAAACATTCATATAATACTATACTATGCATGCCGCTTAATAAAGTATAGCATAAGCGAGGATTTTTCTTGTTTTGAATCCAGAGCTCACTCAAGTTATAACCACTTTTGATAAGTGATATTTAATATATCTAAAATTTAAATTTCAATATGTATATTCGTTTTCCCATTCTCAAAACGCTACTTTCATTGTAAACAATATATATATATATATATATATATATATAATGTAAATTTTGGTGGCCTGCAAGATGACCTATATATACAACATCAGGCGGCCTCTCACAGCATTTGGTTGAGCCCACTAAAACACCTTGCATGTTAATGAGACCTTGGCCCTCATGGTTATTATTTTCACCATACAATTTCTGTACCTCTCTTAAACAAGCATTAATATTCATATTAGCCATGCTTATCTTACTTCGAAGTTGTCATTTCTTACAAGAAACTTGAAACTCTAACTTAAGGGTTTTGAATCCGAATCTTGATGCGAGAGTTATATGTGTGTGTATATATAAATATTTAAAAAAGACAGCATTTTATTTATTAATAAATGACTTAGTCTAAAACTAACTAATGGCATTCATACTCCAAAACGCACAGAGCAATTGGGCAAATTTTGGAGGGCATACTTACGAACCAACTAGTATTCTTTCAGGCTACAATCATAGATTAGGTAAAACAAATGTCAAATTGAGACCGAAATTTAAGTTAGATCATGTAATCACTCTTACAAAGTAACATTAAACAAACTTCGAATCCTAATATCTTTAACCCCCTTTCACTATGTTAGGTTACAGCTTCCTTTATTGAAAAAAGAAAAAATTGTAATATGCAATTTAGAACCTTCCCCTTAAGACATGATCCAGTCGAGGTCCCTATGCATGATGCATGATTGAGACAGTGAGCCTACTGACTTGTACCCATTGAGAATGCTTTGAAGATGCATCAATTCCTGCACGATAATGAGTTGATACTTTCTTCTGTTTCGGCTTGAAAGTTTCGTCTGATACTGCTTTCATCGTCCGAAAGGGGACACTAATTTTATGAAAGCTTTTCAATTTTTTTTTCTTCCTAATAGAAGTCTTATTTTTCCTTAATATATCCTTTATTTGATGATTAATTTCCACCTTTGATTTAAAAAAACAAAAAGATAAACCCTCATTATGTTCTCTTCCACGTGCCTAGTAACAAGCACAACGACCATATTATTACCATGGAGAGAAGATCCTATTATTGTTTTTTTTCAGAAAATTTTCCGACGAAATTTCAATGAAGCTTTCCTCCAAATACCATGGATGAATGTCCGAGATCTTTGTTTTGCAATGAAACCGTCTTACTTTTCTTGATTATGCAACAGAATTGCAGGAATATATATATATATATATATATTGACATTGATACATTGAACCCGTATTTTGGTTTTATTTGCATGATCATGAAAGATGTTGACCAAATTAATACAATATAAATGTAACACGTTCAAGTAATTTAATCACTAAAAATATTTTTGTAAAAAATTCTAGTTTGAAGTAGCATTTACCACTTTCGAAGTCTTTGGGTGCTTCAACACCTTCTGCTCAACACCTAACCATTTTTGAATTAGTTTAAATACTGTTTGGTCACGTAAAAGTCCACGATGACCGCCAGCTACTCCTACTCTCTCAACTGCTGCAAATCCATCCGCCTGAAAGATCAAAATATTGTTTGGTTTGAGGTACATGCAAGAGCTAATAATTTTCATTCATTATAACATAACAATGGTTCACTAAGTAACGAGGAAAACCACTTGGAAGGGTAACAATTATACAAGAATCATGACTTTGAACTCCCTTGCCTTGAAATCCTATTACTACCAAAAGGCTCTGTTTAATTCAAGCAAGAAATTATTCCTACAAAATTTAGAAGGATTCTGAAACTGCTATACGTATAATAATATTTGTTTATTTATATCACGCTAAATTCGAAAATCCCATCATGCGTCTTAGACAACCAGAGAAGGTTGTGCTTACGTGGATAACTATACCTTATATTTTGCTGCTTACGTTAGCCAGGTTCTCATGGCATGGA
This sequence comes from Adansonia madagascariensis, assembly GCA_038381835.1. NCBI lineage: Eukaryota > Viridiplantae > Streptophyta > Magnoliopsida > Malvales > Malvaceae > Adansonia > Adansonia madagascariensis. The sequence goes on from JBBYHL010000021.1 coordinate 15,878,225, forward strand.
TTAGCATATGCTAGATTGCTGTATTCAGGTCAGAGAATGATTTATAAGATATTAAGGTAGGCTTTTTAACAAAAGAGGTTACCATGTGACAAAATAGAAAGGATAACAAACAGGAATATCATGCATCAACAACAAAAAAGAACCTGAACTCTGATACCATATTAAGAATCAAACTTAAAACCAATTAGTAATAGATGGTGAGATCCAACTTGAATATATATATATATATATATATATATATTGGTACAGAGAGGCTGTAGCCTAAGAATAGAGGAAAGGTTGCAAATTTTGGGATTCGAACCCCTCACCTACTAGATGCCACCTCTTAAAGATGGCCACATAAACCAATTAAGTTAAACTCCTGATTCAAACCAACTTGAATATAAGACCGCAGGAAATGCAATACTTAATAGATATGGCATAATACCATTCCAACATTGGTAAATTAAGACAAGTATAGCAGCTGTCTGATTGTTTTATGCTCTACATTTTGTCTATTGCCTTTAAAATTCTGTTATGAATCCTTAGTTGTTTATAAGTTGATAAGGTAATTAGGCTTTTAATTCCTTTCATGTTCTCATTCTATTAAGTGCGACATCATTAAAATGATCCATTTTTATGCAAGTACGTAACAATAAAATCTTCTTCTAAGAAGTGATTCCAAGGCCCATCACCGACTTTATATAAATAAGTTCCTGTAAACATAAGAATCTAATTAATAGTTAAAGAGAGTACCATTGCTGATTCAGCAGGAACAGTTCCATCTCCATCGATGTAAGTATACTGAGGCTGGAACAAACAAGTACGGGAACAGTAAGGATAAAAGGGTGGTAATTTAGTTATGATGAATAGGAGCGAAACCAGGAGGGAGTTTTGATTTCAAAAGTGTAAAGAAGCAGTTAAAGCTTCGGATAAACATTAGCACGTTATAACTTATAAGACGGACTAAAATGGCAAAGAAGATTGAAGCAACGATACCTTTATAGTCAAATCATTGGATCAAGATCAATGTCCTCTTACATGGAATTTATCAAAACAAACATAAATACACAACTCACCATTGTATGGCATATTTCTGACAGGTCCGTGATTGGTGAAGTTTCTGTACCATAACTGCATATAAATGTCACGTGTTAAAAGCTGGTCTTTACAACTGATATAAAGTGAATTTCAATTTCCTCTTCCAAATGAACAAGGAAAAAGTTCTGATGCCAAACGTAATCTGTTTTTTCCCCACTACTTGCAGACGAGGAGGGGGTCATCAAATATAAAATCAGGGAAATTCAGTTAACCTTGTACATTTATGATCTGAAATTTTAGGATACTGCTACAAACAACGGTAATTAAGAATTATGAAGCAAACAATTAACCTGATATAGACACATTGGTCCCAGTTAAATCTGTATCAATAACAAATGAAGTAATGCTTTTGCCCCAACACTTTTATCTCAACTTTTGTCCAATCCTAGGTGGCAAAAATTTATTTAACAAATTCAAGGCTGATATCTACCAATTCATCAGTAGGTCAACTATTCATAAATGCATGTTTTGCCACATCAGGGGGGGGACAAATAGTTAGAACAAAAGTGTAGGAACAAATAGTATTTTCCTATCAAATCATATGGATCAATTGAAAATCTTTCAACAGTTAAACGATGTTGCATACCGCATCAGCTATATTTGATATTATCCTAGACTCAGATTCATTTGTGGTCTCTCTACCTATCGCTAATGTATTTTAATCAGACTCATTAACATAGTATAAGAGCAAGGCTCTTTCTCTTCGTGCAATAGTTCCCTAATTTGTTTGATACGGGTCACGTATTTCGTCGTTTCCTGTTGCTTGGAGGTTGTTTAGTGTTTGTTTTAGGTGCGGGCGGGCGTTAATGATCCCCGTCATTGCTATTCTAAGTTGGAGTTGGCCTTATATGCAGATAGGTACCTGTCTCCCCAATTTGTCCACCGACAGTAGCTGCAAAGGTTTAACCTAGATACAAGGCCACTACAAACCCCAAATGTAACTGGTTTGTGCTATAACACCAATTGTTTCTCTCCCTTGTATTTGGAAAAACAACTGCCAGTATCGAGCTCATCACTTAGACGATAAATAGTTGGCAACAAACTAAAAAGAGAGGAACAAATAACCTAGTTTTTAAGAACACGTCAAGGCAACAAACCCAAAACCAAATGGAAAAAAATAAGGGAACTAAAGGTTTGTTTCTTTCACGAAAAATGACTTTCGGAAAATGATTTTTGGAAAATGGACTTATTTTCTGGAAAAGTTGATATTTTTGTTGTTTGGATGACTCTATTTAAAATATTAGTGGTTATTTGACTGTTTTTCCAAAACATATGCACTGATATAAGATCGATCCCTACACTTAAGGAATCAATCCATGTTTGCTTTCCTTCAACTTGTATTCTTAGGGGATCAATCCCTATAAATACAGGGTTAATCTTTTTTGCTAGCTTCAGCTTCTATACAAGAAGGGATAGATCCCTAGAATTCAGGGATTGATCCTTTTGCTTTGCTTTAGCTTCCAGAAAATGTCTTGCACTTTTCAAGCGTTAGACATTTTCAGAAAAAGGGGTAATTTTCCATTTACCTGAAGTTCATTTTCTGTTGACCAAGCTATTTTCTATTTTTCATGAAACAAACACTGAAAAATACAGAAATCATTATTCAGAAGTCATTTTCCACCAAAAAAACAGACCCTAAGTGAAATGTTCTTGTCAAATGCCCTTATGGCCAAAACAAGAGAGGGAAAAAATGGAATCCTAACTGACAAAGTGATTTGATCACATACCAAACATCAAAAGGTGTGTCAAACGATGTCCCATAAATGTTATAGAAGCAGATCCCACTTGGTAGTTTAGCATTGTTGACAAGTTTGCGTGTCTCAGCAGCCCAGTTGAGAATAGAAAAGTTGAAAGGCAGAGCTATTGTATTCCCGTCATAATCTAACTGCAATAGAACCAACAAAAAAGTGCCAAAAATAGGCAAAATAAAATTACAATTTAGATTATAGAAATTGCACAGGAGAATGTGACAGAACAACCACGAACTCCACAATAATTTGGCAGCAGCTATGCTAGATTTAGAGCAAAGCACTTTGGACAGACATGAGTAGCTTAACAGATCCTATAAGGAATTAGAAATCATATCTAGAGTTGCAGTCAGGCTTCGATTACAGAAGATAGAAGAAACACCCTCTTGGAGAGAATTTTGGCAGCAAGAAGAAAAAAAAGTAACATTTGACTGGATGAAAATAGTGAACTGACAGATCTGCTACAAAACAAGCAACCACCTTCTGGAATTTCAACTACAAACTTTGATTTATCAGTTTGGCCAAGGATTCATACCAAAGGAACATGAAATAACTAAAATTATTTTCCAGGATAGTTGCTACTTCAAATTGGGTTCTCAATACACGTCATGAACATGAAATACAAGTTTTTGGGTCCCTAGAACACGTTAATCGGTTAATCAAGTTCTCATTTCTAGCAAGTATGATGTCTGCATGATATTACATTGTGTTTCAATTGAGAAACAGATAGGAAGGGTTAATGATTTTGAACAGTAGAAGGTTGAAATGCTTACTGCTTAATTTGTTTTTCTTGCTTATCTTACTCAAGTCCAGCAAATCTTTCTGTAGAATTTTGGTGCTAGTAAATTTCCCACATTTTTCCTGTCCTGCTAATATTATTCTTTATCATGATTTGCTATAATCTTAATTCAGTTCCCATAGGCATCCATAGCAAATAAGACTTGAACTTAACTAAACTATCATTTATAGGATGTCCAGTTTATACACAAGTACATGACAAGATCATGACCTAGTACACAAATATTTCCAATTGAAGTACACCCTTGAAGAAAAAATATATATTTATAAGACTGAGCAAATCTCTGCATATCAGCTAAGACAAACCGATCTTATTCGTACTTGTGATCAAGAAATTCCCATTGAAAGCAGAAATGGATCAAACAACTCTTGTCAGGGACCAATCGTTACCAGGTTTTGGAACAAAAGGGGAGAATCACTTGCCAGGCTAAGTATCATAACTTTTGAAAACAGCATAGACTGAGAAAGAGGAGTAATGCAATAAAAAAAGGTTCACCACCTTCATTTCAAGAATTGATAGTGTTCTCATGCTATATTCAAAGAAAAGTTAATCACCTCATTATGCCTCAATGCTTCTTTGAAAAGACTGATGCTTTCAGTTGGGCTGTAGGACTCCAGCTCAACAGAAGCTTCCCCATCTTCAGAATGCCTTCGCCAAACGTTAATTTGTGGTTGCAGTTTCCAACTAAAATATGGATTTGGCAACATCTCGTACACTGATGGGCACTCAACCAACTACACATTAAATGATAAACATAAATATATAAAACTAGGTCGAATTGCTAGACCAAACATGGGTGCCATATTTCATAATATGAACAAGATGATAAACCAGACTGTCACTTCGCCCAAGCACGTAAGGCTGTCAACCAAAAGTCCAAATAATGTTGAAGAGCAAGCAGATGAGCTTGTAACCATATACTAAAGAACTTCAGACAATCAACTCAGAGTCTGTAAATTCAGTTTGAACTACAATGTAAAAGGAACCAACCCAACATTGCATACCAGGGTGCAAAGGGAGGACATACACTCATCTCAACAAATTCAATTTGAGCATTCTGAGGTAGAAAATTTTCACCTCAATTCAAAGGGCATATTTACTTTTATTTATTCCCCTAGTTGTTCTGAAGAAATTAAAATAATTAAGAGAAAATGAGAAAGTGAGCCTTAACAATGAGAAAACGATAGAGACTATCTTGACCTAATTAGTTTTTTAATTATTATTCACGCTTTTAAACCTTACAAACATTTAAAAAGAAAAAAAAAGCTCATTTATGTTCTATGAATCAATATTCAGAAGTCAACTTACAACTTTAGAGGAAAACAAAGCCATTTACATTTGTTGAAATGAAGAAATTCAATCTTCAACATTTTTATTAAATTATCAACTCGGTACTTATTGGGTTCATTACGTGGCTGCATCCAAAAAGCATGATCGCTGGAATTTGAGTCGTATGATTTTCTGACTTTAGATTCTAGAGAGATATTGAACTCTTTGGAAATAGTACCTTTTCCTGGTACTTAAGGCTGCCAAGAATCAGACCCTGATCAGTGGAACATAACATTCAACAATTTATAAATAGACCACACGGTTGTTTAGCATTCACTCCACTAATAAACACATCCTCAACTTAATTAATTAATGCAACCAAATCCTAGGCATGCACGTCAGCTAATTAACATGCATAAACAGAATATTCAGTAGGTTAAATTGATTGTAGATCTGAACAATAACAAAGAAGAGAAATAAATAATGATAAACTGGTATCCACCTCCAAAGCTCTTAAGGTAACTTCTTTCTTGAAAATCAAATACCCGTTGGTTCACCAAACACAGAGCTAACTACTCTGAATATAGAAATTACCATTTGGTGCATCGTCCACCTTGATACAAAGAAATAAGCTTCAAAACCTTCAACAAACTGCAATCCAGTTAAGAGAGCATCATTGACACACCCAGGGGCACCTGTTAAGCATTTTTTTAGAATTAATAACAACCCATCGGATATTAAAGGTAGGATGGAAAAAGATAAGGGAAATTTAGAAGCTCGAGAAATTATCGTTTAAGTCATTCAAGTTGTCCAAAGATATTCGAGGATCACTAGCCCTTTTTACTACAGATGTTGAGAAACAATTTCCTTGATATACCATCACATGAGATCAAGCCAATGAGGACAATGATTATCCAGCTAAACCATACTAGTTTTGGATTGGCAGTTAGATGAGTCAAGCAAATGCACCAGTTCAACCTTATAATCTTGAATTAATAGAAGGTAACCCTAAATAATATTAGACCAAACAGATAATCCCATAAAAGGGGGGAATGGCAGAAGTTGTTGCTAACAAAAATGTAAGAAGACAGGATGAAATGGAAATAATAACATCAGGACTTCCACTAAAAACCCTTGCTAAAACATTAGCATGTTATTTAGCCAACTTACTTTATATATGTAAATAAAGTTTAGAAAGTTAAGACACATGTCAATAGATTTTGCAGTAAAGTTGCAGCAGTTCAATAGGAAAATGGGAACATGAATTATTCATTTAGTACAAAGTGAAAGCCTAGAAAAAGAAGAATAGGTGACAACTACTGAGAAAAGATATAGGGAAGCTATCTAGGATTCTTCAGTTAGAATGCACCAATAAAGAGAAGTTACCTGATGGTGCCACAATGAGAGGATAACAGTTTGAAATGAAAAGAAGAAGGATTTAAAAAGTGATGTAAAAATATAGGGATATGTAGTGCTTCAATTGTTTAAATTATACGCTGAAGACGAATTATCCAAGGGAAGCTAGCACATATGCATCAGCATGTTTATGTGCCCAGTACTGCTTAGCTGATTGCCAATTATGATTCATCAAAAGTTGCTAGAAAGCAGTTGACAAAGAGAATATTAAAGTCTCTATCACTAATCTATTTAATGACGTTATGACAAATTGATTTCCATTGTTTAGAGGGCTTTATATTTCAAGCCACTAACAGTTTTTCTCCGCAATATTAGTAAATTATTAAATTATGCACGCCACTAGAAGGGGGAAGGATAGAAAATTAACATCTGAAACTTAAACAGCATAAGCTTTCAATATTATTGCACAACATTCTACACCTTTTATTTAAAATCCAGGAAGCTAAGAAAGAATTTTTTATATCATAGATTTGTTAGTCGAGAAGAACCTTGATGGTTGCAAGCCTCTCTTATTGAAGTATCTAAAATCATTAAAAACCTAGACTACGCTAAATGATTGCAGAAATGAAAAAGTTGTAGCTTCCGTATCTCCAGAGAAGCAAGCTAATATTTTCAGAAGAATCCACAGTAGACAAATGCAAATTTACTAGATGACTCGTGTCCATTATATATGCCGGTATTGGCATTAAAAAAAAAGCTAAAAAATGCATGTTTCTAAACTCAAACATTTGATATGAACAAAGTTACCTTGAAAAGGGCATGCAATGGTAATCCACTTGTTTACATATTTGGAGAATACCTGCCAGTGAACAATTATTTTAGCATTTCTATCAATGGAACAGAATGCAAGCAGTCCTCCATTGAAGAAGATCAACTTCAATAGGATTTATTTTTTCTCTGCCAAGGTAACATGTAATTTATAAATGATTGTCAAAATTTCAACTAGTCACCAGGAGAAAAACTGCGTACATCTTTATGAAGTGACATGAAACATGTCACCAACAGTCCTCCCATTGAATGTGAGATAATATTAACTTTTCTGCCTCCAGAAGCCTTGTATGCAGTTTCCAACTTAACTTTAAGACCTTCCATTAACTTGTCAATCCTGCCAACAATTAAACACACATCCATGAAACCGACATCTATACAGAGTAGGATCAAGGAATTTCAAGTTATTCCCAGGCATGATCATCTTTAAACAAAACCAGGTATAGTATCTTTTATATAACTAAAAGTCTCAACGTCAACCACCACATATATATATATATAGCAGTTGAAAATGAGTTACCTATTGCTTTGCCGGAAATCATAACCATATCCAAACAATGTGGTTCCTTTCTTATACCCACATCCAACTAGCATATCAATCATATCATGAAAATGATACACCTCTGTGAAATGTAAAAGTTTTATCACCTGGAGAGTCAAGAGATGTGATACCAGAAATAAATAAGAGAAAGAGATAAGTTTGATCTGAAGATGTTTACAAGAAAGGGACTAAAAAAACCCAAACTAATATGGTGACAAAGAGATAAGTTTGATCTGAAGATGTTTACGAGAAAAGGACTACGAAAACCCAAACTAGTATGGTGACAACAAAATCTTTTTCATGTTATTTAACCAACAATCAAGTCTCATACGGAGATTAAACATAACAATTCCTACCAAGCCAGCCCCTTTCCAACTATGAAAAGAAATGTGATATTTACACACAAAAAGCGATTACAGATTATGTGAAGCTAAACAAAATATATTTATAGCTTATCAGATGCAAACAAATAATAGGATCTAGCCTTAGTTCTCTCCACTATACCCAAAAATAGTTGCATACAAATAACCATCATATGAGATCTAAATAACTTACAAGGCCAGATCTGAAATAGGCCAAATGGCCACCAACCACCTGAAAGTTAAGAAGAAGTGCTTTTTTTCTTTTTTCTCATAACAGACAATTTATTCCTGTGTAAGAAGGCATTTAAACTTGGAACTGCCTAGGACAGTAAGCCTGTTCTACGGGATAAAGGTTTATGGAAAGAATGAGTCTCACACAATGATGGAGGGCAGCTATCATGTCAATAAAGAGAAGGGCGTTGTCATTGATCAGGTCCTAAAAATAATGGAATGGATCTACAGAACTATAGATATCCTTACAACATTCATTTCATTCAATCAGTCTAGCAAAGATTCATAATGTCCCAAGACCAAAACAAAATGGCAATCTGGTGATCCATCAGAAGCTGCTGAAATTAAGCAATGATCAACAATGTGATAGTGATTCAGGGGATGAAATGCAGAAAAAGAGGAAACAAAGAGAAAAACGGCAATCTAATAAGCATCAAAGCTGGAAAGCAAGCCTAACATCAGGATTGCTGATTTTGGGGATGATCAGCTAATAAAGAAGAAGAAAGAAAGGCGAATCCCTGTTTACTCAGGGGTGTGATTTCGCTTGCAAGTTTCCATTCCAAGAAGGGTGTGCTACAAGAAGTTTGGAATAGACACTCAATCAAAATGCAAGAACAGTATGTTTTATCTGCCTGTGTTTTAATGAGAGAAGTACAAATAAGTTGCCTCATAATAGTGACCTGTGAAATAAAATTCGACCAACAAAATCTGTTTATGATCGATGCACAGATGTTGTAGACAATTCAAAATTGGCCAAGAACAGAGCAAAAAATAGCAGGAAGGAAGAGAATGCTCTATAAAATGAACCTACGCCATATGAAACTAAGGCAGGGCAACAAAGGTTACATCTTTGCTGTGGTAGAGGCTCAAAAACTTCCCAATTGCCATTACTTCAGTCAATCTGGGTGGTGAAACAAAGAATAAGAATGCATACACAGTTAATCATTGCGAGCACTCTCTTAGATAGCTTACTAGCCTGATTATCAGAGTATACATCATACATGCCTTTAATATAAGGACTGACTCTTTTCATAAAATGCATCTTCCAGATTTGGACATAAAGGAGTATGAAATAGGTGAGCAAGCAACCTCAAAATACAGATGGACTCAAACAATTTATAATTAGGTGGCTAATGATGAATTTTCAACACTTGCAGGAAATATTCATGAATTTGATTAAAAAATACTAAGAGTATAAGTTCCCAGAGATTGTAGGATATACTGTGGGCTTTTAAGAAGCTTTTTCATAAGCATGGATCAAAAATGAGTTTAGGAAGCTAGCTCTCCGCAAACTATTGCTTTTGTAAGCTTCTTAGGATTTTAAAAATTCAGCATCCATCCTGTTTAAAATTTTTGCAATAGATGTTGTATGGTTTTGACAAATTCATAGTCTCCAGTCTGGTATTTTTTATTTTTTTAAAATAAAATGCAAACGAAAAAAATTGTGGTTAAAAAAGAAATAAATTATGTCATCAAATTTCTGAGCAAGGAAATATAACAAAAAATAAAAGAATTACTGAAGAGAAGAACCGATTTTACCAAAGAAGGATCTAAGATATCAATTGCATATAGTCCATAATCATCATCAGGGACCAAAATCTCAATGTCATCATCCAATGATTCGGTATAACCTGATAACAACAAATACATCAACTTTAACACAAGTGCTTTTATGCACATCAACTTTAACACAAGTGCTTTTATGCCAAAGAGAAGTTTCTTGTAGACAAACCAAACCAATAGTAATAATAATAATAATAATAGAATGGTTACACTGATCCAATATTGAAAGGAAGATTTATGTCAAATAGTAAGCATACTTGCAATTTCAAGTTTCCAAACAAATCAACGTGTAATAAGGAAATTTATCCATTAATATCGTAAAAAAAAACTACCACTCTCAGAACATTATGAGAAGAGAGGGAACATGGAAAAATCACGAATAAATACTAGCCGTTTTGAACAATCATGACAATAAGGACTATAATTTATCACTAGAAAATATATATATATATATATATATATATATAAACAGGTTTATTGGTTGTCTTTAGATGCTTGGTTGCAGGAAGGAGTCCGCGTTCTCTATGAAAGAGTCATTTGATTAAAGGCATCAGCTGCTGGAGGTTCTGGGGCCTTGGTCGCCTCAATTAAAGTTCCAATTATTTATATAGATATAAATTCTGATAATAATTAAAAAAGAAAAAACCAACAAACTTGAGAAATTATTGATATGCTCACATGATTTCGTAAATGAATCAGGCTTTGTTTTATTAATTACTCCAATAATTACAAAATTTCCCTTGCCTTCATTAAGATTTCATAACTTAAAACCGTACTGTATATCATAAATTCGGGATCAGCTTGTTTGTAAAATATCAAGTTTAGGCAATAAATAAGATATTAAGGTCGGAACTTTACCTCCAAGAGGTGCATATAAAAAAAAAAAAACTCAGCATTTAGACCTTTAGTTGCAAAGCTATACAAAGCAAACTTTTAGAAATGACAATAAAACCAAAAAATTATAATTATCATTATTATAGTTACATTAATTGCCAGAAACAAGAAGCCAAAAAGTATTCTGATGAAGGTATTCCTCATTTGTCTGCAGTTGTCCTTCCACAGATAACAATGACAGATCTTTTGTGCTGATTAAACAAAATCATCGCTAAAGGTTTCATGTCCAAGCACTCTTAAATCTCTTACACAATAAATAGTATTCCCACACAACAAATACAGACCATTAGAAGGCCAAAAATGTAGGAAAATTTCCACAAAGAACCAATTATATATATATAAATATATAAATCCAATTCAGCTAAGATTGTTACTATTTTTTTTCACTTGTTCAGTCAAACAAAAGTCAGCATAAAAATGTCATACTTAACATTGCCCTCTGTTTTTTCCACTGAAAACAAAAACTTTACTCATTAAAAATAACAAACTTAATATTTGTGCAAAACCCAATTTTTATACTTCCCTCCTTTCTTATCCATGCCTGCCTTTCCTCCACTTTCCCAAGAACCAAACAGAATTAAAAAAAAAAACAAAAAACGAAAAAAGGAATATTATATCCAGAACCGGACAAAGAACAAACATTTGGTCTACGTAAACTGAAAGACATGCATGAAACTCAAAATAAAACAAAGAATACCTGTCTCAGGATTATAAAGAGACCAGAGCTTCTTCTTGAACTCCAAATCAGAAAAGAGGATCCGAACCCAAACCCGGGTCTCGAATCCAAACTTCTTCCTCTTTGAATGAAGAATGGAGCCTCCCATGCCGGAGACAAGCAGTACCGGATCTAGATCCGCTCCGGTTTCGCTGGAGCTCCCGGACCCGAAACATGGGCATAAACATAGGTCTCTCAGCATTTTCGCTTATATTTTTTTCCTTCTATTAATTATGAAAACAGGCTTGGGATACTGACTGAGAGAGAGTGTTCGAGTAGGGTGGCAGTTGGAATTCTCAAGGGAAGTCTTTTGTAGCTTCCTCTAGAAAGTAAAAACATTAAGAGTCACCGTAAGACAAAAGTGGATTAGATTTTTGCACTTTTTCATTGACTGACCCTTATATTTTTATTTAATTCCTATTATTTCCCACTATACCTTTTTCTTTTCTTTCTTTCCTTCTTTCTTTCTTTCTTCCTTCCTTCCTCCCTTTTTTTTTTTTTTTTGCATTTAAGACCAAAATAACTTTTTTTTTTACTTTTTACTTGATATTAATTTTTTTGCCTATTGATGGGAAAATTTTCTAATTTATAACTAGAATTACAAGATTATCACATCACAGATCTTATTTTTTATAAATTAATTTTTTTAATATATTCAAATGAATTTTTATACATTGGTTTTTTATAAGATCATCGTATTTCTATTTTACAATTTTTTAAATATATGGATGTTTATGTAATAATCAGAGGGAAGTGAAAAAATTAACAAAAAAGCATATAAAATTATATGTTAATCCACAAATTAATAAAAGAATAACTTTAAAAGAATCCCATGGTTTAAGGCTACTAATGCTTACCCCTTATGTTTTAAAGTTGACATGTATCTCTTTTGTGCTTTCATTTTTTTTAATAGTCGTTATAACGTCATTAAGCAAAGTGCATAAAACTAACACTTGGCCTCCTATAGTTTAAGGATTTAACAATTAGGCCCTTTACTTTAAAACTAACACTTAACTAGGGCATGCAGCTGCAGACATGATTATTATTGCTAATATTATTGTAGGCAATGAAGCAATAGCTAGTTTTGGTGTCACTAGTAGCGCAATGCTAATGTTGATGATGAATCTTTTTTCATGGTTTTTTTTTCTCAGCTTTTTTCTAAGGTGTATTTGACTTTGTCGAAATGTGCAGACGATTTTATAATAGCTTAGAGTTTAAGAGTGCTAAAGCTTTAATTAAGAGTGCTAAAGCTTTAAATCTATGGAATTCATTTCTTCAAACATTAATTTTAAGAAAGTTTAAGTCTTTAAACTTGGAATCTTGAATTAATTCTAGTAATAAATTCTTGTTTTCCTATCTGGAGAAGGATTAAATGCTAATAATGGTGACTTTAGTGAACTGTATTTTTCAACTTCCATGGGTGCATGGTGAAGAATAGTACGGTTAAAAAAAAAAGCTTAGATCATGAACTATAGTAATGAGATCTTAAGATTGTTGCAGGAAATTAATGGTAGGAGATAGGTGTTAGGGGGTGAAAGCATAAGAAAGGTAAGTGTCACAAAGTATAAGGAGTTAAGTGTTACATCCTTAAATCACAAGGGGCTAAGTGTGAAGTTTTTGTAATTTTTAACAATGTTATAACAACGGTCAAAAAATAAAAATACAAGCAAGGTAAATGTCAACTTTTAAAACACAAGAGTAAGGGTTATTAGTCTTAAACCATAGGGGTTTGTTACAAGCCTTAAACCACAGGGATTTTTAAAGTTATCCAAAAAAATCCTCTTCACCACTTAAAAATAATAGATATGTTCACTATTTCATTTTAAGATAATGCAAGTATCTTTAAATAAATTTATGGTTAATATTTCTAAAGTTATTTTTTTTATCTTTTGAATAATTTTTATTTTTTTACTCAGTTTAAGATCATTAAGTTATAGATTAATTTCAATGTACATTCTAAACCTTTTGATAAAATGGATCTTTACCCGAAGAAAGTAGAGTTTTGTTAGCAACTGAAATATCATGTAATTATTATATACATATGTAGAACTTTTGTTTACCAAATATGTCTTCATTTAGACAATTTGGCAAGAAAAAGAGTCTAATTTTATGAAATGAAGGAACTTGATGGATGCAAAATTATAGTGTTAAAAAATTAGATCTGGTTAGTTGGTCATATCAGTTGAATCGATAATCAATAACTTGTTTGGTTTAACATATATAATAAAATATAAAATTCTCTAATCGATAAAAAGCCAATTGAATTAGCAACAATCAGTAAAAATATTTTTTTAGTTTTTTGAATAAAAATTATTGTATATGAAGATATTTGAGCCCTTAACCATTAAATCTATTAAAACTTATAAATTTTACCAAACAAAAAATTTTATTAAATATTTACTATAATTAATACTTAATTAATATTTAAACTTTTTTAATATAATTAATTAATTCAACTTACCTAACCTAACCGGTCAAATCATTTACATGGATAATCAAAATTCTCACAAGTTTAAAGTTTTTTAACTACAAAATGCAAAAAGAGTGAAAAGACAAGGATCAGTAAATTTTTAATGTATAAGACAAGAATTGACTTTAGTAATAAAACAAGAGAAGAAGGGCAAATTAAAAAAGAGATTCTACTGCAAATAGTAATGTATAAAAAATTTAATTAAAAATTAAATTAGTAAAATTGTTTATCATTATTTTAATTATATCAATCAATTTAATTAAAAATTTGAAATATTAAATATAAAAAATATTTAACAAAATATATATTTATTTTGATATCAAAGTTTCAAATATAAATTTAAAATTCGAAAAACATTTTTTATAAAATAATAAAATAAGTAACCAACAGAAAGTCACAGAGGTTAACAGCTGCTACGTCGTTTTGCCCATTCAATTTACTTGCGTCTTTTACACCTAACCAAGACCTAACCTTCATACCTACCACAATGCACGAGTAGGCCTCTCTAACTTTCTACAACCGATACTATTTTTGTCAAAACTGCAACCGCCACTTTTCGGGCCTCCAGTACTTTAGTCTGTCAAATGAAATCCCAATTTTATCCTTTACCATGTCTTAATTTCCAAAATCCTTTTGAAACGTGGCTATAGCTCATTTGCTGGAACGAATGGTTTGAGTTCCAACTGAACCGCATGCGGCAAGGTTTAGGTTGAGAAGGGAATCCAATTTTGAAATTCCAAAATCCAAGCAAGAAGGAAGGATATGATTGACAATTTTGTTTTTAGTAGGTGCTAGAAACACAAATAAAATAAAACTCCTCTAACTAGTGGATATTCCTTCCTATATCCTGTATTTATACTTGCCACTAGGCACTAGCTTATATTCTATTTGCGGAGAGAATTCTAAAAAAAATAAAATATAATAATAATTATTAAAAAATATAAAAAATAATTTTTTAAAAAATAATTATTAAAATTACTAATAAAAAATTATAATTACTTTTTCTCTCACTTTCATCTCATCTTGTGGTTGCCTTTCTCTAAGAATTGACCCCACCAAAATTTATAATTTATAATTTATATATATTACATAAATTATAATATATAAAAATTATAATAAATATATATAAATTATATATATTAAAAATAATATTTAAATATAACAAAGGTTAAAAATATTATATATTAAATCTTAAATTCATAAAACAAAAATATATTAAATCTTGAATTATAAAATAATTTTAAACTATATTAAACCTCAAATTACTAACAATAAAAACAAGAATATTTTAAATCAAATCTTAAATTACTATATACAAAATAAAAATATTTTATATATTATTACATAATACATATTATATATAATATATATTTTATATATTAAATATATTTATAATAATATGTATTATTATATATTTATATACATTATGTATTATATATAATATATAAATTATATATATTAAAATACTAATTAAAAAATAATAAAAAATAAAAAATATTGCATATTAATT
>JBBYHL010000021.1:15893690-15909620 GCA_038381835.1 Adansonia madagascariensis
TTAAAAATTACGGGCACAATAAAACGAAATAAAATAACAAGATATTCCAAATATTTCATTTTGTACATATTAGCTAGAATTTCAATTTAACATATGTCAACGGTTGGGTTGACATGTCTTATCTATAACTAAATTAATAATGACTCTGACAATATATTTTTTATTTTTAAATTAGTTTTTTTAATTTTTTTAAATGTATTTTGAATAATATATATCATTCTATTAATTTTATTTGTAGAGTTTAAAAATTTTATTGATAATAAAAGAATTAATTTTTTTAATTTGAGTTCGTCATTAATATATTGATAATGAAATTTTTTAACTTTATAAATAAGATTAAAAAATTGATACATGTCTATTTTTTAAATTAACTTTTTAATTTTTTAAAAATACTCTTAGATATATGTATTACTCTATATAATTTGTAAAGTCTAAAACTTGATTTTTCAATTATATAATTAAATTATTGTATGAGTTCCAAGCGCAATGCTCCACCAATATGTATTGATTTTTAATTAAACTAATATTGATAACTATTAGTATTGTTCTGATTTTAGTATCGGCTTATACTAGCCGTACTGATAGATACTGACCTGTGCGGTTATACCAGCTAAAAATATTTATAAGTGCTGGTACATAACATAAATTTCTAAAAAAAAAAAGGTTAATATTGATTTTAAATTTAATGAATATTAAATATATTTACTAATAAATTTGATAAATATTAGACGTAGTTACTCATAAATTTGATAGTCATTAAAGAGTTTTAACCGTACTGCTTAGACTAATATTGTTTTTCTTATATTTGATTAAATATTTTAAAACGTTTATATAATTAATGAGTATTTGATATATGAAATTTATTTAATCTCATTTATTTTATATTTAAAAATATCTTATATATATAAATTAACAATGTTCAAAATATAATAAATATGGTATGATATATCAAAATATACCATACTGATATATACTCCTAACAGAACAAAAATAGTATCTCTACCTATTAATACGGATTATATGGGTACAAGCATGCCCACAGTCATGGTGATGTTTTAGCTCTAATATATAGCGCTATTGTTAGACTATTAATCAGAACATTGGTGCTTAGTTGAGCCACCATACTTTCTTTTCTATGTTGATAGAAATGAAAGACAAAATAACTAAAGGAAGTTACTTGAAATTTAATTTAATTAATTTATATAATTTTTTAAAATATAATATTTAATAAATTTTATATTAAATTTTAATATTTGTAATTGTTTTATACATTTTTAATCCATAACTTATTTTTTAAAAAAAATAAAAAGACGGGGCAAGGAATTTTTTCATTTTTCTTTTTTAATTTGGTAAGAAAAGAATTAAGAGAAGGAAAAAAAAAAAAAGCTTGAAGCTTAACTCAGTTAGTTTATATAGTCAATTGTTATTTAATATGTTTAAAATTCAAATTTTAGTGTTTACAACATTTCTTTATCTTCAAGCTACCATTTTTTCTATCCTCAAGCTACCACTTCCTTCGTACCGAAAGAAAAATAAATTAACTTGTAATTTTCTCTTTCCTTTAAATTTAATCATTTCAAATAATCATTTAAATTTGAGAGAAAAACATTATTTTTACTTAATAATTTTATTTATAATTTTATATTTTTTCAACTTTTCAGTTTTCTTATCAAACACAAAAAAGATTTATTTTTGCTTTTTCATATTTTTCTTCTAAATTTCCTCCTCTTTGTTTTTCTCATTCTACCAAACATATAATATATATATTTAAAAATGTCGGTAATAGATTGTTAACCATTCATTCCCTGTTTTTTCTTCCCTACAACTAGAATAATTGGTCCAAAGTCAAATTATAAAGAATAACAATACTCTTTTATTGCAAAGAAACTCCTTTGAATACAATCCTCATTGTGATTCTCTTTAACTATGTGGGCGGATGGTTCTTTTTCACAAAAGAAAAAATAACACAATGAAAATTTTGAATTACAAAAATAGATGGACATAAAAAATTCTTTTGAATAATAAATACTAGTAGTATTAATTTATTAAATATTGATCATTTATTGATTAATCATGATCGACCCCTTTAAGAAAAAAGTCCAATTTTAAGCATTTAGAGTATGCTTGTTTGGATAGAAAAGTAGAATGACAGATAGAGGAGGGTGAAAAAGTGAAAAAAATAAATCTTGGGTATACTTGGTTGGGAAAATAAAGTGAGAGAAAAAAAAATTGAAAAGATTATCATTTTTTATACCTATTAACAAAAACAAATCACTCAAAATTAGAAAAACAAGGAAAGAAAATGAGAGTAGTGCGTGTTATATGGGTATATTTACAAGATTATCTATCATTTTTTAAATT
The DNA here is from genome assembly GCA_038381835.1 of Adansonia madagascariensis. NCBI lineage: Eukaryota > Viridiplantae > Streptophyta > Magnoliopsida > Malvales > Malvaceae > Adansonia > Adansonia madagascariensis. The sequence goes on from JBBYHL010000021.1 coordinate 15,896,052, forward strand.
TTATATTTTATCTAAATTTCTAATGGGTATAATGGTAAAATAATATCCTTGTTATTTTCTTTTTTTCTTTTTTTCCAAACATACCAAGCAATGACAGGAAAGAAAATTATTTTTTTTCTTTTCACTTTTTTATTTTTTTTTACCAAGCATACTAATGGAAAGAAAAAATATTTTTTTCCATATTTTATTTATTCTTCTTCTCTAATTTTTCATCTTTTCAAATTTCTTTCCACCATACCAGGCAAAGCCTTAGGGTGTGCTTAGTTAGGTGTAAGAGTGAAAGGATAGATAGAGGAGGGTGAAAAAGTAAAAAGAAAATAAATTTTGAGTATGCTTAGTGGGAAAAAGAAGTGAGAGGAAAGAAAATTAAAAAAATTATCATTTTTCACACTTATTGACAAAAATAAATCATTCCAAATTGTAAAGAAAAAATGAAAGACAATAAAAGTGATATGTGTCAAGTGTGTATATTTATAAAATTACCCATAATCTTTTAAATTTTATTTTTCATCTTAATTTCTAATAGTTATAATGGTAAAAGAATTTTTTTTATTTTCTTTCCTCCTATATTTTAATCATACCAAGTAATGAGATGAAAGAAAATTATTTTTTCTTTCCAACAAAATACACTAATGGAAAGAACAAATATGTTTTACATCTTTTCATTTTTCTCCTCTTTTAATTTTTTATCTTTTCAAATTTCTTTTCACTCTATCAAGTAAAGCCTTAGGGTGCTTTGCTTGCTAATATTATTATTTGAATTTGTATATGATTTAAAAAAGTATCTATCGAATATTTGAATTTATAAAATATTTGAAATTAATAAATTTTAAAAAATAAAAAAATAAAATTAAACAAAAATTTTACATATATGTAAATGGATATCAATTCAAATATCTAAATTCATTATTCATAAAAATATAGCAGGTTCGGATAATAAATACTATCCAAATTAAACTTATACCTGCATTGGATAATAGAAATTTAAAGATTTGTATTTAAATTCTCTTTGAATTCGCTGAAGTAGTAATCTACTATCCGAATATAAAAAAAAAAAATTGACAATATGGATATTTAGCTTTTTTACTATCATTACCATTGGTAGCCACTCTAATTGAAGAATCGATGGAGAGTGACATGAGAAGTAGAAGTGCCCATAAGTTGAGCTGGATGCAATAAGAAAATCTTTTATTTTTTTATTTAAGATTAAATCATGTCGAACTTATCTTAATTTAAAAACTCAAATTAATATTTATAAAATAATAAAAATTTTAAACATATATTTTAAATTTAATATATATTTTTTATAATTAAATTTAAATAAAATATTTTTATTATTAAATACAAATACAAATATAAATTCAATTTAAACTATTCTAGAGTAAAAAAAAATTAATGTTCCAAAGTTGGCATCCAATCCTCAAAATAAAATTCAGTGGGCTCCATTTGTGAAACGTGAATGGAATAATCAGACCCGTTTTGTCTTCTTCATAATTTGACGGGTCAACAATTTCTTGTATACTTTAAAAAATCTACTCACTTTTACATATGTACGGACACACACACACACACGGGGAAAATTTTAGGACAGCCGTTGTTTGAAAAAAAATGGTTTACTGGTTAAACTTCAAGAGGAATTCTAAAAGTGATATAGAGTGATAAATTTTATAAAAGTATAAAGAAAAAATAATGATTTCAAAAAATAAATAGTAATTATTAATATTATTAATTAAAAAATTGTAATTACAATTTAACTTTGTTTTTTTTTAGAGTTGGAATCGACTTTCTCATATATATATATAAACTATATATATGTAAATTATAAATATAAAAGTATAAAAATTATAAATATAAATTATATATATCAAGAATAGTATTTAAAAATAATAAAATATGTAAAAATATTTTTATTAAATCTTGAGTTACTATTTAAAAATAATAAAAAATAAAAATATATTTTTTATTAAATTTTAAATTAATATATATATGTTATAATATAATATATTTTATATGTTATATATAATATATTATATGATATATATTATATATAATATATTATAATATTACATATTTTGGGGATCGGTTATCTTCATAAGGGAATCAACCCCTCACAAATTATATATAATATATATAATTATATATATTACATATTAATTATATATATTAAAAATATTATATTAAATCAAATTACTTTTTAAATAATTAAAAATAATATATATTATACATATTACATAACATATATCATATAATACATATATAATATAATATAATATTATAAATATCATATAATAATATAATAATATATAATATAATATATTATATACAATAAAATGTAAAAAATATTTTATACTAAAATTTGAAAAACTAGTTAAAAATAATTTAAATTAAAAAATATTTAATATTAAATCTAAATTATTTTTTAAAAATTTAAAATAATATATATTATATATAATATATAATAAAATATTAAAAATATTTATATTAAAATATAATTACTAAATATACGACTTCTTATAACTAAATATATAATTCATTATAGCTAGATGTATGACATAGTATAACTAAATGTAAAGCACATATACAAAGTAGTTATGTTTATGTATGAACGACATCACCTTGAGCGTTACTTTATATGTGCTGAAGCTGATTATTCTTATATAGTGAGAGGATGACATTCTAATAGAAACAAAAAAATAAAATTGTAAGCAAAAAATAAAAAATACAGTTTATTATTATTATATAGTGAGATAATCATAACTCACTATCTTTGAAGATCTTTGTTTCTGTAAAAAATTTTTAATCCTTAAGATTGCAAACAAAAAATAAACGGCAAACAATATATATTACAATTTAATATATATATAATTTATAACTTTCACTAAATTACCAAAAACTAAGATGAAAAATAAAAGAAAGACAGCCAAAAGATAAGATAAAAAATAGAGGCAAAATGATAATTATAATTTTCTTATTAATAATTTTAATAAATGTTATTTCCTTTTTTAAAATTATTTTTTCTTTTTTAATAATTATTATTACCTATTACTTTTTTGTAATTCTCCTTAAATATTTTTCTACCTTCCATCCTTTTCACTCATTTCAGCTGACGTTAATATTTAATATAAAATATTTTTAATTTTTATTATTTTTAAATAATTTAATATAAAATATTTTTATTTTTTATTATTTTTAAATAGTAATTTAAGATTTAATAAAAATATTTTTATTTTTATTATATGATATATATTATTTTTAATTATTTTAAAAATAATTTGAGATTTAATATAAATATTTTTTATTTTTTATTTTTATATAATAATTCAAGATTTAAAATAAAATATTTTTTAATATATATTATTTTTAAATAGCAAATCATTATTTAGTGTAAAATATTTTTTATTTTTATTATATATAATATATTATTATATTGTGTTTATAATATTATATATTATATATGCATTATATAATATATATTATATATAATATGCATAATTTATATATAATTTATATTATATATCATATATATAAAATATATAATATATATTCTTTTAATTTTTTAATATATATAATTTATATATAATATATAATATATTATGTATATAATATATATTGTATATATAATATAAAACCTTCATATATAATATAAAAAATAAAAATAAATTTGAGAAAATTAAAATTAATTTTCTTTAAAAAATATTTTATATAATGCATTATAGATTTGGTAATGTTTTTTATGTAAACCTTTTAATGTTTTTATGTAATCCGATAATATTTATTTGTAACAAAATACATAAAAATATTACCTTAAAAGATTTCTTACACAAATACATTACATATAACATAAATTACTTATAAATATTATGTAAATTATAATATTTATATGTAATTTCTAGAAAACTATAGTTAATTTTCTTAAAGAAATATTTTACATACATATATTACAGATTGAATAATGTTTTTATATAAATCGATAATGTTTGTATGTAAATTTGGTAATGTTTGTATGTAACAAATTACATATATATATTATCTTCAAAGATTTTTTACATAAATACATTACATATGACACAAATTACACATAAATATTACGTAAATTGTAACATTTATTTGTAATTTTTGTAATATTTAGTTGTAATTTTATCAACTAATAAAAATTATAAATTTATTAGAAAATTAATTTTTTCTTAATATAATATAATTATTACTAATAGACCCAAATAAAATATTAACTAAAAAAATATGATAATTTTTCTCACTTCAAAAATTATTACAAAAATTAATTTTTCACACATATATAATATATAATAAAGAATAAAAAATAATTTCTAGAAAATTATGGTTAATTTTCTTAAAAAATATTTTTCATACATATATTATAGATTTGGTAATATTCTTATGTAAATCTATAATGTTTGCATGTAAATTCAGTAATATTCATATGTAAAAAATTACATATATATTACCTTCAAAGATTTTTTACACAAATATATTATATATAACATAAATTACACATAAACATTATGTAAATTGTAATATTTATGTGTAATTTTTGTAATATTTCGTTGTAATTTTACTAACTAATAAAAATTATAAATTTAATCAAAATTTTAATTTTTTCTTAATATAATATAATTATTACTAATATACCCAAATAAATTATTAAACTAAAAAAATATGAAAACTTTTTTTACTTTAAAAATTATTACAAAAATTAATTTCTCACACATATAATATATTTAAAAAATAATAAAAAATAATTTCTAAAAAATTATAGTTAATTTATGTAATAAATTTATGTATTGCAACTTTTATTATCTTTTATCATAATTTTTGTAAGTAATAATGTATATGTGTAATTATAAAAAATTATATAATACTTATTTACATTACTTATGATAATATACATATGTAATAAATAATATAATTTATGTAAATATAATGTTTTATATAGTACCATTTTTTATTACCTAATTGTAATAACTTTTTGTAACTTATAAAATTTTTATATAAATATAATAAATTTATGTATTATAATTTTTATTATCTTTTATCAGAATTTGTGTATGTAAATAATGTATATGTGTAATTATAATAAAATTTATAATATTAAGTTATATTAACAATTCTAATAATTTATGTAAAAATAATAAAATTAATGTACTTATAATATTTATTAATAATTTTAAATTTTTTTAATGATAATAATTTATATAACTTATAATATTTTTATATAATTATAATAATTTAATAATTATTATATAATAATATATCTGAAAAATTAAAAAGAAAGCAACTGACACGACCGGTTACATAGGACGCTTATAAGAACCACTCTTTAAGGAGTGTATCCTCGAAGCCTCCCACACACGCACACATATTAGTATTTAAAAGATTATTTTAATTTAAGTGATTTGTAAATTGACGAGGATAAGGAAGTAATATTGCAACTAAACCCTAACAAATTTATTTCTTCCTTTTTAAAAGCCTTGTTTTTCTCACCGCCTTCCCTGCTTTCCTCACTACTGTTTCTTCTTCTACGTCTGTCTCTCGAATCTTCAAGATTCAACACTAGGGTAATATTTTACTGTTTTAATAGTCTTTTAGTTTTAATTTTATTTCTTCGGTGTTAGAGGTAAACTTTGAGCTCGTCTGCGGCCGTTGATTCTAGCGATTAGGATATTTCCAAGTTTTAAATGCCGTACTGCTCCATATATCATTTGAAATTAGTTGTCTCATACCGCTTTTGCTAATTTGCAAGACTGCCATTTTGCTTTTAAGTATTGCCTCTTTTGAAATTAGTTTTGTTTTTGTTTTAGATGAATTTAGATTATGATTTAAAGTTGCAAGTATGAATTGGTTGTTGCAATTTTTGGTTTTATTGGATTTTTCTTTTTATAACGAGCCTGATCTAAAACTTAGTTCTTTAATGTTCCCTTTTGGGGTTCTGAATATTTGGAATTTCGAATGCTTCAGGTTGATCTAGAACTTATTGTTTAATATCCTCTTTTCAGGTTGTTATGGTGAAATTTGTTTATTGTTAATCTGAGTGACTTTCGATTTTATTACTTTTTTTTTGGAATAAGTTTAACATAATAATCTGAGTATTTAGCCTGTTCCGTATTTAATGGGTTCGGATAGCAAAATAAAATATTACTTGCTTACTTACACGTCCGGGTAAAGTACCTCAAAAATAGCCGATACCTTTCCTGCTGCCAATCCCCGTAGCTTTTCTCATAGATACTAAGAAAATGTTTGCTGAATTTTGACTAAAACAAGTCCGATGAGAATTGATTGAGAACAACCTTACAAGAATTTTCCAATAATTGGTTTTCTTGCTTGTCAAAAGCTCTAGATAATATTTACCCTTTTTTTTCCAAAGTGTTTGCTTAGTGAAATTTTTCTAAACTTTGTTGAACTGATTACTTGTTTTCTTCTTATAATGTGATAGGTTATTCCCAGACGAGTTGAGGAAAAATAAACATCTTCTTTTAAATGGCATCTAGAGTTTCACTAAAGAGCAAAGGCAAAGGAGGGAAGGGATCTAAAGGATCGGATGAGAAATCAACTACACAGTGCTTGAAAGAGTGGAGCACATGGGCTATGAAGAAGGCCAAAGTGGTAACTCACTATGGCTTCATTCCTCTGGTGATCATCATTGGCATGAACTCTGAACCCAGGCCCCAACTTTATCAACTCCTAAGCCCCGTCTGATTCGGTTGCTTCTTTTGTAACCGCCTATATCTTAATTTCATGATTTATGTAATGGATTGGTGCGTATCTGTCGAAACTACACGGTCTTGTGTTTAGAGGCTATTGTGTTTTATATGATATTGACTTTGTTTTATGTCTATAAGGCTATGGATCAATAATTATGAATGGTACCTTTTATGAACATTTGAATCTTATTTTTATTTCTAGGATTAAGATGGAGTCATCCAATTTGATCCCTTCATTTCAAAATTGTTGATGTTTTGTTTTAGTCATGTTCAGCTTCATGACTTTAGGTTTACAATGTGCATATAACTTAGCTAATCCAAGCTTAGCATGAGATGTTATTTTCTCTTTCTTTTTCTGTTTGCAGTTTTAGGGATAGTTTCTTTTTTACTTATACAAAAACAGTGTAATAGTCAAATTGCTCCGTCTGGTTGTATACTTTTTACAAACAGCATTTTTTTATAAATTATACATTAATTAGATCCTTAGCTGAACAATTGATTTTGGGAATGATTTTCCTTTTTCATATGGCTTTGGCATTCATTTTATACACTGAGAAACATTTCTGAATATAGACTGACTTACCCTTTTTACATTATACCATTGCGATGGTAAAGTCAGTGACTATATTTGGCCCTGATGCATGCAACCATTTTCTTTGTTAAGCTACAGTATGTATATTCAATTTCACTTCCTTCTATTTTACTCTGTTATGTACTTTGCAACCAACATAGTCCGCTGAAATTTTGAATTTGATGCTGAAGAAAGCCAGGGGGTCAGTGAGGGATTTTGTTAGTTAAGTCTTAGACTGAACTTGAGGACTCAAACCTCTGTTTCAGATTATCAGTGAACATGTGTCTTCCTTTGGATTTGTGTAACAATCGATTAACTTGGTTCCTTTAATGGGGAAGTGGAGGTAGCCGTAACAACTGGGTTTTGACTCTACCAGAGTTCGTGCTTCCAGTTTATAACGTCTTCATGAGTCCCTCCCCCGCCCCCCCACCTTTCTCCCCCAATTTGAGTTGTCTCAGGTAATTAAGCTGCTTTATGAACGTATGTGCTAACTTTTATTCAAATTTGCATCTCATTGCCTAACTTTTAACGCTATCTTTGTTTTTTTTTATGCTCTAAAACACTGTGTAGCTGCCATTCGATCTGTCTCTCTGAATGCCTGTGTTTTTTATGGCACTTTAAGCTTCCGTTTGGCTTTGGCTTTAGCTTTTGCTTTTGCTTTTGCTTCATAAGCAAGGTTAGGGAAATGGAGCTCCGGTTTTAGAGTTTACACCATGATCCCAAGCCTTTGCTTCTTAGGCAAGGTTAGGGAAAGTGGAGCTTCAGCTTTAGACTGGTATTGTCAAGCGCCCATGGCGCACTCTAGTGCTAGGACTCTTCTAAGACGTAAGGTGCAAAAAAAGGCATCACGAGGCCTGTATTTAAATATATATATATATATATATATATAATTAATATAAAATATAAAGAAATCTATTATAAGTAAGAATTAATGAACTCAACTTGAATATAGTTAATTTAATAAATTAAAAAAATTGCTTTAAAGTTTAATTAATTCGATATTTTAAAGATTAAACACAGCTAAGGGTTATCATCTTCAGACAGTAGCTTTTTAAGTTTCTTTTACTTTCATATTCTCTTGAATCACCATCGTCTCTTTTTCATTGGTATCTTCCTCTTCAGAAGTTGGTTGGGAAGTGGAACGTTTTGGTATAGGTCTTGCTTCCAACAGACCTATTAATTGGCCGGGTAGGATTAATTTTAGACCGAGTTAATTTGGGTAGGATTAAATTTTTCGGTCATTTTCAGTTGTTTTAGTTTTAGATCATTTCAGATTGGGATCATTTCGACTTTAGGTTTGGGTTATTCTGAGTCTGGATTATTAATCATGTTTAACACTCAAGTAATTTTGTTTAGGTTAATTGTGTTTAACATTCAGGTTTATTGAGTTCGGGTCAATTAGATATAATACCCAGGTTAATCGGGTTTGACACTCAACTTATACGAGCTATATTATTTGTATTTCATTTATTAATTTTAAATTTAAATTACATCAAATTTAAACAAGTCATTTAATAAAGTCAGATTTAATAAAAAATTTGTTAAATATAGAAAATAAATAATAAATAATATTTAAAATAAATATAGAAATAATAATTTTTAATAAAAATAAATATTTGTCTTAAGTTTTTAGATTTTTGCATAATTAAGTAATTTCTTAAATTCAAATATTCGATTTATTTAAACAGTTATCATTTATCAAATTTTTAGTAAAATTTGTATAATCTATTTCAAACGTCTTTAATAATGAATTTTATTTATTAAAAAAATAATAATAAAAAATATATTTTTAATAAATAAACACTGGACATGGGTACGGATACGAGCCGATCCAATATATTTTCATTGTAAGAAATTTGTAAAACAAATTCTCAAGGGCGACGGGAAACCGGCTTTACCGTTTTGGAGCTTATGAGGAGCACGCTCGTTGATAGAGCTTATGGCAGAACCGTCTCTCTCTATCCATAATCCATTTGCAATTCCAAAATACTACCATTGAAATAGGAAATTGATGGTATCGTAGTTAGCATTTGTCTGGTAATCCCAATTTCCACCATAGCCAAATGGAAGCCATTTTCAAGCCTCTGTTAAGCTCGCCCATCATGCTAAGACCAACCAATCCATCCTCTTTGTCTTTTTGTACCATGTCTATCATCAACAAAGCTCCATCTTTGCTATCACTGACTCCTCATTTCACTACAATTCCTTTTTCTTTCTCTGCAATTCTCTCTGCCCCTCCTTCCCGTTTCACTTCTTCTGGTAAGTCAATTCCAACTCTTTATGGCTACAAGCCATTAAGGTTTCAATATGTTTCTTCAACTTTCTGCTAAGAAAAATTTGTGGGTTTCTTTTCGTTCATGTTGTGTGTTAATGATTCTTTACGATTCTTCTGTTAACTCCAACTCTTTCTTTTCCTATGTCTATATAAATTTCTTGGATTTTCTGCTGAGAAAATTTTGTGGGTTTCATGTCATTCATGCTATGTGCTTGGTTTCTTTTAAAATTATTTTTCAAAGCATATTATTTGTTTTTTAGCATATTAAAAAACTTTGATGCTTTTAGCTTACATGTTTTTCTTTCTAACTTTAGTTCTGGATGATTGATTCAGCTATATATGCGACTCCAGAGAGCCAATTGAGTGAGGGAGTAGAAACCAGTACAAGAGAATGGGTAATGCAAGGTACGCTATAACTTACTAGATTCCAAGTCATATATTTGGGCTGAAAATTTTGATGTTCTGTATGATTTTAAGCACTATGCGTGTATTGTTATTCAAATGACTGTTTATATCCCAGAAAACAAAAGTGATCTTTTTAGATAAATTGAACCAACTGCCAGATTATTTTATTTAAGTTTTAATTTGAATCATTTACAGTTTTGCTCATTTAAATTTAATCTTATTCTATTCTTCATGGATATAATTTCTTATAAAGGATATTGTGTTTTGTTTGTAAATTGAACACGTGTGGTTGAGAAGCCGTGGGAGTGCTTCTTTGGTTTTATAGTCATAAATCATAATCACCAGTGTTGAAAAAACTGGACTGGAGGTCAAACCATTGGTCTTCTGTTCACCGATTAAATATAGTAAATACTTAATAAATATATGCATTTAAATAAATTGTATGTTCTTTAATTTAGAACTAAGATGTTAAAAGTTTAAATTTCATCACTTACATTTAAAAAAATAAAAAAATAAACCTAAAAATATTTTGACTGTTTTCATCCGGATATTTGCCGGCTTACAAAATAACTGGTTCTAAGCTATACATTGGACCAGGCAGGTCTCTGGTTCCTGGTAACCAATCCAAACAGTCATTTCTTTCCGGTCTTTTCAACAATGATTATCACTGCTCGGAAGGGCAGAAGTTTTTAATGCAAATGAAGTTTCAAGACAACCATTCTAATGGCCATTGTAGAATCACCATTTTGCAAATTCTTAAGGCTTTAGGCCTTCCACTTATGTCGTGCTGTTGAATTTGTGACTTCAACAAAATCCACTAGGAGCCATATGCTAATCAGCTAAGGCTTTAGAAGTTGCCATTTCAAACTGGCTCTACAAGGTTATTAGCCTGGAACCCTCAAAAAAAGAAAAGTGTCAGTTCTGAGATAAGTATTTAGGTTCAGTTATTACATGATCTTTGGCCCTTTCCTTGTTAGACTTTTATTTCTTAGCCTTGCTCCTTATCCAAAAATTGGGTGGAATTATCTAATAGCTCTGGCAAGTTTTGCTGGATTAAGATTAATGTCCAACATTTGTCCTTTTAGGACTAAAACTGCATGCTCTCTTGTTCATTTTGGCTTTCAACTTACTATTTTTTATGCTACTTTCTTTTCAGCTGTAATATCATCCTGTATTCTTAAGATGATGCCTGCCTTTCATGATTTTGTTTGAATTTTATTTGCAAATACTCGTCATTTAGTTTGAATATTTGGGTTTTCTAGCCCAAACTGTATTCTTATCCAGGGCATCATTTCTCAAATGTTAATAACTAACAAACAAGGAGACTGTTGTTCTTAATGTGCAAAAGTAATGATGAGTTGTGTAAGAGTTTGGAAGACTAAACTTTAAAGAATTTCAAATTGATGAAAAGGGTTTTCTGATAAAACTGAATGGGTTAATCAGCCTGCTTCTGCCCCTGGATGTGATACAAATTGGATTTTCACATATTAAATTTTGCTGAGTACATCTCTGAGTTATCTCTCGGTATTTTTTTACAGATTTTTATGCTCTAAGGAAGGATGTTCAAACTGCCTCAGAACGTGTTGAAGAGATTAGAGCATCTGCTGGTCTGCAGCTGTTGGAAAAGGAACTTGTAGATTTGGAATCAAAAGCAGCAGATAGCTCCTTTTGGGGTGATCGTGCCAAAGCTCAAGAAACTCTTTTGGCACTGACTGATGTCAAAGACAAGATAAATTTGCTCAATGAATTTAAAACCAAGGTATGAATCTCTTGTTGATAAAAATACTGTTTTGTGTCATTGTCACTTTCAGCGTTATTAGCCTATAGTATATTGCAATGTACTCGACATCATCTTATTGCTTTATGCTTCTAAAGCGTTATAATTTATTTCTTATGTGTTTTTAGTTTCTTGTTGGGAAGTTGGCTTTTAAATTGTTATAATCTGTGGAAGATTACCCTCCATTAAATTCCCAATTTGTTTTTCGTTTTAATTCATAGGTCTGCAAACTTTCTTACCTTTGTTTCATTGGACTATGTGTTTATCTAATATGATTTCTTTCACAAGGAAGATTTCTAAGTTAAAATTGATTAAATTGAAAATCCCTGTGTATGAAATCAGAGGAAAGAAATTTAACCTGCTTTCATGTTGATTATGCTTTTTTATTTTTTTTCCTTTTCAATTAAGAATACAGGTATTATTCTGGAATAGTTGATTAATTTAAGTGTCCGCAAGAGTCTGGTCGAGGAATGGATCCTTTTACTAGTATTGTAAGAGTTGCATTCGGTAATTCAAAGTAATCTAAGGACCATTTGACGGATTGACTTTTCTCCTTTGCATTTTAACATGTACAGTTCCCTGATTGTTGAAAATTATAGATGCATATTTCCAAAATTCAGATTTTGATGAAAATGTTATATTGGAACTTGGAAAAGTACTACTTCCTTAATATTTCTTCTTGATATAGTGAGCTGTATATCATACATTCGATGCAGGTTGAAGATGCGGAAACTATAGTTAAGCTAACAGAGGAGATGGACTTCATAGATGCTGCACTTTTAGAAGAGGCCGTCAGTGTCATCAAAGAACTAAATAAGGCATTGGATCGATTCGAGTTGACTCAACTTCTTTCTGGTCCATATGATAAAGAAGGTGCAGTCATCTCTATAACTGCTGGTGCTGGAGGCACTGATGCGCAGGTAATAATTTTTTTGTTTGTTTGTGAGGCAGCATGAACGATTTTTATTACTGTGACGTCCAATAAAAAATGATGTTCTACATGCAACATTCATTTAAAGCCAGTGGTTGTATCATTAGTCTTTTTTTTAGTTCAATTAAATTGAAAGCAAATCTATTTGATTAAGGACATGGTAATTTTAGCTTCTTCATCTCATCTGTTCTTTGTTTGCTACTCTTCTAGTTGGCTGACTAGGTTGCAAAATGTATTTGGTCTTGTTCAGCAAGAGCTAAACTGCTTTCAACATTTAGTTTATTGATTCTGCTTGATTTATAAAGAAATTAGTCGTCTGTTCAGGATCTATTATATGTGAATTAGATAAACTAAGTTGCTCTTGTTATAAGCATATTGGTTTGATGAAAGCCCCTTGAAGAACCAGAAATGGATATTTCACGTTAGAGGCTACAATCTTTCCACTTCTATTTAGTTAACATAGAACTTCTTGCTTACTTTGCTAAGTGTCTAACTTCAGAGCACATGCTAGTGGGTTTATGAATAATGGGCAAATCATGTAACTCTGTAGGATTAGTAAATGGGGGCTGGGCCTGCTTGATATCATGTCAAATATTTGTGGGCATCCACCTAAAATAACCTGGAAAATATTTGGAAAGACCCGACTTAAATACTAGGTGAAGAAAAAAAATATGAATTTTTTTCTTCTTATTAATTAATTTGATACAGGCCTATATTCCTTTATATACAATTCTCTAAGTACTAAAAAAGGAAATTGAAGAAAAAAAATATGAATTTTTTTCTTCTTATGAATTAATTTGATACAGGCCTATATTCGTTTATATACAAATTCTCTAAGTACTAAAAAAGGAAACTTCCCTAAATAATATCCTAAGTTATAGGATCTAATTATAC